>OY992528.1:5084136-5684136 GCA_963921215.1 Scoparia ambigualis | reverse complement strand
AGTGCTTACCCGTGACTCGGCAACGAGGACCGCAAAAGCAGTCCTTTACCATTGTCCACTTTTCACCAAAAAGCGACTGCACATGTGCTCAGAGTGTGACAGGTGGTGAGCCCATCGCCGCTCTATGCTGTTGGATGTATGTGTAGCCTTTAGTTCATTAGTCGGCTTTTCCGACACCCAAGAGAAGAGACGGGGTGGTATAAGTGGTGGAAAAGGATCTCCACGATTTTTTCGGACGCCGTCACGGCAGCTTTCGATTCATAAAGCTAATTCCTCTCAGTTTATCATTGGTTTTTGTGCTTCAATAAATGAAAGACTAACTTAGTGCAATCTAATGTGTTAAAGGAGTCTGAAAGTGGCCAGCGGGCAACCACGCATCGCTGAGTTAAGCGTTAGCTTAGCCACTGATAAGATAGACGGCAATTATGCGCATAAAAACATAAGCGCTGGTTAATTCTGATTTAATTAGACGGCGCACGCGAATCGCCTACTGCAGCTACGGCGAAGATGTTATAACGCGATTGTGTTCTATACTATACGATGTGTGGAGACGGCTCATACATACATACGTACATATAATCATGACTATTATCCCCGAAGGGTTGGTTAGAGACTAGGCAATGAGGACAGCAGAAGCAGTCCTCTGCCATAGTCCACTTTCACCAAACAACGAATGCAAATGTGCTCAGCGTGACAGCGTGAGCCCATCGCCGCTCTATGCTGTTGGATGTATGTATAGTCTTTAGTCCGTTAGTCGCATTTTACGACACCCAAAGGAAGGGAGGGGGTGGTAGTGTTCTTTCACCGGAGTGGTTCCCTTTACGTCGAGTCTAAGTCTATTGTTCTTGCAAAATCTGTTACCCGACACGACTCATTCTGTTCTCTAAGTTTGTGTAAACGGCGACTAATGGACTAAAGACGACACACACATCTAACAGCATAAAGCGGCGATGGGATCACCAGCTATCACGCACATGTGCTCACTATTGTGCAGTCGGTATTTAGTGAAATGTGGACTATGGCAGAGGACTGCTTTTGCGGTCCTTATTGCCCAGTCCTGGCTAACCGTTAAGGGGATCCTACACGAAATTGTGAAAATTCTTTGAACAATAACAAACAATAGATAAATCAAATGACTTCTAAAAACATTTATTATCGACAACTTTCTTAATTTTACGCATGAAACCATAATTATTACATGAAAATATTTGTATTGATATTCCGCAGGTCGCCCCCATCTTAAAAAAGTAAATTTTAATTTTTAACACAAACGCGTGATGGTTTTGTACATTTCGCAGAATAAAAACATTGCTCTAATCAAATTACTGGGTCTGAAACTTCAAAGCAGAATAGTTCTAATTTTAAATATCAATAAGATTGATTTTGCTTTGAAGTTCATTATGAGACTTATGTTAGGTTTTGCGATCGCGCGGTGCCTTAAGAGGGTTTTCTTAAGGCACCGCGCGAACGCATTTCGGTTTCCCATACAATCTTCCAAGTCGAAATTTTTAAAGACCAATAAGTCAATTTTATTGAAACTTTCCATGTTAAAGTAAAATACATTAATCTAAATAGTTTGTTGAATACATTTTAAAAAAAAGTTTATTTGGCTGAGAAATTGCGATTTAAAGTCCACCATAGAACGTTTAAAATCGCAATAACTCAGTTAAATAAACGTTTTTCAAAAATGTTTTCACCAAACTATTTAGATCCCTATATTTTACTTCAGCATGCCGAGTTTCATAAAAATCGGCTTACTGGTTTCAAAAAATTTCAACTTGGAAATTTGTATGGGAAACCAAAATGCGTAAACCCTCATAAGGGATGAAAGTCCTATATATGTATATGTTATGTTTGTTATCAATTGTAGCGAAGGCTTCATTTTAATATTGAGGCTTTGGTCGGTCCAGGGGTCTTTCTAATTATCAACTCTTAGAGCATTATATACTTTTTTTAATCCTTATTGCACAAAGAAAAACAAAATGTACAAAAGGCTAACTTAATGCCAAATGGCATTCTCTACCAGTCAAGCTTAGGGCTTGGCAGAAAGGGTTTTAGGCGGAGCCTTGAAAAGGTAAATTTGAGACTAGCATAACACCTTTCTAACTCAAACATATTTCTGTATGGTATTGTACTTTTTGTTACAAATTAAGGTGGAATAAATGAATATGAATATGAATAAAAAATCGTAATTGTGAACTAACAAATAAACTACACAAGTCAACTTACGTAGGTAAATAATTATGCAATAAATAACATTACACAATAAATTTAAGATAAACTACATGAACTTACTTAGATATAATAAAGATACGGGGATAGAAAAGTCTTACGGGGATGATGAAGACTCTTGGAGAAGCATAGTAGATCCTTTTCTTAAATACAAATTTGCTCGGGCCCGTCTAACTTCTTCTTACATATTAGATCTTGATAAATGTAAAATCAAAATCAAAGAAAAGCTTTATAAAAAACTTATTATAAATTGTCAGATTACACAGAAGACAAAACAGCTTGGGTCTGAAATGCTCCAAGTACTCCAACAGCTATTTCTAATGGTCTATAATTAATCTATATAGAGCACCATATTTATTTCATTCAAATTCATATTTTGTATTTTACTATTTTTTTTTTTTGTAAATGTTGTTGCTTCTGTGCGCTGTGGTTTCTTGCGCCCGTTCTTTGTCACAGTTAAAAAATGATATTAAACCCCTCAAACCCCAAGCGGTCGCTTGAGACCGCACCTACAAAAACACACTTGACTTTGTACCGTGTTGTCATAGACTTACAGACTACTTTAGTATGATTAAGTTTGATTATTTCGGTTCTGTGGTACATTTTATGCATCGCGATAGCAAAATATCGCATAGTCTATGCTCGATTCTGACAAATTCGACGTTGACAGTTGCGCCAATTTTTTTGGTAGAAAAGTGCCACGAGTGAGTGGTTAATTTTTTTTTTTGTAAGGATTTATTTGGTGAAAAGTGGACTATGGCAGAATACTTCTTTCGCTGTCCTATAGTCTCTGACTAACCCTTCTGGGATAAAAGTCGCGATTTTAAGTATGTATAAACTGCTCGGTACAGACCGTCCCATATGGATTGTATTGTAGTATTGTATTGCATTACATATTATTTTTTAAAATAATATTTTGTATTTTATGACCTGGTAACGACATATATTTTTTTATAAATGTCGTTGCTTCTGTGCGCTGTGGTTTCTTGCGCCCGTTTTTTGCCTCAGTTAAAAAATGATCCTGAATGGATATAGGTTAAAAAAGATTTAGACTATTCAAAGTACTTACTATTTGAGTTTATTAAATAAATATGTTTTGACTTTGACTTTGATACATACGTAGATTTAAGACAACTGCACATGAGATGAGATGGGTTGGTACCTAGTATATGACGACCTCCGTGGTCAAGTGGTTAGCACGTCGGGTCTGGCGTCGCGCCATCTGTGAGGACAGGGCTCTGTTAAATAAAACTTACAAATAGTAAAATGTAATTGTAAATTACAGGCTACAATTCTACAAGTTTCTGTTCAATAAAGAATACCATTTACAATTCTACCATGGTGGAAAATCTACAAAATTGTAAAATTGTAGCTACAAATTTACATATATCTGCTTCAATAAACATTTACAATTTACAGGTAATAATTTACATATTTGTAGGGAAAACTGTTTTATTGAACGCAAATTGTAAATACAGTTCTACATAATATTTTGTAAATTGTAGTACGATTTCGACGGGTGGACTCGTCGTGTGTCAGAAGTTTACAATTTAGTGCCTCAACCTAATATGTAAAGAAAATTTGTTTACTTACACAAAAAATGGTTATAACAAGTATTAGTGGAAGCAGTGACAGTAGTGATGATGATGAATATATAAGTGAACGGCATCGGCGAGATTTTCGTAAAAGGATTAACTTTACTTTTGATGTGACAGATTTTACATTTAACGAAAAAACTACCGTCGAAAATTTGGTAACAAAAATAGACATGATCATGACATGACATGATCTTAAACACGATTCTAATAAAAATGTACATAACCTTTCCCACTCAGCAAATTTTGTGTATATAACTTACAACTACTAATTTGTAGATACAATATTTTCATCGAAATCTACAGGCGTTTTCTACACCATGTTAAACGTTTATTAAACAGCATTTGTAATTGTAACATTTGTAGATTTTTATATGTCAAATTCTTACATAATTGTGAAGTTTATTAACAGCACTTGTTATAGAACTTAACAAATTTGTCACTTATTTACAAAATTGTTGAATTGTAACGTTTATTAATCAGGGCCCTTTAAATACCCGTAGGTTCAATTTAGAGAAAAACTGTGTATGGGTCTGTGTGTTTTTTCTATGTTTATGTATATTTATCCGTTATCTTACCATATTAACGAGTTTCAAAAGAATACTCATCTTGGTCTAGATTAATTTAATTTAATACTATTCTTTTAATAATAATACGCCACCAAACACAGCTTTATAAATTAATTTCATTGTTTACAATATGCAAAATAATCTCAATATGCGTGCGGGCGACATACCTTTGTACTCACTAGGTAAATAAGGTGAATAATGAATAGCATTGTATCACGTAAATACTAATGATGAATGTGATTGACAGATGAGCCAATGGAAATTAATAAGTAGGAAGAAACACATTATACTTGACCTTCGTACACTGTGGTCTCTGCCTTCGAATGAAGGTAAAGGCCCGTTACACACTGCGTGATGGATTAAGGGCAAAAAATAATATATTATCGCCAAAATGATTATTCCTTTAGTTACTTTATTAACTCCGAAGGCTTAGTCAGAGAGGCAATAAGAACAGCAAAAGCATTCCACTACATACTCCACTTTTCACCAAATAGCACAATAATCAACGTGACAGATGGTGAGCCCATCACCGCTCTACAGTGTTGGATGTATGTGCAGTCTCTAGTCCGTTAGTCGCCTTTTACAACACCCAAGGGAAGAGAGGAGGTGGTAGTATTCTTTCACCGCTATACGCGACACAGTTAATAAGATTTACATAGGTATAATTCACAAACGACACTGGCGATACAACGGTAAAAGAACAGAGAGCACACAGAGTAACGTCACATGAAATACCCTTCAGTGCCCTTAAAGAAAGTATTGAGTTGAGCCGTACCATAAACACAAATCTAACCGATTTTCGTGAACAGTTAGGGTCGTTTCATGATTCGCTAAATTTTATGAGCGACCAGTTCGACAGTCTAAAGCGTGATATTTCAACTTGCACACAGGATACAATTAAAATTAAAAAAGAAAATGAAAAGTTGCGCTTGGAGGTTGACAGTCTTAATAATCGATTAAATAATTTAGATCAGATGTCAAGGGCCACCAATCTCGAGATACAATGTGTACCAGAACACCGGACAGAAAACGTACTTGCCGTAGTCAAACAACTATGCAACGTAGTCAAGCATCCAATAAATGAGAATGAGATCGCCTTTTGCTCGCGCATTGCTAAAATAAACGCAAATAACATACGTCCACGTGCCATACTGGTCAGGTTCACTACCCCCCGCACCAGGGACTGTCTTTTGGCGGCTACCGTTCAGTACAATAAGGAGCACAAACAAGAGAAGCTATCAAGTAGTGACCTTGGAATTGATGACAAGAAAACACCAATATTTGTTGTTGAGAATCTCACTCCTGAGAACAAATCCTTGCATGCCGCGGCTCGGCTTCGCGCGAAAGAACTCAAGTACAAGTTCGTGTGGGTACGTGGGGGCCGTGTGTACATACGTAAGTCAGAATCCACTGAAGCAATATTCGTGCGCAATATGAAGTCCCTAAGTGATCTTAATTGAATGTCATATTACTTTTAATATTTAATGTGTTCATCAGGCGATGGTTATTTGTTTGTGTAAAATGAGCCATAAAAACAATAGTCTAAAAATTTATTTTCAGAACGTAAGGGGACTCAGAACAAAAACTGTAGATTTTTTCAACAATATTGTAATCAGCGACTTTGACGTGGTCATTTTGTGTGAAACATGGCTTTCCAGTAGCATTAAAGATTCTGAATTGTTTGACTGTCGATATTTTGTATACAGGCGTGACCGAGAATCTAGTGGTTTTCATAATGGCAAGTCGGGAGGTGGAGTTATGATTGCGGTGTCAAACGTTGGAAATCTTATAGACTTCACAAGTACGAAAGTAAATGTGAGGACATATGGGTGGGTATAGACATTAAATTAAATAATAAACTCGAACAACTTTTAATATGTGGGGTATATCTGCCACCTCCTTTGCAACAGCATATTTTGGAACATTTTCTAACAAACGCCAATAGTGTCCTTGACAAGAAAAACCATTATCTTTTATTAGGTGACTTCAATCAGAGTTGTATACAGTGGTCTGGTGCTCCTGACTCGCCATTGTCTGCATTTTGTGACAAAAGTAGTACATACACTAATATGTTGCTCGACTTCATATCCTATAACGGTTTGATGCAGTACAATCATGTTTTAAACAACAAAAACCGGACATTGGATTTAATATTATCAAGTGTACAAATTGAGAATGTACACTATTCCTTATCACCGCTAGTTAATGTTGATCCTTATCATCCTCCCTTAGAACTTAAGTTAGCTCACAATGTCGGCACAACCTGTCTACGACCAAACTCAAATCTCGTTTATAAATTTTACAAAGGTGACTACGTAAAAATTATTGAACATCTAAAGTCGGTCGAGTGGGATAATGAGTTCCGTGACTGTCTGTCTGTGGATAGCATGGTAGATAGGTTTTACATGATAATCCGTGATACAATAAAACAGAACGTTCCCTTATCTCTCTCTCATTCCTCTAGTCGTTATCCAATATGGATAAGTAAAGCCATCATTTGTATTTTACGAGAGAAATTAAAGTATCGTAAACTGTATTCTAAATTCAATAACCCTCTTGATTTAATGGCGTTTAAACTACTCAAAGAGAGATCTCTTATTATGATAAACAATAGCTATAGAAACTACCTGTCTGCCATTGAATCAACTGTAAAAAGTAACCCAAAAATATTCTGGTCTTTTATTAAACAGAAAAATAAAAACAGTAATGGATATCCCTCTCGCATGTATTACAAAAATAATTCTACGACGGTTGGTTCTGAGATGTGTGATCTTTTTGCCCATTATTTCTCTTCGATTTATCAATCTAGTAACACAATAAAAATCAACGCAAATATAATTACACAAAATGACACCACATCTAATTACCTCAATAAAATAGTCTTCACCACTAATGAAATTAAGCTAGCCCTTAAACGTCTTGATACAAAAAAAGGAGCTGGTTCAGACGGTCTATCACCCTTGTATGCGGTAAAATGTGCTGATGCACTGGCCTGGCCTCTTTCCTTAATATTTAACAAATCACTCTGTCTCGGTGTATTTCCGACACTTTGGAAAGAGGCACGTATCGTGCCGGTTTATAAAGCTGGGGATAAGTCAAATGTCGAAAACTTCAGACCAATATCAATACTCCCAGTATTTGGTAAGGTATTCGAGTCCCTTATAAGCCCAGTAATATACTGGCATGTTAAGCATTTAATTATTCCGCAGCAACATGGCTTTGTCAAAGCTCGCTCCACAACAACAAATTTGGTTAGTTTTGTGTCGGATGTGGTGGAAGCTATGGACTCTCGGGCATCTGCTGACGTCATATACACCGACTTCAGTAAAGCCTTTGATTTAGTCAATATAGATTTACTGTCAAAAAAATTGTCTAGGTACGGAATAACTGGAGTTTTGTTAAAATGGTGTAACTCATACCTTTTAGATAGAAAATCAAAAATAGTCGTTAATGGCTATGAGTCAAAGGTGTTTACTACGTCGTCAGGTGTGCCGCAGGGCTCACTTTTGGGACCGCTATTTTTTAACTTATTTATTAATGATATTACATCTTGTTTTCATCATTCCCAATGTTACTTATACGCTGATGATCTTAAAATTGTAAAACGTATCTCTAGTGATACAGATGTAAAGTTGTTGCAGGAAGACTTGTATCGTTTAGCTTCATGGTGCGACAACAATAATCTAAAATTAAACTCTAAAAAATGCTACTTTATGCATTTTTCAAGGAAAAAATCTCCGTATTTTTCTTCATATAAACTGTGCGACCATGTTTTGAGGGAGGTTGATGAGATCCGTGATTTTGGAGTCATTATTGACAATAGACTAAGGTTTAATGTTCACATAAACAATATTGTTAATAGAAGTTTTAGGTTGCTTGGATTTGTGTTGCGAAATTGTAAGGAGTTTAAATCACCACTAAGTAAAATTTGTGTCTTTAATTGTCTTGTCAGGTCGATTCTAGAATATTGTAGCCCAGTGTGGACACCAATGTATGACATACATAAAAAAAGAGTTGAATCTGTAAACAAAAGATTTCTTTGGCATTTAGCTTTTCAGAGTTTTAAGGCAAGAGAACTTCCATCATACAAACAACGCTTAACATATTTTAAACTCAATAGCTTAGAAAATCGTAGGGACATCACCGATTTAAAATTTTTGCATAGAATAGTTAATAATCATCTAGATTGCTCTGAACTTTTGTATAAAATTAGATTTAACACTCCTCGCAACCTACCTCGTCCTTCTAAATATACCTTGTTTAATACCAAAATGTATAAGAGTAATTTGGGGCACTTTTCTTCAATAAACCGTATGCAAGTTCTTTACAATAGGATTTCTAAAGGTAAAAACATCAACATTTTCAGTAAGTCTGAAGTTTTTAATAAGGCCATCCTCACCATACTGTAAACCTTGCCCATGGACTTTGTTTCATGATGACAACCGCACTAGTGAGTGATACTCGATCCCAAGACTCTAATTAATCGTAGGGCTAGTGCGGTTGCCGTTGACTAAATTTTTCATCTCGCTTGATTGTTTTGATTTGGATTAAGTATAAGTTAAGTAAGTATAGTATGAAATAAACGCATATCGTGGCAACATGTAACTAAGACGTCACTAAAAAATGTGTATAATGAATGTGTAAAATATTGTAAATTATGTGATTGTTTTGTTGGTTGTCCTTAATAAATAAAATAAAAATAAAATAGCCGCCTGTCATTAGTTTTTCTTCTTTAGTCATTTACAAAACCAACACTGCGACCAGTCTCCTGAGCATGGATCTTTTATCGACCGATAAAGTGACATTAGACGATAAAATTTGACGGTTTATATACTGCCGATATCAATTTGTCGACGTCTAATGTCACTTTATCGGTCGATAAAAGATCCGTGCTCGCTATGCAGGGCTGTCTTTAAGCTATTGGAGTCCTGGCATGGGCATTAGGATAAGGGAGCCCATTTTAAAGTTTTGTTAAGGGACATCACTATTTTGTTTGGTTAATCAAAGAAAGTAGATAAGCACCTAGGTCATAGATTAAATTTTATTTATTTATTTACATTACAGAGTTAAAAATGATAGATAATTTTCACAAAAATAACTTTTTATATAGCATTCACAGGTTAGTGCTTAAAAATCTACTTTGGTTTAAGAGCTTCCTATCCTTCTAGATTAGAGATGGAAAATTAAGCTTTTTTCAAAATCTACGTTATTCAGCATATTTCATTCTATGGACATCAGCGACTAACTGGATAATTTCTATTGAAACATTTGTAACAAGTAGGTACTTCTTAATTTATTTTTGATTCTTTATAATTTAGAGAAGGAGCGTTTCCCTCTGCAGTTACTTGGTTACCATCACGCTTAATAAGATTCTTCTATATTTGGAAATGTGTCTTCATTTTTTTTAAAAAGATTATTATATTTCTTAAATACTTTTCATTTTTAATTGTTACCCCCTAAACATTTCAAATAATTATCTAGTTCTTTCATTTTCACAATATACAATTTTCAAGTACTCTGTTAAATGCAGTCATTCTATTAACAATTCTTTCTCGTTAACATCTTCCTAATAGAAATCAGCAAACTCTTTGCAACTTTGTCTAAACTCTTCGAAATTTAGAGTTTTCAAGCAATAAAATAAACCAAAACGTTGACTAATCTCTCGTTCTTATAATCTAATGACTTTAGCATCGATACAATCGCCAGAGCGGCGAAACAGTCGCGCGTTTTTGTAGTGCGCGTTTGCAACGCTGCTCAAAGGCACAGTGTGTGAAGGGCCTAATATACCTATAACCTAACATACTAGATTCATTCTGCATAACTGTTGAAATAAACATACATTCAAACAACGCGTTGATTGTCTATGTTAGACCGCGTGAAGTTTAAAAAGTTTGAAGTGGTGCCAACAATAGAAAAGTTAAAGGATGTCGTTTGTCTTGGTATGGGCAAGTTAAGAGAAAGATGACGCATGTAACCAAAATAGTGATGAATATACCTAAGCTTTAATGGATGGAGGGGAAGTGGGAGACCAAAGAAAAGATGGATGTGTGAATGATGATATGAATGGAAGAGCTATGACTGCTCAGGAGAAGATTGATAGAAAAGAACATTTTGCCTCAAGTAAAATGGAACCATGGCAAGAAAAAAAAGAAGTTAGATCGCGTAAAGGAATGACATTTAACCCTTCAACGGGCACAGCAACTTGGCATGTTGAAATTATGGCTAAGGAAAACAAAAATACCGTTTCGCGTCACCACCCTCTCTCTTCCCTTGGGTGTCGTAAACGGCAACTAACGGACTAAAGACTGCACATACATCCAACATCATAGAGCGCGATAAAAGTCGCTGAGCACATGTGCAGTCACTATTTGGTGAAAAGTGGACTATGGTAGAGGGCGGCTTTTGCTGTCGTCATTGCCTAGCCTGTGACTAACCCTTCGGGGATAATAGTCGTGATTATATGTATGTAATTATGTATGTAAAAACATTTTAATATGAGAAAAAAGGAAACGATAACTTGGTTGAAATTTTCCGAAATAAAAAAAACATTTTCTCTAAAAATCGAATAGAATGATAGTAGGTAACCAAGATATGGAGTACTAGCGGCCGCTCGCGGTTTTACCCGCGTGGTTCTCGTTCCCGTAGGAATATAGGGATAAAAGTATCCTATGTGTTAATCCAGGTTATAAACTATCTGTATGCCGAATTTCATCCAAATCCATTAAGTAGTTTTTATGTGAAAGAGTAACAAACATCCATCCATATTTACAAACTTTCGCGTTTATAATATTACTGCTCGCAGTTTCACCCGCGTGGTTCCCGTGCCCGTCGGAATATCGAGATAAAAAGTAGCCTATCTGTTAAGCCAGGTTATAAACTATCTGTATGCCGAATTTCATCCAAATCCATTTAGTAGTTTTTACGTGAAGAAGTAACAAACATACACACTCACAAAGTTTCGCCTTTATAATATTAGTGTGATGTGATGTAATAAGTACCTACTAGGAAGTAGGATTGTAATGGAGTAAATTGTAATGAAGTATTGTTTCTATCTATGGGACGGCTCCGCTAAATACCTCCTCGATGCACTGCAACTGTTATACTGCAAAGGCGAGAGGTACGCATTATTGGAGATACTGAGGTTACAGCCTCTCTTGAGGACCTCTATCTGCGTAGAGACATTGCTTCTCTCAGTGTCTTTTACCGAAATTTCTACGGAGAGTGTTCTGAAGAACTTTTTGATAATCCCGCCCTTTCCTTTCCTGTCCCGGACTACACGTGCTGGTCTTAAGAACCACCATCATACTGTGCAGAATATCAGCACTCGTTCCAAAAAAATTGGTAAGTCGTTCCTCTGTAAGACCATTCGGCTTTGGAATTCTCTGCCGGCGCTTGTGTTTCCCAGCTCCTATAATCCTGGGTCTTTTAAACGTCATGAATGGGTGCGCTTTACCGTGCTTGTTCCACGGTGAGGAGCGCTATCATTATTTTGGACTGCATAGGCTTACCATTAGGCAGGATGTCGTCACTATGACACGTAACATAAAAAATGGACATAATTATTAGACATTCCTTCTCCCGTGTTTAGATAAATTTTATAAAAAAATATATTTTGTACATAAGTACCTACTTAACTTATTAAAAAAATTCTAAAATGAAATTTTTCAAAACAAGCATGATTTGAACCTCCTCCCTCCTGACAACCCGGGTCAGGTGCTATTTCAATTAAACTACCGTTAACTTATCCTGCACGTGGATTTTTTTTCAACATTTTCCATTACGTAATTTGTTCGCAACTAATATGTTTTAAATAAAAAATATTACATGATCCTAGAGAAAATATTTTTTTTTAATCATAAAGAAAAACAAATTAACACAAAGAAATACCTACGCAGATAAACCCAAAATGGTTACATAATCGAAGTAACTTTTCAAGTTTTCCCAAATAGAAACTCAAAGCAGTCTAATTGGATTCCTATAATTATTGTAATCATCTTGTATTGATTAATTTATGTGATTAAAAATGTAAACTATTTTGAGTGTGTTAGTAAGAAAATCATTTAGGTACCTATAGAAACCAAGTAAAATATTATTGAATAACGACAAAACCAGCTAATTATGCCTACTTAAAACCATATCAATCACAGTAAAAGAGGTTTTAACCAACCTATCACACTCAAGACCGCGCTACACTCAACATATCCAGCCGCCATTTATAATCGGTGACATTTCGGCAAACACCCACACGTAGGTACGGCATTACCACAAATCCTAGAACCTAACCTACCACAAGCGATGCGAATCGCAACCAAACATCGTTTCATAGTTCATCCTGGCTGGAAAAAAAAGGGTAAGACAATGCACCCGCTGTAGCAAAAAACGCAAGACATGCCGGTGCGCGATACACCGAGGCTTATGCAAACTTAGGCCACTCCTCCACGGCACGCCCACACATCTATCTCCCATCTCTGTCTAACACACGGCTTCGTATATCTCTGTCCCGCACCGGTGCATAACGCCTACGCGCGGGAAACCTCCACTTTTTAGTCGAGGCAAAGACAACGCTCGGGTACGGTCGCGACTTTGGCGGGAAAATCCGGACGCCATGAAAAAAACATAGACATAGAGCCACAAAAAAGGTGTGTCCGCGATTGTCGGTGGTTGTTGTTTTTTTTTCTCAAGTTTTTAACGGTTACGATTATCAGCCTCTTTGGTGGTGGCACGATAACGTTATCTATGCTAATGACATGTGAGAGTGACGGAGATAAGTGCGTCCCGCTCGCGCGCTCTTTTTGGACGTGTTTTTTTTTTGGTGTGGTGTTGTGTGCAGTGCTATTGGTTTTTGTTAAGTGAAGGTAATAATTACAATTAATTTGGAATAGTTTATTCGTCGTAAGTAATAGAGGTTAACCGGAAAGTTAATTTATGGACGCGTCGCGAATTTTCTTTTTCAGGAAAATTTTGACGTTAATTTTAAGTTAAAGGTTATGAGGGTTGTTTATTTTCTTCTAAATCGTCATTTTCTTCTTCCTACAATCGTCCCACTGCTGGGCTAAGACACGAACACATGGGAATAGTGGGCCATAACCTACCACTAGCCTAAATGCGGGTTGTGGATTGGGCGGGGGTGAGTTTTTATAAAAAACATACATACATACATACATAACTGTCTCGCCTTCTAGTCTTCCACATCCTTACCGGTTGACTGGTAGAGAATGCCATGGTGGCGTTAATTCCGCCTTTTGCAGTTTTTTTTGTGCAAAGAAGATTTAAAAAAAACATATAATCACGACTATTGTCCCCGAAGGGTTAGTCAGAGAAGGCAATGCGGACCGCAAAAGCAGTCCTTTACCATAGTCCACTTTTCACCAAATAGCGACTGCATATGTCCTCAGCGTGAAAGGTGGTGAGCATCTCCGCTCTATGCTGTTAGATGTATGTGCAGTGTTTAGTCCGTTAGTCGCCTTTTACGACACCCAAGGGAAAAGAGGGGGCGGTACACGGCTGTCGGCGACAGTTTGTAAATAAACTAGGAATAAGATATTAGAAAAAAAATAAACTTCAAAGAAAAATCACGGCTCTCAATGAATGATACCTACCTACAATCATGCAAATATTTCTTCTTCATTGTTTTGAGATAGAGAAGCAACCATAGCTCATAAAGCCGTGCTCAGCACAGCTTTAGTTATTTGAAAGAAAGAAATAAATAAAGAGAGACATATTTTATTAACGAACACACACTTACAAGATAAATATACAAAATAAATTTAAGAAAAATTTAAAATAACGCAGGCAATGTACAAAAAAAACAATAGGGATAAATATTAAAAACAAGAGAAAAGAAATGAAAAGTGTGACATTATTTCAATATAAATTATTTTTTGGAGGTTTCCTGACCTAGGTATAGGTAGGTAATTCATATAAATTTGGGTTTTAGTTGAGATCTTTAGTTTTCTTTATCTCTAATGACACGAACTTCTTGCGAGAACTTGAAATGTATCCAGCGAAAGTTCAACTGTTAGTTATTAATGATACATTAAATAAAAATGTACAACACATGTAAAAGTTATAGGTTTCAAATTGTACCTTTTATTAAAACATATAACTAAAGAAATTATTATCTATTTATCAAAATTAAACGTGCCCGCGAATTTCAATTGTTTCTCATTTTGTTACCTATTATAAACTCTGTAGAGGGGACTTCTTGGCGGGAAAGTGAAGCATCATGTCTGCAGTTTTGTATTATTTTCTATAACTTGTGTTTTGTCGAATATTAATGTGAAATAAAGGTGGATTATTTACTGTTAAGCGTTTGTGAACGTGCATGAGTGTTAGCAAATAAAACAAAACAGTGCAACATCACTTTTCAAATTCTCTCGAGAAGTCCGTGTGAGGCCTCAATAAAGTCCCACAGCTTTATTGAGTCTCGAGAGGTTTGGGGGAAAATCATTTACCATTAAAGGTTCATTATCACTCATTATCATCCACTTAATGTAAAGAAAATAATAATTACTGTCAAAAACTTGACACTGGCTAAATGTACTGATCTTACGAAGCAATTATTTAAGAGAAAAAAAAACTCTGTAGAGCAGGCTGCTAGCAAGTTCTGGTAGCGATCGTTAATGCTGAGCAACATTCTTTTGTCTTAGATGGTTGACCAGTAGTCTTAGTCCGTTGGTCGCCTCGAAGAGAGGGGTTAGTGGTCTTCTTTTAGGACAGTGAGCCGCTATATCACACTGCTCTTACTTGAAGTGCTTTATCATAATATTAACATAAGACTTCATCATAGCCTATAAACTTCCCACTGCTGGGCACTAACCTTGCCAAATAGACAACAACATAATAATATGACAACAATACAAAAAAAAATTATGGTAGAAGAAATAGAAATAAAATATTGTGCAGGAAACATGGTAGATACCTACATTGAAGATGGTAAACGATAATTTGATCCACATGTTTCGCTGAATATTCAGCATACAAAAATTTGTTGACAATTATATTAAATTAATTAATAAAATCGATAAATCACATTTAATACAATTAAAAAAAATTAAAACAAATTAAATAGATAAAATAATTAGATTACTATGTCAACAAGAATAATGTGAATTAATCATTTTCCAATAGCAATATCAATAAATACCTAACTTAAAAACTCTTTAACTGTGTAGAAACACTTATCTATGAGCCACTTCGAGAGTTGACTTTTAAAAGAACTCAATCGTAAATCTTTAATGGTTTTAGGGATCCGATTAAAGATCTTTATGGTAAGACAACGGATAAATGTACTCGTACATAAAAAAAAGACAAAAAAAAGACCCGAAATCAATTTAGAAAAGCAGTTTTTCTTTAAATTGACTCGACCTGGTATTGAACCCCGGACCCTAGAGATGGCGCGTCGCCAAACTTAGAAAAACAGTTTTTCTTTAAATTGACCCGACCTGGTATTGAACCCCGGACCCTAGAGATGGCGCGTCGCCAAACATACTCGTGGAAATTTTGTGACACAAAAATTTGCGCAACTGTCAACGTCAAATTTGACAGAATCGAGCATAGACTATGCGATATTTTGCGATCACGCTGCATAAAATGTACCACAGAACCGAAATAATCAAACTTGTTCATACTAAAGTAGTCTGTAAGTCTATGAAAACACGGTGCAAAGTCAAGTGTGTTTTTGTAGGTGCGGTCTCATGCGACCGCTTGGGGTTTGAAGGGTTAACTCGACCACGGAGGTCGTCAAAATTAGGCCTGCCATCTTACGACAACCATCGGGAGCAACAGCTTCTTCAATTTTGTCAACCCATCCAGTCAGACAGAGTATTCACGTGGATGAATTCACCGGCGGGCCTCTATAATTGGCTATTTGACAGTTTTCAAAATGTATTTAAAAAATTACAAACGCTTATTTTATACCCCGTACAATATTTTCTTTATCGAAAAAGTTTTATTTAACAGAAATAACATATTTTTCTTTATTGATTTCAAAATTTGTGCGAAAACAGTTGGTCACGTGACATTTTGCTCTGTGACGTCACATTTTAATAAATATAGAAACTTATCTTGAAACCTGACAGATAGTTTTTGTATATTTTGTGAAATGTGACGTCACAAGAAGCTCAATCATGGCCGCCCGTGTTTCGGGTCTACAAGACCCACTGATAAAAAATCGCAAATTTATTTTGTAAAAATAAATTACTTATTACAAATTATCTTATAATTATCGTTAAATCATAACCTACCATTTCCGACATATTTCATATTTTATTGTTACAACTGTCAAATAGCCAATTATCGATAAACATGATTTGCCAAATGTGTTGCTGGCTAGCAGGCGCAAAACTCGAGAACGGCTCAACCGATTTGGGTGATATTTTTTTGTTGTGTTAGTAAAAAGTTCAGGATAAGGTTCATTTCAAAAAGAAATAGATATTTGTCACCGGTTACGAGATGTTGTTGGTTTTTGGAGGTAACTTAGGAACTATTTTCTATAGCAAAACATACATACATAATAATCACGACTATTATCCCCGAAGGGTTAGTCAGAGACTAGGCAATGAGGACTGCAAAAGCAGTCCTATGCCAAAGTCCACTTTTCACCAAATAGCGACTGCACATGTGTTCAGCGTGACAGGTGGTGAGCCCATCGCTGCTCTATGCTGTTGAATGTATGTGCAGTCTTTAGTCCGTTAGTCGCCTTTTACAACACCCAAGGGAATAGAGGGGGCGGTAGTATTCTTTCAACGCCACGCGACACGGTTCTATTTTCTATAGCAAAAACTTTATAAAACTTAGATTTGGAAACAATGCTATTCATTTTATAGTGCGTATGGGTCACGATTGGGTATTGTCAGCGCCTAAATATTTATTAATAGCTTTAAGAGGGTTAAAACCAAAAAGCCAATTCTAATGAAACTTTGCATGCTAAAGTAACATACAGAGAGATCTAAATAGTTTCTTGAAAACATTTTTAAAAAACGTTTAAATAACTGAGTTAATGCGACTTTAGTGGACTTTAAATCGCAATAACTCAGCTAAATAAACTTTATTTAAAAATGTTTTCAACAAACTATTTATTTCCCTGTATTTTGCTTTAGCATGCATAGTTTCATTAAAATTGGCTTATTAGTTTTTAAAAATTTCGACTTGGAAGTTTGTATGGAAAACCGAAATGCATACACCCTCTTAATTGCTTTAAATGCGCCCGGATGGACAGCCTCTTCGTCCACGTCGTCGTACAGCAACTTCGGTAGCATTGTTGTTTACCGACAGTTAGAAATAATGTAGCTAGTCTCTTAGTCAAGAACTTTGGACCTAGTTGTAGTTCACTCACCATCAGGTAAGAAAAAGAGGAGGCGCTTCTCACTGCAGATTAAAAAAATGAGACAATCTCGCAGTGGCGAAGCGTGAAATATTGAGAGAGGTAAGCCGAAGCAAAAAAAAAATGCTTACCTACTCCGAGCGCGGGCACGCAGTCTTGAGTCCTTACCGAAAATCTGTGATTGGCATCCTGGCTTCAGTCTTGTATAGGCAGATGTATCTTCAGTCCACTTTTACTATACGTGTAAGCACTGAGATATTGAAACAGTGTCTTGCAAGCATAATAGAAGTGGCTTTGATAAAAGCCGTTTGTGGTGAAATGCTGATATGATGTAAATTAAACAAAACTTAATCGACTAAGTACTAATAATATACTTATACTCTAAAGCTATTCGTCTATTATTTCTTACAAAGTGCGCTAAGACATTATCATAAAAGCCGGGAAGAATCTAAAGCTATTAATGACGACATCTTACAATTCTACCGATTACTTTGCAAATCTACTTACTCTAAATACGTAATTTCAACTTATTACAATATCTACTTACCGCAAATACCTAATTACAACGTAAGTCTTCGTAACTACTTTCTACACACAACACAAATAAACAAAGTCCAACTACAATACTAATCATTCTAATAGGTGAAACAACTAACTAATAAATTCAAATACTAATAAAACACAGTCATGCATTCAATGATGAATTGCAATTACGTCAAATTATCTGTCAACAGAACACAAACCGAAAACGTTATTCCTCCGTCCCGCTCACTCGTACGCAAATTGTATAACTGTCTCTTTCAAGTAACTCGGATAAAGACGGCTTACCAGCTGCTAATACGCGGGTGGGTTTATTGACCTTTATGTGACGTCATGACGTTTATTTTGTACAGAAGTTTAACTGCCTAGAAGCCGATCGCGCCTGCGGCTTATTTTAAAGCAATATGTTGTTAAAAAGCAAATTTTGTTGATTTAATGTCCATAGTGTAGGCAATTTGTAATGTTTCTTTTATATATTTACTTTTTTAATTACTGATTGTGCCATTTCTCAATTCAAGTAGAGAGTGGTTGTGTTCTAAACTTCTGAAGGGAAGCCGGTGGGAATCGAGTTGTATGGAACCTTCGTCACTGCAATCTCGTGAGAAACTCTTTCAAACAAAACAAGGATCATCTAAATAAAATGGTGGAACATCCTACTAATATTATAAACGCGTAAGTTTCTAAGTATGGATGGATGTTTGTTACTCTTTGGATGAAATTCGGCATACAGATAGTATATAACTTGGATTAACACATAGGATACTTTTTATGCCGATATTCCCACGGGAACGGGAATCACGGGGGTAAAACCGTGAGTGGCCGCTAGTACTATATACATTGAAAAATAATCATACTTAAAAGACTAATTGAGAACCTCCTTAGACAGTAATTTTAAAAAGATGACTAAGACTAGGAGAATGACGCTATTTTACTATTAACTTGTAAATATAAATAAATTCAAATTCAATAAACTATTATTTAGCGCGTCTGCCCTGCGAACACAAGTAGAAAAATGTTAATCTTACTAAAAATAATGTAGGGACTGAAACTCAAGGGGTTCGGGGAAAATATCATTTACCATCAGTCATTCAAATTTTTACTTACTTTCATTTTAAAATATGCAAGGAAAATATTTGCTATTATCTGTGCTAACCATCTGTGCACACCAAATCATTGGAGCACTTTTTGGCGAGAAAGTGTATCGTCATCTTTACATGTTCTTTAGAGGAAACACTACGTTGGAACTGTCATGCAAAATTCTCATACGAAACACAGAAAAACAACGTTTCGTAGTCCCCTGTTTCCTCCTTCAGAACTGGACCAATTTTTATTACTTTTTTAGCATCGGAGAAAGAGATTTTCTATGTCTGTATGTTTGATTTTTTTAAACCGGTTACTTAATGTTTCTGAAGACGCCTTAAAACGGAGTGATTTCGCTTAATTTTAAAGGCTCCTGGTTATTAAAAAAGTGACTTAATGAAAAAAAAAATATATACAGACGTAGAAAATCTCTTTCTTTAACCGATGCTGTAAAAAACATAAAAATTGGTCTAGTTCTGAAGGAGGAAAAGGGGACTATGAAACGTCGTTTTTCTGTGTTTCGTATGAGAATTTTGTATGACACTTCCACGTATTGTTTTCTCTTAATGTAGTTCGTTTTATTTATTAAATGTACGTCTATCTAAAATACTTAATGGTAAATTTTTATTAATCGTTAAGTTTACGCAAAAGATCGCGAAAGCTAGAAGGAGGGGGGGGGGGGAGGCTTTTGCCCAGCAGTGGAACAATATTGGATAATATAATTTTAATATATGTATAATAATTATAATTATAATAATAGTAACCGTTACCACCACCTCTCTTCTCTTGGGTGTCGTAAAAGGCGACTAACGGCCTAAAGACTGCACATACGTCCATCAGCATAGAGCGGCGATGGGCTCACCACCCGTCACGCTAAGCACAGATGCAGTCGCTATTAAAAGTGGACTATGGTAGAGGACTGCTATTGCTGTCCTCATTGCCTAGTCTCTGACTAACCCTTCGGGGATAATAGTCGTGATTATAATATATGTATGTTTATTAATATGTATATAATAATAAGTGTTCGTAACAGTGCATGAGCAACAACATGCAATCCTCTATTGTTCTGAAATGCAATCAAACAGTGAAACATCTTTTTTTTTTAAATGTTGATCGTCTTTCATTCGTTCTGGAGTCTGGACATATTATAAAATTAAATGCTAGTTACTGCCCGCGACTTTGCCCGCGTTTAAACATCCGTACCCCTTGATCTCTCAGTAATTTTGAACAATTATTATTTTTTTCTTTATGTCTACAAGGGTGTCACGACATTGGTCAAGTCTGATATTCGTCAAATCGTGAAATCGACAAATTAGAAATCAGACAAATTGGTAATTCGTCAAATCCTCTTTTCGTCAAATTATGTAATTTGCCAAATACGCCATTGTTCAAGTAATTTAAGTACAATTAATAAATAAATAAATAAATAAGTCTTTCCTACAATCACACCAGTTATCTAGCCCAAGAGAAGCTTCGAAGAAACTCGTTAAATGGTTACTAGACAACGGATAAACATACTTAAAATACTTAAATACATACTTAGTAAACATAGAAAACACCCAGACCCGAGAGAATTTAGAAAAACAATAATTTCTAAATTGACCCGACCGGGGATCGAACGTCCCGGGTTCTCAGAGATGGCGACAACATGAAAACAGTGTACAAACCACTCGACCAAGGAGGTCGTCAAAAAATTAACTGCAATAAAGAAATAAAAGTAAATTATTTTATTATAAACTAATTTATTAAATTCATTTTATATAATTCATACCCAGCATAACTGTTTTAAACACTTTAAGGGATCTAATCTATTATTTTTTTCTATTTTGGCGTCTTTTATTATGTCGGATGTTTTCCGTTTCTTCTCACCTTCTCTTTTAACTTTTCTTAAATAATAACGGGAAACTTCTTTCTAGTTCCCAGATTTAGAACTGGACGTTTAAGAGTCAGGAAGTGAGAGAGGACTAAATAATAAAAAGAAAAGTCCTTATTCGTAAAATGAACTTAACAACTCATTCGTAATATTTGATTTTTTGCTTTAATAACGCTCAAATGAACTCGTAGAAGAATATTTGTTTATGGTCATATAATAAATACTCAAAATTCTTTCTTTTTTTTGGATACATTTAATTTTGTACTACCTATTTATGTAACACATCTAAATATTAGTGTATAGTACCAAAAACCAATACATTTGCAATATCTAAAAAAGGCTTATTAAAAAAAGTTACTGAAACATTTAACTAACATTTACCGCGTCTTACGGTCTTAAGAGGCCTATTACATCTCGAATGTGATGTTTGCGTAAAATGCCCATTTTCGCATTTTGTTGTAATTTAAAATCTAATAATAAAATCTTTATTCGTCTTGAAATAACGATTATTCTGGTATACATTTTGCTCAATAATATTATTGTACATAGGAGAAATTCACAGTAAACTTAAAGCAATTTTCAAAGTTTTTTGGTTTAGAATAAGATTTTTTTCTATTTAAAATCAATGATACCTAAAAATTCCGAGGCCGCTACGCACTACACAACTATATAAGATATAACATTATATTTTTTTTATTTCATTTGTTTTGAACAGTTGTTCACTCGATGAGCTCAAAAAAGTGCCTTCGCGCATTTTATGAAAATCTTTCTCTGCAATTTTGGGTTTAATTAAAAAGTTAAGCAAAATTTACAAAAAGCGAGGCACGCACTATGCCAATAGCTATTCTAAATTATTCAATAAGCCATAATTATTAATATGTTTTTGTTTCTGAGATCTATAACGCCAAAATTGGCCATTTTACGCAAAACATCACAGTCGAGATGTCATAGGCCTCTTAACTCTTAATGGTACACATTTTCATTTAAATTTGATATAACTTTCGTCACAATTATTTACAATGAACGTTAAATTAACAATAATTATCGCGCACACTCACAATGAGTGAGTTCACGGCGCCTCAACAAAGACCGTGGCGCAGTTAATTTTAACTAAACACCGGCTAACCGCGGTTAACACGACGAATTAAAAGTTAATTGGTTTACTTCCACTCTGCTTTATTTTAAATGTTGACTCAATGTGAAATTGTCTGTTGGTTGGTGGTTGGTTGTTTGTTGGTGGTATTTAAGTGTCAAATTGTTATTTGCTAATTAGTTTTAAGTAGCTACACTGGCATGCAAAAATAAGTATCACACTTTTAAAATTTCATATTTTTTCTAAACTATAGAAGTTAGAGATTTAAAATAAATAAACGTTTTACAACAATTTTTATCAGCTTTCTTTGAAACTATATAGTAACGAACTAACTCTTTTTCGGGTCCTTTTTGTTTTGAAAATATATCTTGTGTACCTACTTAAAAAGTTATTGCAATTTTAAAAGTGTGATACTTATTTTTGCAGGCCAGACAGTGTATTTTAATTATTAGGAGTTAAAATAATATTTTTAAGATATACCTAATGCTATGTAGCCATTATTATAACAGTGTCGCTTAGCGGTGAAAGAATACTACCACCCCCTCTCTTCCCTTGGGTGTCGTAAAAGGCGACTAAAGGACTAAATACTGCATGTACATCCAACAGCATAGAACGGCGATGGGCTCACCACCTGTTACGCTGAGCACATGTGCAGTTACTATTTGGTGAAAAGTGGCCTAAGGAAGAGGAATGCTTCTGCTGTCCTCATTGCCTAGTCTCTGACTTACCCTTCGGGTATAATAGTCGTGATTATATGTATGTAGATATGTAAATATCTATTTATAACACGCCACGGCCACGAGTCTACGACCACTGGCGGTTAGCGACGCGACGTGCGATTTCCCAGGAACTGTTATGTCCGTTGGTATACGTAACAGAACCATTGTTGGTACGTATTTCGTGCACACACTGCTGTGCATGTACTAGCTTAGCTACTGTACCAATCGCTTCGGTTCTGTGAAGTGTAGTTACTACTCCGCTACCAAAGATGACATTTAGAAGTTGACTTTAGAGTTGACGACCCAAGCAGTGGCACCTGCGAGTTGTACTCATCGTACAACGAGATGTGAGCGAGCTTGACATCTCCGGTTACCTATCTGAAAAATAGGCAGTGAACTACACGTGTTCACGGGGCCACTCTCCTGAGACACCAGTCTTATGAGTACCGAATGAATAGAGCGTTTCGGCGGATTCCATTTTACCGTCAAAACCTTAACGTTTTGGTCTCCGGCGCGAGTTTGGTTTAACTTGTCTTAATCAAGGACGTCTGACACTACTTACATAACCTGACGGTAGATCTTGGGTGCCAGTACAAATGAACTTGGTGAAATGAGGAGCCCTTTTCATCCTCTTCAGCGATTGTGCCAATCGCTTGTGATAAAAACAGTAGCTCGTGCGCATTGTACGAAGAATTCAAGAAGAAAATAACAGACTAACAAAGATTCTAGTGCACTTAGAGATTTAGTAGACCCCTTTTCTTTGCATTACTTCCATTGTCGTTGACTATGACTGCCGCAGTATAATGAGAAATGAACTAGAAACTGCTGGACGCATCTCACAAGACGGACGTGTTCATGTCACGAGAGTCATGGCCGAGGCTTTATTCCGGCATTCGCGAACGCGTTGCGTTTGACGAATCAGGGTAATTCATTCTTCTTTATCTTGTTGTGACTATTTAATATGCCGTTTGGTTAGATGTTTATATCTATGTGAGTTGCTAGACGGAACCGTTCTTCGACGGAAATCGTGCCAATCAACTCCTGAGTGTTCTGCAGCCACGATTTCCATTCATCGTCCAATTTTTTTGTTTCACTTTGCTGTCACATATCTATAATTGGCACAAAATCGAGAATTGCCAAACTTCCCAGGGATGAACGTTTATTAGATGATGATGATAGTCCTATTTTTATCTGAAAAGGAGCCGGAGCCGAGGAGGAGGCTCACTATGAGAATACTACCACCCCTTCCCTTCCCTTGGGTGTCGTAAAAGGCGACTAACAGACTAAATACTGCACATACATCCAACATCATAGGGCGGCGATGGGTTCACCACCTGTCATGCTAAGCAGTTGCTATTTGGTGAAACGTTGACAAATGTCAGAGGACTGCTTTTGTGATCCTCATTGCCTAGACTCTAACTCTCCGGAGATAATAGTCGTGATTATCATTGGCCCCTTGCGTCTGTTTCAGACGATTTGTTTATTGCAGTGTACTGGGACTGGGAGCACTTCTTTGCATGGCTGTGTAGGCCGATGCGCGAACGTCAAAGTCTTCCGCATGTTTTGCACCTGTGGGTTGGAATGGGAGCGTGATTATAAAATATAATAGTCAGTGATTATACGTAGAGGCAATCGTCGACTTCTACATCGGACGTCCATCAGACACCCTCAAAATCAGAGGAGTCGCAGATGGGTTGCCGACTTCGAGGAACTAGGATCTATGAGGAAGGAGAATTAACTGTGAGAGGCAATCCCGTGAAGGGGGAGAGATAGGCCTCTGGGGACGAAACAACAGCGACGAGTGTCATTGTTTCATGTCGATATTCCGGCCAATATTACGCCATCACCCTCTTGATTTCAATGATGCAGTGGGACAGCACACAGGCAGGGGGGTGTCACTCCGTAGTTTAGGTAGGTTCGTTTGGCGCGCCTCCCAGGCAGGCCGCAGCCGTATGGCAGTAAAGGTTGCCGCGAGCCATAGTACCGAACACTGCGCGCGCAAGTAAACCCTACGCTTTGTGACGTCATGACGTCAAATCGATATCGAGTCAGCGTTGCTTAACGGAATATGAACGTTCGGATCGAGCGATAAGTTTGAATGTCGCGTGAAAGTCGTTAGAGAGTGAACCTTCTGTACGGTAGTACTATTAGTTATTCTGTGAAACAAGCTGTGATTGACATCTTATAACAACAAACCGACGGCTAATACAAACAAATATATCCGTTGCAACCGTTTAATCACTCAATCAGAGCGCGTGCCGGCTGGCTCACGCGTTTTTGTGCGTGCTAGCTAGCTATACATAGGTGCGTAAGTTTTTTTCGTGTGTACGCACGTTGCGTTTTAAATAATAGCCAATAGAAAAACCGCGCCGATGATAATGAGCGGTCTACATTGATATGCAAATGGCGGACGGCGCGACAGTTTTTTGTTTTCACATCGCTAGATTGTTTATGGCGCTTCGCTTAGAGTACCTAGGTAAACTTTGGTTTTTTATAATCTATTGTATAAAGTTTTCAGCTTTAGTTCCTTGGCTTAGTCTTACATGTTACCTAATCTGTGGTTTGTTTCTGACGGTAGTACATTAGAGACTCCTAGATCGCTTGAGATACCCAAATTAATAGCTACTTAAGAGTGTAGGCTATACCCACTGATGCCTTACCTACTATAAATATGATAGATCCAAACCCAGAGATCCTGGGTCAGGCTAAATCTGTTTCGGATTTAATTATGAAGTAGCTACTTAGCTGTTTTATACGAAAGAGCACGAAAAACTGAGTCGATTTGTAGTGCTAATTCAAGATGTGAAAATTGCGAGTCAATTTTTTTTCGTAACTACAAAGACGGTAGTTAGGTATACTTACCTACGTGTTATTTTTTTTTGTATATTAACATTTATATAAATTGGTTTAAACAGCGTCCCATTGAAATGTTTAGCATTTCCTTATTATTGGTAACATTGTTGTTTATTTAACTTTATTAATTTACAGATACTCAATTCTTATACACATATCTACTGACTTTGTTAATGTAATTTCTTTAAGTCCTTAGCTACATTTATTTTATAAGAATCATAAGGTATTATTTTTTGTTAATATCATTACGACAATATCGAACTAATAGCGGCATTCTTTGAAGGTGATAAAAATGAATAACTAAGCAATTGAACACGGTAAGGTAGGTATCATGAAACACGTCAACCTAAAACTCACTGAGAATGCGGTAAGCTATTTGTACATTAGTTTTTTTGCTATTAAACGACTTTTAATCTAAAATGTGGTGATACAGCTAAACTATTTTTGTAGCAAATTGGATTTGAACTATTATTTTTTGTTGTTACAGTAGTTGCTTGAAGAATTGATACCATTTTAATTTGTCTATTAGTTGTTGGTGTTACATTTTAAGATTACTGAAGTTAATAATGGAAACGTTGAAAAAAAAAACTATGCCAATACTTACTCACTAACGAGCATTCAATTTTCTAAATCTGAGTTGATATAAAAAATGTATGTGGATACAGAGCTGGTTTGAACAATTGTTCCACTGTTTTACCGGTCTATTCCCTGATGTTACGAATCATTTTGGTATTTCATAGCTTGTAACACATGACCTAAGTAGGCAACCTTCCCTTTAGGTCAAGGATCATAAGACCGCCGGCGGTCGCGAAACAATTGATTTTCAATTGTGTCTATTTTTACGATCCTCAATGGGTTAATGGTTTAACTATTTCGCAATTCGTTATTTGCTATATAACTTTTTATTTTTATTTTTTAAATCTTTAGATGCACAAAGGAAAACAAAATATACAAAAGGCGGACTTAAAAAGTTATTCACCATATTTTGTTTTTTTAACAGAGTCGAGTAGCGGTGAAAGAATACTACCCCCCTCTCTTCCCTTGGGTGTCATAAAAGGCGACTAACGGACTAAAGACTGCACACACATCCAACAGCTTAGAGCGGCGATGGGCTTACCACGCTGAGCACATGACAATGCGCAGTATCTATTTGGTGAAAAGTGGACTATGGTAGAGAACTGCTTTTACTGTCCTCATTGCCTAGTCTCTGACTAACCCTTCGGGGATAATAGTCGTGATTATATATATTACGTATTCTGTATGTATCTTTTCACAATTATTTACCAAATGCTCCCTTTGATTCGTAAGGATCGGAAGAATTTTCAAAGGTGCACTCCACTCTGCGTAAGGAGGTCACTCATAAACCTATTTAGAAAGACAATAGAGCGCTCGCGGCGAGAAGGTACGGAACATGTAGATATGTTGAATCCATCTGTGCCTGTAGTGTGTGAGACTAATGTTTAACACAGTTAAAGTGTGATCTAGGATTAAGTATCTGATTGCTTTTATAAAAAGTCGATGGTAGCATCGGACATAATAAAGCTGTGCCCTGTCAACTTCTGTAGTTATAGCTGCATGATGCATATAATGACTCTAGGCCATCATTTCAAAGTAACAGCATACCTTTTTGAAGTATCAGGCTTTCAAAATGTGTTTAATGCTTGCCACACTGCGGCTGTCCCAAATAGTAACACAGTAAGGGATAAAATACCTTTATTTCCGTAGAGCCAAAATACTTATTTTTGGCCAGCCGTAGTTACGTTATTACGTAATATTGCACCAAAGTAACTACTAACTACTGTATGTCATAGAGAAGATTATTACCTATGTTTATGAGTATAAAGAACTTAATTTAATGTCTGTGTGCATGTTATAAGCGACTTACTAAATTTCAAATGGTGATTTTGCCTAACATAAACCAACAAATTAAAAACACAGATAATACCTTACTAACTTGTGTTATGGATACTAAATAACGGATAAACATGCTTTAATATAAGTACTTTTTTTTAAATACCTATACATAATTAACACAGCAAACTTTCTGTAACGTTTCATATTAGTAGCTGTCCCTAACTGTAATTTTGTTTTTGGAATCGTGTGTCAGTTCGCCGTGCCCTTACTGCGTTTTGTCATATTGTAATTTCGAAACTACAGTCTCCTTTTTAACAAGGATCTTTGTATATTGTAGGGAATTACTGTGTTAGTAGCATGGTGTCAAAATCTTGATTTTGAGTACCATGTCCCTTACCTACTCTGTTTGTGGGACAGCCGAGTGGTCCTGAGCCACCATCGTGGCAGAGAAGGGCTACTCTAAAGTGTTTAGGAGGTATGGTTCTGTATTATGATTTTTCTTATATAAATTAGTGTTTGCGTTCTTTGTGATCCGATTTCATTTATCTTAGCCTTCATCTTACCTGATGGTAAGTGACGATAAGGCTGAAGCTATACCCGGAATCCTCAACCACTGAGGAACTGGCTATCTTATCACTAAACTGTCGGTTTTTAAGATTGTTGATACGGCGCCAGACTTTAGATAAGAAGGTGGTAGCTAGCCAGGTAGACTTAACGAGTAATTACAACCAACTGAACCATGTACACATACATCATTGTGCCCCGCTGAGAATCGAATCCGGCACCTCTGGGTCTGAGACCGGAATCATTGCAGTACACGTCTGTTTGTACTTGGCTTTTATTTATTCATACAAACATATAATCGCGACTATTATCCCAATTAGGATCGCAAAAGCAGTCGTTTGCCATATTAGCTATAAGTAGTCTACTTTCCATCAAATAGCTACTGCACATGTGCTCAGCTTGACAGGCGGTAAGCCCTTCACCGCGACGCGACACAGTTGGTCGGTTTTATTTATTTTCTTTTAATTATTTATTTGCGAAAAACAAGGTAAGTAAAAATTTTTGTTTGTTGTGTTTTATCTAAATAATTAATTATGAATAATAAATAATTATATTTTGTATATAAAATGTTACCTATTATTTTTTTATAACCCTCCAAACCGCATTGGGCCAGCGTGGTACGGCCTAATCCATGTGATGCTGTCCATGTGGGAAGGTCTGTGATCAGATTTTTGATTTGATATATTTTTGAAATAGTCAAAAAGTACTCTATGATATCATAGTTTAGATCATAATGTGTAAACATCTGCGGGCCTACACAAGTGGCATAAATGCTTGTAGAATAGAATGATGAATGCGATTGGCTTATTCAATGAAATTTTTAAGACCCAATTTATTTACATGAACAAAATGATTATTTATTTATTTTTTATTCAATTATTTATTATGTGGTAGCCGTCGAATATAAAGAGCAAATATCTGTAAATTTGTCTACCAATTTCTGTAGCCAACTCTAAGACGTTAGCGTTTAACGCAATACAATCGACATAGAACAGTTTGCGACTAGTCGACGGAGACTAAAAAGAAAGACAAAGACTAAAAAACAGAAAACGATCCAAAAAAAACAAAAGACACCCCAAAAAAACAGAAGACACTCCAATATCCCAGCCCACCGAGGAGACAGAAACAAATGCCGCTGCACAACTTCACCAAAAGAGTAGGCACAATTAGATGGGTAGGTGTTGCGCGATTGCGTCACCGGCGGCGAGTGGGCGGTCGCGCGGGGTGGGCGGGGCCGCTTGGGCGTGTCGCCGCGGCCGTTGACCCGCGCATAAACAGCTGATGTCCGCTCATTTGCAATTCTATTGCACTTATAAGGTTCAAATACTGGTTGGCGGGGTTCGATGTCGGCGATGGTCTCGTTAGCGGGATGCCTGACTTGATTTATTTCGCTATTTTAATGTCAATTGGTTGATGCGGGAAATTCTTTATTCTAGCTGGTGCTTTGTGGTTTTGTTGGTATCTATGCCTATATAAAAGCCTGATGAAATAAGTAAAGCCAATATAAAAGCTAAAAGAATTAAGTATAGTCTGTGTATTGTCCTACTGATAGGAATATGTCTTCATCATTAAAATGCAATGCAACTGCCTCTGTGGTCTAGTGGCTAAGCTACCGGTTTCAGACCCAGAGATTCCGGGTTCGGTTCCCAGCGGGGGGTACATCTTTGTGTGCTCGGTTTGGTTGGTGGTAGGGCTGTTAAGTCCGCCTGGCTAGCTACCACCATCTTATCTAAGTCTGTCGTCATAACAACGACGTTTATAGCATTGTTGTGTTCCGACAGTTTGAGATAATAGCCAGATCCTCAGTGGTAGAGGATACCGGGTGAAGCGCGCTTCCACCTTCGGCCTTATCGTCACTTACCATCAGGTGAGATGTAGCCAAGCGCTTACCCGTTGAAGAATAAAAATAAAAAAAATAAGAAGTCATCGCTACGATTGAAGGGTGTTAGCTTATTAACAGGTCCTTCAAACGAGGCGTGAAGAGGCACTTTGTGGGCCGGCAGAGTGAGGGTGACTGATGTGCTGGTGTCTCTTACGCTGCACCAGTTGTCCTCGCGCCTGGACTTCATTTCCACTTAACATCAGGTGGAGTGGAGTCATTTGTCGGGCATAGCATAAAAAAAAACACGCTTGCTTAAATCCGGTATGTACCTAGGTGATAACCAACCTGAACCATCCATCGATAAATCCGAAACACAATTTGCTCGACCTGTGAATTTAATTCGGACCCTCCGATATCGGATGGAGAGCTATTCAAATTGGCCATCCGTCGGTATTATTATTATTCATGTCGAATTATCATTAATCATGGTTAACCCACCACCCTGCACTGGGCCAGCGTGGTGGGTTATGGCCCAATATCCCCACGTGCTATTGTCCATGGGGGGCCTGTGCCCAGCAGTGGGACGTTTATAGGCTGATGATGTCGTTGAATTATGTCTCTGAAAATTAATGTTATCTACCCATTGAACAGAAAAGGGAAAAAATGGAAAATTGGCATATCTACTTATTGCAATTTTGCACTGATAGTAAGTAGTGTTATTTAGTATTTATCTCGTGCCTCCGGGAATATTTCATTAGAAAAAAAAATAGTGTTGGACATTCCATGAGCTTTTGCTCTCCAACTATTTCAGCAGAAAAACGTCGATCTGTTGTTCCGTTCAGTGATGAAGAAATGACCAACCAACACACCAAAGCAAAAGAAAATTGCATTAACTACACAATTAAAAGTACCTACTTACTTTAAAAATGTTTCAATATGAAATATAATTTATTTGTATTATTTATTACTTACTTACTCTTATTTGACAATCAAATCTAGTTTTACCAAGTTGATCAGTGTTGGCCTACTCTTAAGAGGCCTATTACATCTCGACTGTGATTTTTGCGTAAAATGGCCAATTTTGGCGTTATGGATCTCGGAAACAAAAATATATTAACAATTTAGCGGCCTCGCTTTTCGTAAATTTTGCTTAACTTTTTAGTAAAGCCCAAAATTGCAGAGAAAGATTTTCATAAAGTGCACGAAGGCACTTTTTTGAGCTCATCGATTGAACTACTACTGGTCTAAACAAGTGAAATAAAAAAAATAAAATGTTATCTCTTATAGTCGAATAGTGCGTAGCGGCCTCGGAATTTTTAGATATCATTGATTATAAATAGGAAAAAAATCTTATTCTAAACCAAAAAACTTAGAAAACCGCTATAAGTTAACTGTGAATATCTCCTATCCACGATAATATTATCAAGCAAAATTTATACCAGAGTTATTGTTACTTCATGAGGAATAAAGATTTTATAATAAATTTGTTATCCTATTTCGATAAAAACGATAAATACAACTACAAAATGCGATGCGCTGGCCGTCCAAATTTAACTTATGCTCACAAAATGGAGATTTGTAATATTATGCACAAATTTATTATCCTATTTCGATAAAAACGATAAATACAACTGCAAAATTACTACAAAATGCGAAAATGGTCATTTTACGCAAAAATCACATTCGAGATGTAATAGGCCTCTTAATAATTACGTATAATTTAGGTACATAGGTATCATAATAACAACTTTGATGATCTTCTTCCCACGTTAGTATTAAGAGGGTTTACTCATTTCGTTTTCCCATACAAACTTCCAAGTCGAAACATTTAAAAACCAATAAGCCACTTTTGATGAACCTTTGCATGCTAAAGTAAAACACAGGCATCTAAATTGTTTGTTGAAAACATTTTTAAAAAACTTTTATTTAGCAGAGTTATTGCGATTTTAAACTTTACATTGTAAACCCTCTTAAATGAATCGTCGGCATCATCAGCTTATAAACGTCCCACTGCTGGGCACAGGCCTCCCACGTGGACAATAGCACGTGGGGATATTGGGCCATAACCCACCACGCTGGCCCAATGCGGGTTGGTGGGTTTTAACGACCGCCATCTTACGACAACAACCGTGACCAACGGCTTAACGTGCCTTTCGAAGTACGGAGGAGCTCGAGATGATTTTAATTTGGTCACCCATCCAGCGACCCGGAATTGCGAAAGTTGCTTAGCGATTAAATGTATAACATGAGTATAATTATCAAGAAAGGCCAGAACGCTTTCAGCTCTTGTTGAACTTATTGCTCAATCCAGATGATATCCCAATATGTTACCGATGTTAATTAAAAAAAAAACTATGTGTTAAAATGTTTTTAGGTAAAATTTTAAACACTGAAAAAAGACGACAACCTCAGGCGGCAATCGAACCACGCACCTTCCGCATTCCGGGCGGCTGCCTTAACCACTTGGCTACCGAGGTCTGGCTTTCAACCGTCGAAATTTGTTAGTGCTTGATGCTTGTTTGTAGTCAACATTGCTTCATCAAATCTTAGAAGTTTTCACCTCTGAGATCCGAATGTTGACTAAAAACATAAGCATCAAGCACTGACAAATTTCGACGGTTGAAAGCCAGACCTCGGTAGCCAAGTGGTTAAGGCAGCCGCCCGGAATGCGGAAGGTGCGTGGTTCGATTCCCGCCTGAGGTTGTCGTCTTTTTTTCAGTGTTTAAAATTTTACTTAAGTAAATTTAAGCATTAATAAAACGCTAAAATATAAAACATTAATCTATAAAAGCAGCTTCATCTTAACCGAATGTTCAAATATTTGTAAAAATATTTCTTTCGAATCTCAGAGGTGAAAACTTCTAAGATTTGATGAAGCAATGTTGACTAAAAACATAAGCATCAAGCACTGATAAATTTCGACGGTTGAAAGCCAGACCTCGGTAGCCAAGTGGTTAAGGCAGCCGCCCGGAATGCGGAAGGTGCGTGGTTCGATTCCCGCCTGAGGTTGTCGTCTTTTTTCAGTGTTTAAAATTTTACTTAAGTAAATTTAAGCGTTAATAAAACGCTAAAATATAAAATATTAATGTTTTTAGGTGAAAGTAATTCTGTAATGCAATGTTTCAGGACTACTTGTTATGTATTCAAAAGGTTTTTTATCTGTGTTATTAAGTCATTGAGTAGAATAGTCAAAGTAGGTACCTACCTAATAACAGTTTTATTTTTGTTGCAGATGCTGACAACGAAACATCTATCTACACAAATCATAGTCAAATATAATTACTTTTTAACAACGTACTCAGTGCAATAAATAGAAATTTAATTTTACAATATTATACTTATTTTAATTAAATAAAATAATACTAAAGTAACAACTTTACTGTAAACGGGTTTCAATTGATGAGCAATACGTTAAATTGTTTTCTTTAAATATTTAATTATAATATTTAAAAAGTTATTTTCATTTAATGATTATAAATAACTGCTAAGAGCAGAAGCAAAATTAACGATTTTGACAAATTCGTATACGAATATGGACTTTGATAAAAAAGCTTATAAGGAATTTGTTACAACATTTAAACATATACAATGTTTCGGACACCATTAGAAGAAATAAAAAAGTGTATTAGTGTAAGAAATGTGCAATCAATTGCTATAGAAACATACAGACGTGTTAACTCGAAATGTGCAAAACAGTTGAACAGTAAACATAGTAAAAAAATGTTAAATCACTAAACTGCTGAACAGGGTTGACTAAAACCACCTTGAAACTAAGCTAAGGGTAGTCCGAATAAGTGAGTGACGTACCCAAGAGGTCAGTGAACATAAAATATTAAACCACTAAACTGCATAACAGGGTTGACTAAAACCGCGGTTATACAAAATCTAATAGTGGTTTAAATATGGTATTTATAAGTGAGTGTCGTGCCCAAGAGGACAGTGAACATAAAATGTTGAGCCTCTAAACTGCGAACAGGGTTGACTAAACCGCAGTTATACTAAGCTAAAGGTGGTTCGAATATGTGGTATTTATGAATGAGTGTCGCGAGCAAGCGTGCGACATGTACACCACGTGGTACAGTCGTGGGGACAGCGGTATGCACCATCACCAGATGGGGCAGCTGTACCACCACCCGCCCATGATCAAGACTGAGGCTGGTGTCAACAATGACTGCATGATGGCCGTCGATTATGCACCACCCATTAAGGTAAGACTCAAACCGTTTTAAGCTGTTAATTTAGGAAAACATTGCGAAATCGCACTCTTACTGCCGCACTCAGTGACGTCAATTATTTTAAGTTTTAATGACAATTAAGTCTCCTGCTGTCACTTTCTAATGTATAGTGCTAAATAAAGAAGGAAATACATTTAATTGTCATTAAAACTTAATTGATAAATCGCACTCTTACTGCCGCACTCAGTGACGTCAATTATTTTAAGTTTTAATGACAATTAAGTCTCCTGCTGTCACTTTCTAATGTATAGTGCTAAATAAAGAAGGAAATACATTTAATTGTCATTAAAATTTAATTGATGTCTCTGAGTACCGCAGTTACTGCGGCACTCATAGATGTCAATTAACGTTAATGATACAGCTTCTGTGGTTCTTCATTGTAAAAAAGTCTCTTATTATAACGTTTTAGCATTATGTTAAATTATCGATAGAATAGAATAGAATAGAATAGTTATTTATTGTTCACTGTGTACAAATAAGGTCTTAATAGTAATTTTTGACACAACAAGTAATTTTAATATTTTTTACTAAGTAATCGTTAATGTTAAAGCGTCTCTGAGTTCGGGCAGTTAATAAAAATAACTAACAAACACAAAATATTAATATACCTCTTATTCTAAAGTTAAGACTAGTACGATAAACCTATTGCTGTCTCATTCCTGTTGCAGTGGCAAATAGAGACTGCATCAGTTTTACTCCAGGTTTTAATTCAGTCTACGTTTCGTTTTAATTTAACGAAACGTAGACTGAATTAAAACGATTTGACTTTTACAGAAAAAAACAAATTATAAAAGCAGAGTTATTACGAAAAAAGACGAAAAGAGAAAGTAGTGTTTTTTTTAAATAAACTCTTTAGTCGATATAATTCTTCTATTTAGTGGAAATTATTCTTATGTTCAGTAATACTTTTAAATTCGGTAAATGTTTTACTTTGTTTAGTTTGCAAAAAAATGTGTGCAGAAGATGTTGAATTTTAAATCCTTTCAAATCCGACTACGGTATCAAAAATATGTGATCTTTCATAAATGGCTTATTATAACGTCACAAATGAGCGAGAATGTAGTAGAACATAATTGCAGACATAAAAGTTTTAAAATAATTAAATGCAGCCTAGGGTTAAAAATCTTGAACTTTTTAACCCTAGGCTCGGGACGCTAAGCGGCTGTTTATGGGTTACCTAATGAAACGCCTAACGTTTTTCGCCATAAACTTACAATTCATCATGTTAATGGCCATAATCGTCACTTGCGATGAGTCTTTAAAGCATCACTTCATAACGCATAACATAAATGGCCAAAATTTAACTGCCCCTCCCACAAGAGCCATAAAAAATATATTTTTGTATGGAGTTAGATTTCTGTTGTCGCTACGCTGCGCTTCGCGATTGTCTTAAATTTCTAACCTATCACGTGACCTAAAGGAGTGGGCAGCTAGTATTTCTGATGGCTAATAAAAAAAAACCTATTACGTGACGTTATTTAAATTTTATTTAAATTTATTGAATAACTAAATATTTTAAAATAACATGTTCCAGAGAGAAAAAAAAAATTTTTTAGGTAGTAAATAAAGAAACAATTCTGATTATCTTGTCTTAGTGTTAGTATAACTATGTATGTTAAAAAGTATCTTCTTCCTAATGTCTCAAAATCAACTTGGAAAGTGTTTTGTTTTGGGATTGGGGTCCTGACAAATAACAAACACAACAAAAAAAATGGCGAAATCGGTGCAGCGGTTTTGTGATGTGATGCCCGAACATACATTCGTGGCAATAATATTTTTCTTTACGCGAGTATAGATTTAAATCTGTTTCTCTACAAGAAATTCTCATACTTATCATATAAAATCCAACGTCATGCATACCCATTCACATAAGATTCAATCCGGTCCCAAAAATCACTTACATAAATCCATCACAGAGTGAAAGCATGAATGGATATATACCGTTCAACACACTCCATTCACTCAGCCGAATGAATGGCACCACCGTTCAGTAGCCAACAGGTGCCTAAGTCAACAGTTAACGAGCTGATTGCTCACGTATTTCGGACGTGACCGTTCTTCCACCACAATCTACGGCTCCGAGGCTAACAGAAATGACGAGAGAAGCAACAAAAGCGTTGTCTATGGAAAAAGGAACGAATATTTAACAAAAAAGAGGTTAGACTCGAGCGGGTGTTGCCAGCGATACCGACGCCGTAGAGAATTATGTGCAATCGTGCGTAACTTTTTAAGAATAAAATTCAAAGCAGGTTGTTTGGTTTTTTCCGGTTGGTGGTGGTGGTTGTTTTTTTATCTGTGTACTTTTGACGGCGGCACGGGTCGGTGTCATGGACCCGGGGGATTGGGAGATTGGTTAATCGTTTTTGGGACAGGTTGCGGTGAGGCTTGACTTGACACTTGTCATAATGTGGTCACGTCTCGAAACTATGGAGAATTACCCAATTGTGGTGGATAATGTACCGCCATACTCTTTAGAATGTAAAAAAAACTAAAAAAGGAGCTCTGTATGAAAGCATATTACTTTGTTGAAATATCACAAAGCATTCTAGCGAATCCCCGAAAAATACTTCCATAAACCTCCTGAGTTTCAGCAAAGATGTGGGACTTAACTGAAATTTCACCCGGACTTTTTGAGAAAATTTGAAAAGTGATGTAGCGCTGTTTTGTTTTATTTGCCAACACTCATGCACGAACACTTAACGGTTAAAAATTCACCACTATTTCACATTAATACAAAACATAAATTTTTGAAAATAAAACAAACTGCCAGACATGACGCTTCACTTTCCCGCCAAGAAGTCCAACATGAATGTTAGTAGCACTGTTTTTTTTATGACAGTTAAGAGACCGTATAGCCAGTTTTTCAGCAGGTGATGATTTCAAGTAAGAAGTATTTCTTATTTTTTTTTTCGGGTAAGCACCTAGGCCTTCATCTCACTTACCTCACCATCATTACAGGATAAATCCGATATTGGAAGCGCATTTCAGCCAGCTTCTTCAATTACTGAGGGTTATCTTATCTTCAACTGTTGGGACACCACAATCCCCATTTAAATAAGAAGCCAGACGGACTGTAAAACCTTAACACGCTGACTAAAGAGGCGGTTAGAATCAATGGAAATAGAAAGTCAACCCTTACTTATTGCGTAAAAAACAAATGAACGTCCGCCACATTCGAAAGCAGTGTCCAAATCCATAGACAGTAGAAAAATAACGGAAAAAAGCAATTGCTCAAGATTACAGTGACAAAAAAGGTTGGTATCAAAATCTCGAGGAAATCCCTCATCTATTAGACCAGCGTCGTTAAGCGCAGCGCGGGGGATTATAAAAATTGTCGCCGCCCGCGCCAGACGTTGATGTATGGACGCCTGTGTCTTTGCTAATGTTTATCCTGGGTTGTGAGGGAGTAACGATCGTAAATGTTAGGCAACTTTTGCCAGATATTGCCGAAAGATGGGTGACCGAATTTTGAGATTTTGATCTTAATGGTTTGAAAGTCTACTTCATATTTGTAGATAAGTATCAGAATTTAGAGTACTACATACGTCTGGTCGTAACTTAGCCCGGTATAGAAACGGTAAAAGTTCAACAGTTGCAAAAACTAAGCAACTCCTGCCATGCATCACTAAAAGATGAGTGACAAAATTTCGTTATCCCAATCTCTTGTGTTTTAAGAAATCCATGTCTAGTATCTCAGTGGTAGAGCCACACTGCGTTGCAGCATGAAAAAGCCGGCTCGCTACCACCGGCGTAATACCACCCTCTCACATAATATCAGCGTGAAACATTATCACTGCGTTGCAGTTGTATTTCGCCCGGTGTGTAAAAGTACAGTCAAGAGCAAAAATACGTAAACAATTTTAACTACTAATACAACGGAATAAGAGTCAAAATGTACACATATTGGTGCTCGTGACTGTACCAGAGGCCCATCTCTCCCCACTCCCCCCCTCACAATTCTTACTCCTATTCTACTTCAAAGGAACTACTCCTTTCTTAAGGTAGGCAACGCATCTGCAACTCCTCTGGTTTTGCGGGTTGTCCATGGGCAGTGATTACTTTCCATCAGGTGACCCGCCGACTCGTTTACGTCATTTTCACATAAAAAAATATAGGTAGGTAGGGCTAGTAGCTAGTAGGTAGGGCTGGTAGCTAGTAGGTAGGGCTATAGTAGCTAGTAGCTAGTAGGTAGAGGTAGGGCTAGTAAGCTAGTAGGTAGGGCTAGTAGCTAATAAGCCAGTAGGTATAGGGCCAATAGTAGCTGTAAGCTCGTAGGTTTTGTTAAAGTAGCTAGTAAGCTCTACTAGCTTACTAGCTACTATAACAAAAGTAGGGCTAAAGTAGCTAGTAAGCTAGTAGGTAGGGCTATAGTAACAAGTAACTAGTAAGCTAGTAGGTAGGCCTAATTTTATTTTATTTTCTTTATTTGGTTCTCCAACAATGAGTACATTTGTTTTAAACTATTTTACATTGTAACAAAATAAACAAGTGCTGAAAGTCTCACTACTTTTAGGAGAACACAACATGCACAGTAACATTGAGGCAACACATACAACAAATATATTAGAAATAACAGATCACACCTTTTTACATTACACACTTAATTAAACAACAATAAAATATAAAAACAATCGTAATATAATATAAAAATAACAAAGTATACTTATGATTAAAAAATAAAAAATAAAATTAAAAAACTAATAGTAGCTAGTAAGCTAGTAGGTAGGACCTGCAACTGGAATTGCAACTGCCGGTGGTCTAACATTTTGTGTACTTACAATCAGAAAGAAAATCGCAGACCACATTACTACCATGCCGTGGTAACTTCACCACCACGTGTAGTTGACAAGCATCTGGGCCTGTTATAATAAGATGGAAGTAATGCCACAGATGACCTCCTTGGTCGAGTGGTTTGTACACCGGTTTTCATGGTGTCGCCATCTCTGAGGTCCCGGGTTCGATCCCCGGTCGGGTCAATTTAGAAACTATTCTTTTTCTAAGTTGTCTAGGGTCTGAGTGTTTTCTATGTATTATAAAGTATTTTAAGTATGTTTATATCCGTTGACTAGTAACCATTTAACGAGTTTCATAAAGAAGCTTCTCTCGGGCTAGATAATTGGTGTGAGTGTAGGAAAGTTTATTAATTTATAAAAAAAAAATGCATCGGGTACAAATCTAACCTTCTTTTTTACCTTCAAACAGTTTATTTTCGCCTCTTCTGTCTTCCAACCTTTCTACATGACCACACATACGGTTTTTTTTTCTCAAGACAGATTCGCGATAAAACATTGGTGTCTTTTCTATAAAAAAAAACAATCAAATTCCGAGTGACACGAAGATATGTATTTGCACTAAGAAAAGTTAACAATTTGTTTTCAAAAGAAGCGCAGCGGCTAGCGCGTTCGGCTTGCGATCTTGCCCGCTAAGCAAATTTCGCAATGCCGGGTCGCTGGATGGGTGACCGAAAAAAAAGAAAAAAAACAAAAAAAAAAAAAAAGAATCTCGAGCTCCTCCGTGCTTCGGAAGGAACGTAAAGCCGTTGGTCCCGGTTGTCGTCGAAAGATAGCAGTCGTTAAAACCCACCAACCCGCATTGGGCCAGCGTGGTGGGTTATGACACAACCTTCCCCTGTGATGTTGTCCATGTGGGAAGGCCTGTGCCCAGCAGTGGGACGTTTATAGGCTGATGATGAAACATTCTTCATCGAATTTGTTCGTTCTGTAGGTTTATATTGTCAACCGTCTGCTGCCATTTTGGTTTAACTCTACCTATCGAAATGTCAATGAGGAGAAAAATTCACTCAAACGGTAGAGTCATCAATTACCTGAACCCCTGAATACTCTTTTTTATACAAAATGTCCGTAGGCCTAGCATGCGCAACACGAGATATGTCGCGGACGAGAGACGACAAACCATGTTAAGTTATCATGTTAAGGTTTGTAGACAAAAATACCACAGTTTATGCAAAAACTACTATTAAATCTATTTAGACATATTATGTAGAGTTCTAAGCGCATCCATGTGTCTTTAGTGTTGATAGGCATCAGAGATAAATGAATAAAACACGAGAAAACGGGTCGAGAACAGTTCTCGTGTTGCGCAGGCTAGGCCGGCTGGGATGTAGTAATAAAATTTTAGAAGTAGTGTCTACAATATATTTTATCGACGAAAATTTCCCTTAGGGGGGGTCAATTGTGTTTTGTTGTTGTTGTTCAAAAAGTGCCCAAATGCCCACAAAAACTGTAAAAAAATACTTCCTCCTTTCGGCAATTAGAAAAAGGAGTTGTTTGATAGCGTGTTTTTATTGTATTAGCTACCCTACACCTTTGCCTTTAAAAAACACCAAAATCGAGCCCCTACATGATGTAGAACTCATACTCAATAGTCTCTGCCGTCTTGTGGGTTTTGGAATTGATCCCCCTTAAGGAGTATTTTCGTCGATGAAATATATTGTAGATACTGCTCCTAAAGTTTTATTACTACATCCCTGGACATATTGTATAATTTTAACGCAAACTTTGTTGCGATCGCATTACGATTTGAAAAATGTTGAAGAAAGGGTAGTTTAAAAATTTGAACCAGCACCCTTCTGACATATCGGCTCAGGAAAAAACAGTATCTTGAAAATTTGAACCTGCACCCTTCTGACATTCCGGCTAACGTGCTTTTCCAATCCGGATCAAGTGCTCTTTCATTACCGGGAACCTGGCTATCTTATCTCTCTGTCGAAACCAAACATTGCTTCTAAACATACATACATATATTATAATCACGACTATTATCCCCGAAGGGTTAGTCAGAGACTAGGCAATGAGGACAGCAAGAGCCTCTACCTACCATAGTCTACTTTCCACCAAATAGCGACTGCACATGTGCAAGCATAGTAGGTGGTGATCTTATCGCTGCTCTATGCTGTTAAATGTATGTGCAGTCTTTAGTCCGTTAGTCGCCTTTTACAACACCCACGAGAAGAGAGGGGTGGTAGTATTCTTTCACCGACACGCGACGCGGTTATGCTGCACTAGACATTGACGGTTGACGACGATGGTGCAGCGGCTAGCGCGTTCGGCTTGCGATCTTGCCCGCTAAGCAACTTACGCAATGCTGGGTAAACAAACTTTAAAACATCTCGAGCACCTCCGTGCTTCGGAAGGCACGTTAAGTCGTTGGTCCCGGTTGTTGTCATAAGATGGCAGTCGTTAAAACCCACCAACCCGCATTGGGCCAGCGTGGTGGGTTATGGCCCAATATCCCCACGTGCTATTGTCCACGTGGGAGGCCTGTGCCCAGCAGTGGGACGTTTATTTATAGGCTGATGATGATGATGATTGATCGCAATACCGATTAAGAGAAGATGGTGGCATAAATAGACATGAATTATTATTTGTTGTGATGTATCAACATTAAATGCTATGTATGGATACTTTTTTTGCCCACTCTTTCCTTATTGGGTGTCGTAAAAGGCGACTAACGGACCAAAGACTGCACATACATCCAACAACATAGAGCGGATATGGGCTCACCACCTGTCACGCTGAGTACATGTGCAGTTGCTAGTTGGTGAAAAGTGGACTATGGTAGAGGACTGCTTTTGCTGTCCTCATTGTGTAGTCTCTGACTAACCTAAGGGAAGAGAGGGGATGGTAGTATTCTTTCACCGCTACGCAACTCGTTTACACACATCCAAAACAAATAAAAGTCGCAAAAAAAGGCTAGTTAGCCCAACAGTATTTTTTTCGTAAAATTTTAAACACTGAAAAAAGACGACAACCTCAGGCGGGAATCGAACCACGCACCTTCCGCATTCCGGGCGGCTGCCTTAACCACTTGGCTACCGAGGTCTGGCTTTCAACCGTCGAAATTTGTCAGTGCTTGATGCTTATGTTTTTAGTCAACATTGCTTCATCAAATCTTAGAAGTTTTCACTTCTGAGATCCGAAAGAAATATTTTTACAAATATTTGAACATTCGGTTAAGATGAAGCTGCGTTTATAGATTAATGTTTTATATTTTAGCGTTTTATTAACGCTTAAATATACTTATGTAAAATTTTAAACACTGAAAAAAGACGACAACCTCAGGCGGGAATCGAACCACGCACCTTCCGCATTCCGGGCGGCTGCCTTAACCACTTGGCTACCGAGGTCTGGCTTTCAACCGTCGAAATTTGTCAGTGCTTGATGCTTATGTTTTTAGTCAACATTGCTTCATCAAATCTTAGAAGTTTTCACTTCTGAGATCCGAAAGAAATATTTTTACAAATATTTGAACATTCGGTTAAGATGAAGCTGCGTTTATAGATTAATGTTTTATATTTTAGCGTTTTATTAACGCTTAAATATACTTATGTAAAATTTTAAACACTGAAAAAAGAAGACGACAACCTCAGGCGGGAATCGAACCACGCACCTTCCGCATTCCGGGCGGCTGCCTTAACCACTTGGCTACCGAGGTCTGGCTTTCAACCGTCGAAATTTGTCAGTGCTTGATGCTTTATTAGTATTTTTTTCTTCATTCACGGTTGAAACGGTTACTTACGTTACCCACTTCGGAGCCACTAAAATTTGGGTCACACACATTACCGACCCCCCGGCGTCTTAGTCCCGTTCCCGTGTCCCGTAAGACAAAGGCTCCTGCGGGATAATCAGACGGTAACGACATCTCTGTCCTGTGACGTCATTAATCACTATACCGGGGGTGGGTGGCTGGTGTCGAGCAAGAATGGGTAGATGCCATTTTTGCCAAGCGAACGTGCGAGCGTTTGAAAAGAGCACTTTGAAAAAAAATTGTTTTTTTGTTGGGGACTCTGAATTTGCATCTGCAGAAGGGTTAGGCAGACTAACAATTATGCTAGCGTGACAATACTTAATCTGCTTATAAAAATTACATGATAATAATGTAAGTATAGGTACAATAAGTTTAGTATTTAAACATTTTTTTATGTTAATGTGTTATTGACATGTAAGCGTGTGTGTATCTTAACAAATGTTTTTCTATTCTGTTCTATTCTAAAACACATATACTCGTATTATACTCATATTCTAATCAGGTAATTTGTAACTTGGTGAAACATAATTGAGCTGCTTTATTATTACCTATATCAGTCATCTCTACTTGACTATTTATTTAACATATCACTACACTAATTAAATACCTGTATGTATTAGAAACCAATTATATTGTATCGGCATTGCGTCCACATTTTGCGGACATAACACTACTTAATTCGGACTAACTGTAACTTCAAACGGTAGGTGCAGTGATCTGATCATCGGATAACTGGAGGTATATCCGTAACTATCATTAATCACACTAGCTGCGAGAGGGATGCGGCTGCGATGGCGCAGAAACGTGCAGCTGCACTAACAAATACATTAAATTGGTGTAAAATCATACATTTAGGACTATTTTCCCCTAAGGCTTAGCCAGAGACTGCGCAATGACGAGCGCAATAGCATAGTCCACGTTTCGCCAAATGACCATTGCACATGTGCTGTGTGCTCACATCGCCACTCAATGCTTTTGGATGTATGTGCAGTTTTTAGTCCGTTAGTCGCCTTTTACGACACCCAAGGGAAGAGATGGACTGATAGTATTCTTTTAATAATGAGCCAAACGAACGCGCCGGAATAAACCGCTAACAAACCGTACTCTTCATCTAAGATCCGTATAAAACTGTTTCATCTGAATATAGGTACCTAGTTCCTTAGTAAAATATCAACTAAGTTGCACTGTATGTGAGGAGAAATTAATTTAGTAACTAATGTTCTATTTCCCAGCACTCTAAAATCTTGTTTGGCTTTATATCGCACGCTACATTTTAGTTTTTGTTGTGTTTTAATTATTATCCTATCCTACTAATAAACGCGTAAGTTTGTAAGTATTGATGGATGTTTGTTACTCTTTCACGTAAAAACTATTGAATGGATTTAGATGAAATTCGGCATACAGATAGTTTATAACCTTGATTAACACATAAAATACTTTTTATCCAGATATTCCCACGGAAACGAGAACCACGCGGGTAAAACCGAGAGCGGCCGCTAGTTTCAAATAAAAGTGTTTCAAGACACCTGCCGGCCTAGCCTACGCAACACGAGAACTCTTCTCGTCCCGTTTTCTCGTGTTCCTTACATTGGTATGTTTTATACTTTATCATTAGTGGATTCCTACTGAGCTACTGGGCGTTAGTTTCAGTGCACATACAAACATAATATAATCACGACGATTATCCCTGAAGGGTTAGTCAGAGACTAGGCAATGAGGACGGCAAAGGCAGTCCTCTACTATAGTCCACTTTTTACCAAATAGCGATTGCAGATGTGCTCAGCGTAACAGGAAGGTGAGCTCATCGCCTCTCTATGCTATTGAGTGTATGTGCAGTCTTAGTCCGTTAGTCGCCTTTCACGACACCCAAGGGAAGGTAGTATTTTTTTAATGAGCACGCGACGCGGCTCAGGGTAGTCTGAGTTGATCTACTACATGCCAGTTACGGCGTTATCGCTCTACAGCAACGGGCATATCAAGCTAACCACGCAGAATGGTAATATTGGAGTCAAACAATGAATCTACATTTGTTTATTTATTTACTGACAGTTAATAAAAAAGAAATTAAGATTATTAACTCTTATAGGTACAATCCACCTATTATAGCTATTGATCAAAACCACGTATGCACAATTTTAAAACAATTAATTTGAAATTTTTAAAAAAAAAAATTAGGTATAAGTTATTATATCTCATATTTTGTTTTTTTTTTTTTTAATTTATTATCAATGAAGAAAATACAGGTAAATATTCATTTTGTATCACAAAAACCTTGACAGTTTGTCCGGATACAAATCACACTTGAGTGTCGCAAAACAACACTAACAAAGAAAAGTTGTATAAAATAGTATATAAATAAAGACAAAGAAGACAAATTTTGCAACTTAGCCTAAATATAATTATTGTAAATAAACATAATGTTAAGTACGCGCGGGTAGTGAGCATGTTCAAATGGAGTCGGCCACGAAACGGCTACATTCTCCGCGGCTAGCTACCTTCACATTGGTATTTGGAGATATTTTTTTTCCATAGTTGATGCGTGGTGCGATGTTAAATTACTTTATTGGCTAACACTAGTTAGTAACTAACAATAGTTTTTGCTTTTCATAATTTAATAAAAGTTTCAAAACTTCATACAGTAATTCTTACTGTTTTCTTTGTTAGTATTATTATTTTAATAAGTAGAGTAACATTCAGCTGTTTCATTAAAATATACCTTTACTTCATATAAATTTAATACAAAAACAATTGTTACAATTTCTGTTGACATAAGTAGAGTACCACATAATTGTGACACTGTCTGGGAGAAAAAGAGTATGCATGTTTTAGACATTGTCTAAATAAAGACATAGGTCTTTAGTAAGACCAAAAAATATTTATATTAAAAAATGGCGACACAAAACTAACCAAATCGATTCAAACGCAATCTCTAAACAGCCATAGACAACCATAGATCTCGCAGCTTACGGCAAATCGATGTTGCCATCTCCAAGGGTACTCAGTGCCCCACATCAAAGTCTTTAAGTAAGCACACGACCACACCCCAGGACGCGAAGGCAATTAATTTAAAAGACGGAGCGCCTTCTTTCAACCGCACACTCGCATCATTAATATGTGAGCTGGTACTGTCAGTTACGACGACAAGCGACGACGAGAAGGTTTGAATTTCTGCTATTACATTTTCAAAATTTTTAAATGAATTTCTTTTTTAAATGACGATTTGAATTTCTGCTATTCTATTTTCAAATGTTTAAATGAATTTCTTTTTAAATGGGACGGTTTGAATTTGTGTTCTTCTATGTTAGGGATTTCTTTTTAAATTGGACTGTTTGAGTCTACTATTCCTTTTTCAAAATTTGTCTCAAAATGGATTTTATTTTTAATTTCAACTGTTTGAATTTCTGCTATTCTATTAACAAAATTTTAGACCATAAACCTCTCAGAACAATAAATAAACCTCCATCGTATAACTCCCGCGTTTATTTTTCTAAATCAAACGTCACTGTCAAAAGTGCGACGACCCCGCACAGTGGCAGGGGACGGGAGAGATGGTGAAAAATCGTTTGGAGTTTTTTCCCCACGCGTCGGTTGTGCGATGTCGCTGGCTCGTCATCTAGGCGATTTATTGCGATCAGCGGCGTTTGGCCGCGACAGTTGGACGCGACGTAATCTGTTCTGTGCTGATGCGAATCTTTATCTTGCACTAGCGTTTGCCCGCGACTTCGTACGCGTGGTCATTGTATTGTTAATTCGTAAATACATTCACGACTATTAGACCAAAAGGGTTAGTCAAAGACTAGGCAATGAGGAAAGCAGAAGCAATCCACTGCCATAGTCCATGTTTCACCAAGTTACAAATGCAAATATGCTCAGCATAAGCCCATCACCGCTCTATGCTGTTGGATGTATGTTTAATCTTTAGTCCGTCAGTTGCCTTTTACGACTAAGCGACAACTCGGACACTTTAATTTCGGACAGTGTCCGAATTGACACTTTTTAATTTTATTATTTTTTCACTGACAATTCGGACGCTCTTAAATTATTGGAGCTGTTCAGTACAGTCAGATAAAAAAGCTTCAAAATATAATATTATGTAGAAAAAAAAACTGCCCGAATTGTCAGGGAAAAAATAATAAAATTAAAAAGTGTCAATTCGGACACTGTGTCCGAATTTAAAGTGTCCGAGTTGTCGCTTAGTCCCATTTACGAAACCTAAGGGAAATGGTGGGTTAGATAGTATTCTTTTAGAGAGCCTCTATTCTTTTTTTGTTGTGTTTGTAAATGCCAGAAAAATGTTTGTATGATTTTTTTTTCATAGAAATTCGTCACGTCTTCGGCGATGACATTATATGATCTTATAAGATCAAAGAAAACATTGCATTACTTTAAATATTAATTAACAATTCACTTAGTTAATTTTGTGTAAGCAAAAGTGATTCTGTCATACCATAGTCTAACGTAAGAAAATAATCAGTAATGTCGGATTTACACTTTTTTATATTAAGAGGATATATGTTAAGAATGTTATTTATCTTGTTATATAAAAAAAAACAGACAAAGGCTCCTATTGACGTTTTGCAAATGCTAATTTACATTAGCGTTTATACAGATGATGGAGAGTTCGATATCTGAGTGTTACTAACACAATAAATGCCGTGTGATACCTATAGTGGTTCACTAAAAGAAAACGACCACCCCCTCTTTTCCCTTAGGTGTTGTAAAAGGCGACTAACGGACTAAAGAGTGCTCATACATCCAACAGCGAAAAACGGAGATGGGCTCGCCACCCATCACTTTGAGCACAGTGTGCTGTTTGTTGTATTTTGGTGTGAAACGTTTATTTTAGTGGACTATTTTGCGGTCCTCATTGCCTGGTCTCTGACAAACCCCGTGAATCTTTCTTAACCGACCTCCTTGGTCGAGTGGTTTGTACACCGGTTTTCATGGTGTCGCCATCTCTGAGGTACCGGGTTCGATCCCGGTCGGGTCAATTTAGAAACTATTGTTTTTCTAATATGTCTTGGGTCTGGGTGTTTTCTATGTATAATCTATACTAATATTATAAAGAGGAAACATTTGATTGTTTGTTTTTATTGAATAGGCTAAGAACCTACTAGTCCGATTTCAAAAATTCTTTCACCGTTGGGAATCTACACTATCTCCGGGTGACATAGGCTATATTATATTTTCATAAAAATTAGGGATCCTTATATAAACTCAAATAAATTCCTTAAATCGCGTGCGCTAAGAAAACTATTGATGATAGAATAAAATAATGTACTATGGCTTTGCAGAACACACCATTTTCTACAAAAAGTGTTGCAATAGCATATGAGTTGATTGGTATCAAAACTGGTCAGCTCCAAAATTTAATTTTTTTTAACCAAGTTTTGAGCTGTGTTCGTCATTAAGACATTACCAATTCATGTTTTTCAAAAACAGTCATATCTGCACGTTTTGTAAGAAAAACCGGTTTAAAAAGCGGCTGTGGTATCAAAACCAGTCAAATCCAGCTCTATTCATATTCAAATTTAGTCAAATCCGAGCCGACCAATCAGCTTCGAGTATTTTCTATAGCACGCCGTTCATGTTGTTTTCAGTGTCAATCTGTTCTTGCCACGAAAACGTGTCTTCTGTGTGTTTTTAAATAATAATTGCTACAAAAAATGGAAGAAAACCCAAACCAAATAGTTGAAACAGTTCCTAATTTATCAAGAAAGCCCTTGACAGAAAAATCTTCATGGAAATGCAACAGAGCAAAGGTTTATAAATAAGTAAACATCCAGTCTTTAGAACAAGGCTCTCGTAGTGTCAGCAATCGTCAACCGTTACAAAAAATAAATATAATTTAAATCATTAATTACAATTGTTGTAATTAATGATTTAAATTATATTTATTTTCCAGCAAATCTCTAATCCCAAGGATTAAGCTGTTTATTGATTTAATCAATAATAATTCATTTTTACTGTTAATCGTAATAGTTCCGAAGTTATTTTCAAACCTAAATAGTTAGTTATTACAAAGAATATCTTGCTAAGAAACTCCAGTGAGGATGAATAAATATCTTTTTAATATTATCTTTGTTGTCTATTTTTTCACCTTAATTTATTACCTAAAACCTAAGGTTTTCAACCCCTGATCCTCAATTAAGTTGTTTCAAAATTAGCCAAATCCGCACAGTTAACATTCAAAGAGAGTCAAATCCACTAATCTTGCTATCAAACTCGGCCAAATCCACACTTTACTATCAAACTAAGTCAAATCCAATCTTGTGAATTCAATTTTGAAGCTTTTGTGTATTGGATAATCATTTTTACAAAACATATTTAAATACACCGCCAAATTTTTTACTTTCTCCGGTGCTGCCATATAGGAAAATCTAAAATTGGTGTTTGCTGAAAATTTACCTAAAATGTATTTGACCAGTTTTGATACCAATTGACTCATATGTGTAACTATTTCAGTTACGTCACAATTAGTGTTCTTGGGAGGAGAGTCATTTTGAAAATTGGTCACGGGGTACGGGGTCCACGTGAACGAAGTCGCCGGCGGTCTACTAATCCTCTGAAGCGTCGCGTGCCGATAGTCGGCATGAAAAAATATACTTGAGCGTCGCGTGCCGATAGTCGACGCTTGACTTTTTTGAGGTTTATATTTTTAAAAACGAATTAAAATCGATGGGTCTTTCCTCTTCTAATGAACGGGATTTTGTTTATGAAGAAGCTTGCTAGCTATATTTCGACAGCTTTGTTAGCAGTCCAGAGACAAAATATTTTTTATGTTGGAAGGAAGTTTTCTCGTGGCCATTTGTTAGTTTTACAGTAGCATTCAGAGTGTATATTTAATAAAAATAACCATTACTTTGAGGAGAAATAAACTAAAAACGTGAGTCCAATGTATATTGAACTAATTTAACTAAAAGTTTGCTGTGCATTTACTATGTTTCATAAAATAATATAACTTCAAAAAGTTCACTTAAAAAAACATAAATTTGTGTTTGATTTAAGATTACATTCGTATATTTATCTTTTTGGCACGTTAGCTACATGAAAATTTAGGAAATGTAATCTAGTTTCTGAAAATATATAATTTAATGAAGTTTCTAGTAACAGTTATAGCATTTATCTTTGAAAAACCAAACAAAGTCGCGCGGCCCGCAAAAAAAAAAGGTATTGCGAATCGCCGCGACGCTCAACGGGGGGTGCGTGCGAATTCTGGCGCGACGCGCGAGAGGGTATACAATAAGTATATATTTAACCTTCGGCAGGATAGGCTTCTCTTGCATACGTAAAGATAGGTGGGTGACCCATCATCCCACAACTTATTAGCATAAATAAAACATATATGTATACAAAAATATCACTTTATTTTTAGAGAAACCTGTAATGTAGTTCCAAATCAAAGAATAAAAAACAATTGAAAGTAGCTTATATGCATACATTTTTAATGCAGTTCAGACAAATATCTTTACGGTGATCGGAACGTACCGGCAATGACATTTTACACAAACAATTTTAACTTTTTGTCTTTTTTCCTTGGACACATTGAGCATCGTGCTTGTTTTTGCAGTTTCAAAGGGGGTTCACTTCCAGAAGGTTCCTGCCCTTTGAAAGCCCTTTGAAAAAAAAACCAATCGTAATAGGATAGTGGGGTGATCGGTCACCCCAGCGAGGTTCAAATAGCAAATTTCACGAGCGTCCGCAAATCAGTGAGATATGCTACTAATTGCGTAAGCTAAAATAAAGAGAATACTGAAAAAACACAACTACCCTCAATAAACGTATAAAAAGTAAAGTATATCGTGTCTTTTTTGTACGTGTAGGGTGATGAGTGGGGACTCATATCATTCCGAAGGTGTATTTTAAGGCGAGTCACCGAGAATATGCGGGCAAAACTATTTTGCTAGATCAAATGGTTTATGTATTTACTATTAAATTACACTCTTATAAAAAATATGTAATACACTAAAGGATATTGCCAAAAGAATGTGTTAATTTGTTACGCGATTAGATATACTTTACTTGATTTTAAAAAATCCCGAAAACAGGTCAATTAGAAGTCTAAAACGGATGATTTCTTCCATTTTTAACATAAATTTTATATGTAAATATTTATTTTGAAGTATTACAGAGAACTTGCTAATTCATTAAATTCTATAAAGTCTATATAGGCAAAAAATCCTACAAAAACCTAGAAAACGCGCCTATTTGCGCCGCCTCGCTGTTATACCCGTGCCGTACTTAGACTTTTTGTTTTAATCTAAGGTGCCGTACCGTCCGTCGTCGAAGCGTCAAGAGAGCGAGAGATAAGCGCTCGAAAGGACTCGCCTTAAGTATGTTTCTCCGTTGTCTAGTAACCATATAACGAGTTTTACAACAAAGCTTCTCTTGGGCTAGATAATTGGTGTGAGCGTAGGGAAGTTTACTTATTTATAATTATGAAACGCAAAGAAAATCAAATATTACGGATATAAAAAAAGTTTATTCGTTAGCCGTAGACAATATTTCCATTATCAATGATTACCAAGTAAGGAGTTCACCATAATTATAAAATTGATAAATGATTACTGACGCCAGCTGATCGAAACAACCGCTGATCCATAACCAGTAACGATTTACATAATTAATTATGTTTATCGATATTTCAGTGCGCATTATGTATGAATATCGATTGTTATGGTATGGAGCAACCGCTAAATGATATGGTGGTCATGTGTAAATGGCTTTTAATTGTTTCTTAATTACCGTAGTGCGTGCTTTGTATACTAAATAACTTAATAAAATAATACATTAAACAATTAGTGAGCGGCTATAACCCTGTGGTATGGCGGTGAAATAATACTACCAACCCCTCTCTTCACTTGGGTGCCGTAAAAGGCTACTAACGGACTAAAGACTACGCATACATCCAACAGTTGCTGTTCGTTAGTCTAGTTGGGTAATAACTTAGATTAAAACAAAAAACCCTTTTTGTTTTAATCTAAGGGTAATAACCCGGCTTTAGCTTGACCAATTGAATATTTTTGTTTTGTTTTGTTCCATTTAATATGGGTGGTTTGGGTACCGAATAATGTTCAAAAATACCGAGATATATTGATTGTCTCCAGGGTCAGTATTGATTTCTTCCATTTTAATTAATTTACTATAATGAATGATAGACGTTCTTATAGCTGAGTTTTTACCCACATACACTTAAGATTCGGTGAAATGTTACATCGGTGAAAATAATATTCGGTTATTTACTATGTGTATGGCCGCTGAAATGAATTACGGTAAAAAGGTATTTCGGTGAATTGTTACATCGTTGAATTAAAGCTTCGTAGAAATAAGGCATCGTTCAATTGAGTGATCGGTTAATAGTTTTCGTTGAAATGAACGTAGCCCGGGTAGTTTAGAAAGATCCTAAAGAAACACTTAAAAATTAAATTTGAACAGGGCAACGTCTGTCGGTCTACTACAGGTCTACTAGTATTTTATAAAAATATTTCTAGTTGCAAATGTTTCTACCGCCAATATTTCTATTCGTGTAAAAAAAATGCAAAAAGATCTTTTTAGAGAACTACATTTACATTATGTCATAGTTTCTTAGAGCATTAAATGCCTAACACAGTTTAGACCCCCGCAATCCCCAAAAAGTTTCGATATCACCACCGAGCATAACATTTTAATCTGTGTAGCTATCAGAGCAATCTGTGGTCTTGTTACAAAAAACCGGCCAGTGGCAACAAACAGTCACGTCTCCCGCGCGCCCTCTGCATAGTTTTTTCACGCTGCTTCCAATCCGTGTGCTTCAGAATCTGAACTGAAAAAGTTCAGCGCTAAAAAAAACTGCTTCCCCGCACCGCAACTAGATGGCGTTGCGCCGGCTAATGAATGAAACGTTGTTGTTGTAATGAGATTTTTAGTTTTTTGTTGGATGGAAGCCGCTATATAAACGCTTTGTTGCCGCGATTAGGACGTGTCCTATCAATGACAATAATAAATCTGTTTGTTTTTTTTTTGTTTTGTAAAAGAACTGGTTTTATCTTTACGAATCTTACCTTGTTTTGTAAAAGTATCTACTGTTAGTCATGTGATTTATATTTTATCTTCTGATGATAAAATTGGTAATATTGATCATTTGTTTATTTAACAATGATTTATTAACCGCGTTGCGTAGCGGTGAAAAAATACTACCACCCTCTTCTCTGCTTTTGGGTGTCGTAAAAGGCTAGTAATGGACTAAAGACTGCACATACTTCCAACAGCATAGAGCGGCGATAGGCTCACCACCTGTCATGCTGAGCACATGTGCAGTCGCTATTTGGTGAAAAGTGGATTATGGTAGAGGATCTCCTTTACTTTCCTCTTTGCCTAATCGTTAATTAACCTTCGGGGATAATAGTCGAATCATACCTAAGATTATATGATATACTAGCGGCCGCTCGCGGTTTCACCCGCATGGTTCCCGTTCCCGTGCGAATATTGGGATAAAAAGTATTCTATGTGTTAATCCAAGCTATAAACTATCTGTGTGCCAAATTTCATCCAAATCCATGTAGTAGTTTTTACGTGAAAGAGTAACAAACATCCATCCATACTTACAAACTTTCGCGTTTATGATAAGGATTAATAGTTACTATAGTAACAAAAATAAGTAGAATATTGTGATTCGTTTATTGTACCAACCCATTTTTTCTCTTAAGTGTCGTAAAAGGCGATTAACGGACTGAAAACTGCTCATACATCCAAAGCTGTGCTTAAAGAAGCGTGGGTTCACCACCTATTACTCTGGGCACTTGTTATTTAGTGAAAAATGTAGTTATAGTTGTTGTTAGTTGTGTTGTTGTTATTTTGTTTAATGTCGACTGTGGCAGTGGACTGCTCCTGCGATCCTGATGGTCTAGTTGTTGATGAATACCTGATTAGTGAGAACGTCTTTTTTCAGTCTTTAAATTGTTTGCGGTTCACTTTCAACGTTTTATGTGAGGCTGAAAATCAGCTTTGTAATAACACCTAGCATCTTTATTTTTATTAACACTTGGAACCACAAGGAAATTTTCATTTATAGACATGATAGAATATTTTCTTCTACTCCGTTTACAGCAAAGTTTTTCTGAAAAAAAAAATACTGTACAGAAAGGTTATCAAGCTTGCCAAGGGACCGATTACGGAACTCATCGACTCTTGTATTAAGAAAGTAAATGAGATCAGAGCACTGACCTTCACGAAGGAATTTTACAACGGGGAAGCGTTTGACCTTCATCTCTCCTGATGGTAAGTGATGAAAAGAATCAGTCCTGATGGTAAGTGATGAAAAGAAGCGGTTTCCTCAACTAAAGAGGAAATGGATATCTTTTCTCTTACTGCCGGAACACAACAACACTTCGAATTTTTATTCTACACTACTACTACTATGTAAAAGAAAAATGCCATTGCTGAGTTTCAGAACGTCTAGGTCTCTCTCCGTCCTATCCGTCATTACAACTTACCTAGGTGGCTAAAAAGGCTGGGCTAAGAGCAAGACTTACTACCAAACAAAGCTGAGTACAATGTGGTTACTAGAAAATAGAACAGAACTGGATACTTTTGGGTGTAAGAGTCGTTGGTAGTATGGGTATAACCATGGAACTGACTAAAACAATCAAGACTACAATGTTCCGTTTCCCATTGAGGCATGTGCCTAGGTGATAAAAAGAGTCAATAAACTTACTATTTAAATTATGTAACGAAATTTCATTGAAGTTTTAAAGTCTAAATGTTTGTTTTGTGCATGTCCTTTAGCATTAGTACTTTCATTAAAAAGTATATATTTAATTTATATAAAATTTAGAGTGATTCTTAGATTGCGACTGGGTGTACACAACGCCACTTGGACAGCGAGGGAATCCGGAACTAAACTCAAATGTTAATCCGACAGAATTAAAAATCTTTAACATACCTAAAACGTAGTTTGCTCAAGAGCGCTTCCGAATTCGGTCAGGCTACCCCCCGTTAACCCTTTACTGCGCATGTCCCCATACATAAGTAGGCGAAGGAAAAAAACACAAATTTATACCGGGCAAATTTTAAACCTATACTTTTTTTTTGCTCTCCAGCATTTTTATGTCGATCCTTTGTATGTGTGCGTTGTGCCAGTTTTAATTACGTATCGACTTAATTTGCCTGCGAGTCTCTGTTTCTGCGGCTGTTTTTGTCAGTTTCGCTAAAGAAATATTGCTATTCTGCACAGTTTACCAACCTTTTGGTGGATTTGCGTGTGCCAGTGTACGTAAAGGTTATGTTTTCGTTCGAGTTTGTGTTGTTGCGGTGCGTTTCGGTGGGAAAAGTGATGTTCCAGTGACAATGCATGGTTACAAGGGACGATTGAGAGATGTGATTTCGTAGAGTTGGAGGTTGGAAACATTTACCCTTACGATGTAGCTGAGGTGCGTATACGATTTCTACCTATAAAAAGAAATATAATGTTATCTTTAAATAGAATATCTGTGCAAAAACAGTTCTAATATTAAGGTTGTCGTATTTATAAGTTTATTAAACTTAGATTGTTTCTGTAAAACTTATGTCATTAGTTTTCAAGATTCCCACCTGTTGAAGAGAAGTTATTACAAACATGATTGTTGTTAAAGTTACGTTTGTAGATATTTTGTTCAACTTTCAATTTATGCAAGCGAAGAATTCCTCTTAATATACGCCGCCTTCATAAACTCAATATTTTTTTGTTATCAGCGATGTTATTTTATGTATGATTGAATTAAAATAAAATTTTATATTTTACACGGAAATAAGTACTTTTTTTGTAAAACCACAAGGAAATATTACAAGTCATGATAGTACACTTGAATAAACTACAACTGTTGAGACGCTGATTAATAAATAATTACTTCCAAAGGCTATTTGTAATTGGTACATAATACTTTTCTTTCTCTAACAATCTTTTGATAGGTTTACTTTTTGTATGTATTTTTACTAGCCTTTACTACGATTTGCAACGATAAGCAGTGTTCGCGTTCTTTTGCCGTTTGGTACATTATGGGTATAAGTGAACCTGATTTCTTTTGCCTATTAGTCCAGTGTGCGTTTGTGGGGTTAATTTGTTGTGACATTAAAATTACTTTTTGTGAATATGACGTGTCTCATTGTTTTCAAAAGTTTACGGTAATTCTACCCTTATTGGTTTTACTTATAAATATACTCTGCAGTTACAAGCCCTTTCCTAAGCTAGTGGTTGACGCGAGACTAAGGTATTGGTCTTCTTTAAGTCTAAGATTTTATGACGTCTGTATAAGTTTCACGCCAATTAAATATTTATAATCCTTAGTCCTCAGTTGATTAACAGTAAGCTGTTACTTTTTGTAAGATACTTATAATTTATTACTTTATTATTTACATGATCACTGAAAAATTTGTTTTTTAAAAGTAAGTAGTTAGTTTATGACTATTTTTGATGCCTATACGATTTTCGAAAACATCAAAAACATAGTAAATATGTGCATTCATATTAATAATTTTGACGACCACTATAATATATAAACTTTTATAACTAAATAATGGCAATCCTACCATTGCATTAATACGTCTTATTCTTAAAACAAACTTCAAAAGTCTGGTTCAACGTGTAGAGAAAGATTTTTAGTAAGGGTTGCTTGAAATAAGTAGTACAACATCAGAAGCAATGTCTAGACTCTAGACTCTAATGCTCCGAAGAATATACGATAGATGGCAGTGCACATAGAGAAAAAACCGGCCAAGTGCAAGTCGGACTCGCGCACGAAGGGTTTCGTAGGTACTTATTACGTTATTTTTTTTGAATTAAGTAGGTATTTATTTTTAAAGTCAATTTATATGTAAATATTCTGTAAATATTTAAAGTTTCTACCTGTTATCTTTATTAAATCGTGAGAAAACGGCGAAAAAATCACGTTTATTGTATGGGAGCCCCCCTTAATTTAATTTATATTAAATTAACAATTTATTTTTGAAGTAAATACACAACTAATTATTCTGTGAATATTTCAAACGTCAATCTATTACCATTATTATTAATATCGAGCAAAAAACGGCAAAAAAAAATGCCGTTTGATGTATGGGAGCCTCCCTTAAATATTTATTTTATTCTGTTTATATTTGTTGTTAGAGTGGCATTAGAAATACATCGTGTGTGAAAATTTTAACTGTCTAGTTATCGCAGTGAGCTATCACAATGAGATACAGCCTGGTGACAGACAGACAGGCGGACGGACAGTGGAGTCTTAGTAATAGGGTCCCGTTTTTACTATTTTTGTATGGAACCCTAAAAACTAAATGATTTTTTGAAAATTACTTTTGCGCTCCTCTCGTTATTATGTTAAATGTATCTGAATTCTAATATTGTTGTTATGTCTAGATGGCTAGCTGACCAGGCTTTAAAACAAGTCCTACCACCAATCAGGGCAACTACAGTGTTTATAATGTGATCAAGTTATTTAATAAAAAGCCTTTTTTCCCCACACATGTTTATATAATTCTACTACGTGTAAGATGCCTTTCCTAGCTTAATCTCACCTGAAGTTAGGTGATAATTAGGCCGGTGCATCAGGCTGATTGCTATAAACGCGATGGTAGAACTTATCCGGATTCCATAACTAGTACCTAGTCGGTTACTAAGGAAGAAAAAAAACAGTTTATTAGTATTAAAACTGCACAAAGCGCGCATTCGTTTTATTCGCGCCAACAATACTACCCTCCCATCGCGCTCGATATTTACAACTTATAATGAACTGGTGATTTCACAATGCGAGCCGGGTCATTTTATACCCGCGACGGTTTATGGGTTAACGCCTTCGCGCGGAAAGTGTGGACATTGATGACCCCGTGAGGAGATTCGCGTAGGCCATAGAGCTAAGAAGATCCTTACTTAAGATTTTTTGTAAATGTATTTTTTTATATTTATAAAACACTAGCGGCCGCTCGCGGTTTTACCCGCGTGGTTTCCGTTCCCGTAGGAATATGGGATAAAAAGTATCCGATGTGTTAATCCAGGTTATAAACTATCTGTATGACGAATTTCATCCAAATCCATTTAGTAGTTTTTACGTGAAAGAGTAACAAAGATCCATCCATACTTACAAACTTTCGCGTTTATAATATTAGTAAGATACATACATACCTACATGTCATTAAGAACGTCTTATACATATAAACGAAAAAACACTGATTAGCTTAAACTAATTAGATAATATTCAGACACTCATCCTCAAAAAAACGTAGAAAAAACATCACTTTCGTTGTCAACCCAAGCTCACCAGACGTTATCGGCAACAAAAAAGTTATATTACTCTACCGCATGACCTTTGTTAGAGTACATTTCTTTCATAATTCATTACTGTATAATCGTATGCAATGCAACCCATAAAGCTATTCTTATCAGCCATTGGTTAAATCAAGCATAAAGCTATGCGCGATACACATGCGAACCATAATATTATGCTAATGAAGTAACATTACCTACAGACAGCTAGTACAACATTGGTAATATATTACTACGTTCAATAACGGCTATAAATAAATAAAAATAAATATTACTTAAATTTTAGGAGCGGTAGGCAGAGTCCCCAGCTTACTATTGTTTGATTGTATTTATGTTGTAAGTTTGTTATAGTTACCATAAATGTGATTCGTTAACAACTTGGGAGGGGGAACTGGCTTGTGTAACACAGGTGTTAAACCTAGCACAGATGTCAGGGATACCTATATTGTTCTGTACAAAGCGTTTTAATTAATTAATTAATTATTACTATTAGAAAGTAAAAAAAAGTATTCAAAGTAAAGCAAAGTAGTAAGTAAATAAGAAAGTTAAAAGTATATAATCACGACTATTATCCCCGAAGGGTTAGTCAGAGACTAGGCAATGAGGACAGCAAAAGCAGTCCTCTATCATAGTCCACTTTTCACCAAATAGCGACTGCACATGTGCTCAGCGTGACAGGTGGTGAGCCCATCGCCGCTCTATGCTATTCGATGTATGTGCAGTCTTAAACCACTTAGGGTGGATTCGACGAAACTGGATTAAGGTCTCATACCTAGATTAAACGCTGAATTTGTGTAGACTAATCTCGGAGTAAGTCTTATTCCAGTTTGGTCGAATCCAGCCTTAGTCGCCTTTTACGACACCCAAGGGAAGAGAGGGGGTGGTAGTATTCTTTACGCGACTCAGTTATCTCGCTTTCTAACGTCGAACCCACAAACCCGCTTTGCCCAATCTCCCTATGTACTGTTGTCCATGTAGGAAGACCAGAACTTCAGCAATGGGACGTTTATTTATTTAATCTTCTTTTTAACCGCCTCTGTGGTCTAGTGGCTAAGCCACCGGTTTCTGACCCAGAGGTCCCGGGTTCGATTCCCAGCGGGGGGTACATCTTTGTGTGCTCGGTTTGTTTGGTGGTAGGGCTGTTAAGTACGCCTGGCTAGCTGCCACCATCTTTTCTAAACGTCTGTCGCCATAACAACGATGTTTATAGCATTGTTGTGGTCCGAGAGTTTGAGATGAGACAGCGTACATCTTTGTGTGCTCGGTTTGTTTGGTGGTAGGGCTGTTAAGTACGCCTGGCTAGCTGCCACCATCTTTTCTAAACGTCTGTCGCCATAACAACGATGTTTATAGCATTGTTGTGGTCCGAGAGTTTGAGATGAGACAGCCAGTTCCTCAGTGGTTGAGGATTCCGGGTGAAGCGCGCTTCCACCTTCGGCCTTATCGTCACTTACTCATCTGGTGAGATGAAGGCCAAGCGCTTACCCGTTGCCGAATAAAAAAATACAAAAAGCATAAGAAATGCAAAAGGCGGACCTATAAAACACCACATGGCATTAGAGAGACTATACTATGTGCAAATATCTAGAGTCACTAGGAATTTTAATGATTTTTGAAAGAAAGACACTATTGTTATTAGTTTTCTCGTAAATCTATCCCAAGAAGAAGTAAAAATTCGAGTAACACTAGAAATGTCAAGAATTGACACTTAATTTTTTTTATCGGTGAAAGAATACTTCCACCCCCTCTCTTCCTTAGGGAGTCGTAAAAGGCGACTAACGAACTAAAGTCTGCACATACCAATATCATAGAGCGGCGATGGGCTTAATCCTGTCACGCTGAGCACATGTGAAGTCGCTATTTTGTGAAAAGTGGACTATGGCAGAGGACTGCTTTTGCTGTCCTCATTGCCTAGTCTCTGACTACCCCTTCGGGGATAATAGTCGTGATTATATGTATGTATGTTATCGAATTTGGCCTAAGTATTTTGAAACTCTCACTTTGTATCTTATCAACATTACTTTTTACCGCCATGTCTATTCGCTCTTCACACATCCCACAAACCCATAAACATTTCAACCACTTATATTGACAGATAATGGCCGGCGCAGAAACGAAATATTTAGTACTTTTACAATTTAAGCAAATATTTGCGATGGCTTACACGCGTTGGTGCGCAGGCGCATTATGGCCATTGTTTTTATTGTGCGTATGAGGTTCCCACGGAGCTTACAAATTAATAAATGCGTACATACATACATACATATAATTACGAATATTATCCCCGAAGGGTTCGTCAGAAACTAGGTAATAGTCCACTTTTCACCGAATAACGACTGCATAATGTGCTTAGCGTGACAGGTGGTGAGTCCATCGCCGTTCTATGCTGTTGGATGTATGTGCAGTCTTTAGTCAATTAGTCGCCTTTTACGACACCCGAGGGAATAGAGGGATCACCGCTACGCGATACAGTTAAAAAATAATTAAAATTTTCAATATTCTAACATATTATTGTTACAATAATCATAACCGTGCCGCGATGAGCACATGTGCAGTCGCTATTTGGTGAAAAGTGGACTATGGTAGAGGTCTGCTTTTGCTGTCCTCATTGCCTAGTCTCTGACTAACCCTTCGGGAATAATAGTCGTGATTATTATGTATGGATGTATGTTTTTTAGTAGATATCAGTGAAGATCTGAAATCCTGATTCACGGCAAACTTACGCGAATATCTTAAATAATATTAACAAAACAAAAAAAGGTAATGGAAAAAATAACCAAATTTTTTCACTGAGTTCCTGCATAGTACAGGGCGATCAATCCAAAAGAGCAGGGCATTAAAGAAATTTTCATAAATCCATAGACATTTATTTTTGGGTCTATATTGGATCGCCGAATTTTTTGTTCTCCTAATTGTCAATGGCACACAAACTATACGCCTTAATTTTTTTCGCACTATTTTACTTTTCCTAAATGTGTTAAGTCTACTTTTACTTCGCCTAACTCTTTATCTCCGAATTTAAACTTCCCAAATGCGACATTAGGCGGTACCATTCATAAACCCTACTATTTACAATTACTAAATTGTAATTAGCACATAGTTTAAATGATTGCATGCTTCGCGATTGTCTTAAATTTCTAATAACCTATCACGTGACCTACAGGAGCAGTGCAGCTAGTATTTCTGTAGTCTAATAAAAAATAACCTCGAAATTTAAGACAATCGCTACGCTGCGCTTCGCGATTGTCTTAAATTTCTAACCTATCACGTGACCTACACATTAAATAAAGTTGAAACTTACTTAATTTTAATAATAAATTAGGGCTTTCAACACTAAAGCGTAATATTCGTAATGCCAAAAGAATGGTATGCCGATACATTTTAGTGCATTTAATATCAGGGATTCTAAAATTAGGATTTTCAATTTTTAGGCAAAACTATAATAGTGCGAAAACAACTGTGAGGCTAGACAATTATTGTGCGTTAAAAGTTGAAGCCAACATGGTTCGGCCATATGAAATTGGAACCAAAAATTCAAATTATTACTCATAAACATACATACATATAATGATGGGTTAGTCAGAGACCAGGCAATGAGGAAAGCAAAAACAGTCCTCTACAATAGTCCACTTTTCACCAAATAGCGACTGCACATGTGCTCAGCGTGACAGGTGGTGAGCCCATCGCCGCTCTATGCAAGTGGATGTTTGTGCAGACTTTAGTCAGTTAATCTCCTTTTACGACATCCTAGAAAGAGAGGGGGTGGTAGTATTCTTTCACATAAACGCGACACGGAGATGTAAAGTAAACCTGTCATCATAATCAGCCCGTGTTAGCCCACTGCTGGCTATAGGCCTCTCCTAATGCATGCCACTGAGCCCGATCTTCGGCTCTTCTGATCCAACTGCTGCCAGCCACTCTACGTATGTTGTCGCATCACCTAGCCGGAAGGCGCCCCACACTACGTTTGCCGAGTCGCGGTCTCCACTCTAGAACACGTCTACCCCAGCGATTGTCGGTCCTGCGGCTAATATGACCAGCCCATTGCCACTTCGGCTTGCTAAGTAAATCTGTATTAAACCAAAAGTCCATAAAACATTTTTTTATAAACCATAGATTTTTTTATTACTAAAGTAAACGTAAAGTACATCCTTGCAGGGAAAACTGGCGGTTATGGCCCGATTAATCTGTGATGGTAGTATTTTTTGTTTAAATAAATACATTTTTCCATGTGCATGTGAAAAGTCCCTAGTGGATAGTCCAGCAGTGGAACGTCTATAAGCTGATAACGAATATGTATACTAATATAGCAATCACATTAACAACATTCAGCTACCGGTATAGCCACACCGTAGTTCAATCCAATCCAATCAACCTTTCCTAATGACATAATCAAAACAATAGAGCAAACATGCCGAGATCAAACACCAAATGAGATTTGAACACAGACCCGTAATGATATAGATTCGTCACGCCTTCCGCGCTTCCGTTCGAATCTCCAATCCTCCTTTTTTGAGGTCCGTAACTTTTTTATTTGTACTCTCTGGTTCGGTAATGGTTTTCATCCGTTTTTTATCCGGCCGGATATTATTGTTTTCCCGAGTTAATGATGATCGTTCGACGCGGTGTAATGAATTGGCCGCTATTTTGGCTTGGTATCGTATTAATTTATTGCGAAATAATTTTGGATAATGCGCACGATTCGCTGTTTCGGTGTGATGCGTGAACGCTGTCTCTTTCTCTCTGAGTAGAAGGAAGGAGTTCAGACGATGAGGTCTTGGAGATTAGACGCTGCGTCTAATTTAGTTGGAACTTTTTTGAGTATGTTATACTGTTTTTTCCTTGTTTGATATAATTAATTTGTTTCTAAAGTTCTTTTTTGCACTTATTAATTTATTTAGCACTTACAAATTTTGTAATAAATAGTTCATTCCATAGATTTTATAAGTAAGGCGAACTGTTTGTTGTAAAATTTGAAAAAAATTTGACAACCATTTTTATAAATGACGATTACACAAGTCACTGGTTCTCAAACCAAAAGCCTTGGGGTTCCATTTTTCAATCGTGTGTAATTAAATTTTTATGTGTGTTGGTTTGTAATGGGGGGATAAAATTGGTTTGGTTGTTGTAAGGTTTTGCTTTAGCCTGAAAGTCTAAAGATTTAGTTTAGCTCTTCCCATCCAAATTCAAACGAATATTATAAATTGCAAAGTGAATTTTGATGAATTTTGGTAAAGACTTAGATGAGGCCATGGAAACTGTTATATGCTACTTTTCCTCTGTTCTAGTCGCTAACTTCATCGTGTTCTTATTTAATCGATCGAGCGAAGATATTTATGATATTACAATTGGTCATGCAACAGTAATTAGTGAGATAATTGTAATTAACAACAATAGTAGTTTGTTACTGATGATGATGATATCCGTTGTTAGTGTAAATAGAAGAAAAATATAGCCTTCGCACAACTTTTTATCATCAATATGTAGGGGTCGAATATAAAATACTTGGTGACACATTGAAAAGCAGAATGTTTATTGCCATAATTTTAATTGACATTATTTACATCATATGGCATAAAATTCAAAAAGCATAATAGCTTGTAGCAAATTTTTTATTATACGATTATACATCATATCGTAGAATCGTTGAAAGACATATTAATAAAAACCATAATCATTAAAATCTATATTATTGTTCGTCATAATTTTATTAAGCATACTTTATAACGCATAATTAAATTAAGTCATAGTTTTACTTGATTGTCCTAAATTTTTTGAGTTTCGAGGTTATTTTTTTTAAACAACAGAAATACTAGCTTTTTATTAAATATCTTTTTTATAGCTCTTGTTGAGAGGGGGGTGGGCTCCCCCCCCCCTCTCAACACATTTCTTTCAAATGCATATATTTCCATAACTATGTACTTCCAGCGAGTGGGAATGACACTGGGGCTACCATTTACCCCCAAACTCTCATATTCGTGCACCATTATTGTAGATTTTTACCAGTACATGTATGTTTTTTGAATAATATGTCTTCTGAACATTATGGCAAATAAAAATATGCCTTTTGTTCCTTATGCTTAACGAAATTATGCCTTTCTATGGTTATTCTTTTAAATTTTGGCAATTGATGTTATGCGTTATGAAGTTATGCTATAAAGACAAATATTATGCAAAAAAACGTTAGGGTATGCGTTTCATCATGTAACCAAAATACTTCCATAATTTTTAAATATTGTATGTGAGCATTGGTATCACCCGTGTCGGGTAGCGGTGAAAAAATACTACCACCCCCTCTGTTCCCTTGGATGTCGTAAAAGGCGACTAACAGACTAAAAACTGCACATACATCCAACAGCATAGAGCGGCGATGGGCTCACCACCTGTCACGATGAGCACATGTGCAGTCGCTATTCCGTGAAAAGGGGACCATGGCAGAGGACTGCTTTTGTGGTCCTCATTGCCTAGTCTCTGACTGACCCTTCGGGGATAATAGTCGTGATTATAATGTATGTATGAATAAGCATTGGGCCAGCTTGGTGGACTATGGCCTTAACTCTCCATAAAAAAATCAATGCCAAGAAAGGACAAACCCAGTTCTCATAGAAATTGGGGCCTGCATGTTAAGGGCTAAAAATTAGTCACAAATTAGAACATATAAAAAGGTTCTATTTGCCCAATTTCCACATCAGCCTGCTTTGGCCAAATATGTCAAAATCGTGTATGAAGATATTGGATGTTATGTTATGTTTTGTTAGCAGTCCAGAGACAAAATACTTTTTATGTTGGAAGGAAGTTTTCTCGTGGCCATTTGTTAGTTTTACAGTAGCATTCAGAGTGTATTTTTAATAAAAATAACCATTACTTTGAGGAGAAATAAGCTAAAAACGTGAGTCCAATGTATATTGAACTAATTTAACTAAACGTTTGCTGTGCATTTACTATGTTTCATAAAATAATATAACTTCAAAAAGTTTACTTAAAAAAACATAAATTTGTGTTTGATTTAAGATTACATTCGTATATTTATCTTTTTTGGCATGTTAGCTACATAAAAATATAGGAAATTTAATCTAGTTTCTGAAAATATTTAATTTAACGAAGTTTCCAGTAACAATTATAGCTTTGAAAAACCAAACAAAGTCGCGCGGCCCGCAAAAAAAAAAAGTATTGCGAATCGCCGCGACGCTCAACGGGGGGTGCGTGCGAATTCTGGCACGACGCGAAAGGGTGGGTGCCGGGGCCTTTGGGCGCGACGCGCGAGAGGATAACATCTGTTTGCCGACTGCCAACGATGCTGTTATTTACAGAGGTTAATCAGTTAAAATATACGATTTTTTTTATTTTTTGTATGATTTATTCACCCACATTCAGGCCCAGATCCGGACTACTCCTTTCTTCAATAACAAACAGACTGTCCTATTTCTTAAATAGTTATAACTAGTTTTCAAAAAAATATAACAAAGTCTACTTGCACTGATTTATGTTTCCGTCCATAATGACGTACAGTAGGCGCCCTGATTGCCCTGCGGTTGGAGTTGTGGTCTAACAACGATAGCTAACTGTACCGAATTGTAACGAGGAAGGTGTATTACAAAATAATTTTTTATACAAGAGCTGTGTGATTGCAGCTCAAACATTATACCTACCTACTACCAAAATAACTAATTAAGTAAAATAACTAAAGACTGCACATTCATCCAACAGTTTGACGACCTCCTTGGTCGAGTGGTTTGTACACCGGTTTTCATAGTGTCGCCATCTCTGAGGCCCCGGGTTCGATCCCCGGTCGGGTCAATTTAGAAATTATTGTTTTTCTAAATTGTCTCGGGTCTGCGTGATTTCTATGTATAATAAGTATGTATTTAAGTATTTTAACCGTTGTCTAGTAACCATTTAACGAGTTTCATAACGAAGCTTCTTTTGGGCTAGATAATTGGTGTGGTAGTAGGAAAGTTTTATTTATTTATTTATTTATTTATTTATTTATTATAGAGCGGTGATGGGCTCACCACCTATCGCTGAACACATGTGCAGTCACTATTTGGTGAAAACGCTCTCTCTCACGCTATCTATAACTAATAATCCTCAACGCAGTAAACCCAAACACATTACATCCCCGATGGTAATCGAACCTAGGACTAGACCTAGAGTAAAAATAAAATTCATAAAAAGTGCCAAATACTCGTAGCTGCTGCATAGCATTATAGTGTTTGTATAACGGTTCAAGTGTAAATATAAAAGATCATATATATTGTATTTGTATTCTTATCTTATGTTGGAGAACGAAATAATCAAGAATTTTACCGTGTCGCGAAGCGGTACTAGAATACTACTATATTTTTTGGGGGTTAAAGTTACTCGCGTCCGTAGGTTTACCCTTGAGACCCTACACGTGACCTCTGGGTGGTGCTAAATGAGTGACACTGACTGAGACGCATTGGGCCGGCTCGCCCGGGGTAATACCACCCTCTCACGAATATCCGCCGTGAAATAATGGCACTTGGTGCTGTTGTGTTTCGTCCCCCCCCCTCACAATTCTTATTCCTTCCTTAACCCTATTCCTTTCTTAAAGGTCGGCAACGCGTCTGCGACTCCTCTGGTTTTGCGGGTGTCCATGGGCGGCGGTGATTGCTCTCCGTCAAGTGACCCGCCTGCTAGTTTGCCTTCTTTTAATATAAAAAACTACCTCCCCTCTCTTCCCTTGGGTGTCGTAAACAGCGACTAACGGACTCAAGACTGCACATAGATCTAACAACATAGATCAGCTATGGGCTCACCACCAACTGTCACTTTTTGATAAAAAGTTGATTACCTTGGCAGAGGGCTGCTTCTGCGGTCCTCATTGCCTAGTGTCCGACTAACCCTTCAGAGATAATAGTCGTGATTTTATTATATGTATGTATGTTAAATAAGAGACTAAGGGCTGATTTTTCCATCCTCGGATAAAACGTATCCGTCTGATAAAGTATAACGCGCGACCTACTTAAAATGGCACCTGTAAAGAAACAGAAGGCATGAAAATATGACTTTACCTTTTTAAATGGTTGTGTATTACTTTAACAGACAAATAGTTTTTTCACTCCTCTTGCTCAAAAAGACCGTCATTGTAGCGTTCTAGAGCGGGGCTAAAATAGCTTTTCTTGCCCTAGGGGAAAAAGTAATTTTTTTTAAATTTTTGTCTGTCGCATGACAATGAGCCTACAAAAACGAAAAAGTATTTAGTCTTATGTAGATTAATCATGAATAAAGACTTGACTTATTACTTTTACTTACAACAACTTTTTTGAGATAGTTGATATTAAAGTTTATGGTAAAATTAGTAATCATTTGAATCTATGGACAACACAGACCACGCTTCAGCAAAAAAAAACTGCACAGTCTGCACATGTGCTTAGGTGGTGAGCCTTTAGTCCGTTAGTCCCCTTTTTTTTTTTTTTTTTTTATACTAAGCCCGGCAAATGACCCCACTCCACCTGATGTTAAGTGGAAATGAGGTCCAGGCGCGAGGACAACTGGTGCAGCGTAAGAGACGTAGCATCAGTCATCCTCACTCTGCCGGCCCACAAAAGTGCTTCTTCAGGCCTCGTTTGAAGGACCCTATGTCATAGGTAGGAGGGAATACGTGTGCTGATAGACTATTCCATCTTTTGGAAGTGCGGCAAAGAAACGAGTCACCAAATTTCTTTGTGCGAGATGGAATGTTAGAGACTGTAAATTGGTGACTCCGCAGAGCAGCACGCGTACTCCTATGGAGGAAGGGAGAAGGAGGGATGAGGTCAAAGAGTTCTTCAGAGCACGCGCCATGGTATAAACGGTAAAAGACGCTGAGTGACGCAATATCTCTACGCAATTGCAAAGGCTCGAGAGTTTTAGTGACCTCTGCATTGCCGATAATGCGCACAGCGCGGCGCTGCAATCTGTCCAAGGCATCGAGAAGGTACTTTGCGGAGCCGTCCCAAAGGTGAGAGCAATACTCCACGCAAGACCGCACCTGTGTCTTGTATAATAGATACAACTGATCAGGTGTGAAGAATCGCCGCACCTTGTTCAGGACACCGAGTTTACGTGAGGCATTTTTAATCACGGTTTCGATGTAGTCCTTTTGGTTCAGATCGCAGCGGATATCCATACCAAGCATGTTAATACTGCTCTGCAGGCCTAGAGATGTACCCTGAAGAGAGGGAAGGGGAAGGAATGGCGACTTTTTCGCTGTGAACGCGCACACCTGTGTTTTCTTGGCATTGAACTCCACCAGATTATCGGAGCCCCATTTAGAAATGAGGTCCAACATCCGATCGAGCTCAATGACAAGATTTGCTCGCTTCATTTCGGTGTCTATCCGCCAACCCGTTGGGTGCCCGTTATATCCCCCATGCACTGTGCTATCATCTGCATAGCAATGAATGTTTCCAAGAGGAAGCATGTCATTGATATGCAGAAGGAACAGCGTGGGGGATAGAACGGAGCCTTGAGGAACACCAGCGTTCACTGACATGAACCGCGAAGCGCATCCATCCGAAAGGACACGGATTCTACGCTCATGCAGGAAGCTGGCAATCCAGGTACAGAACTGAGCGGGCAAACCGTATGCCGGGAGCTTGGAAAGAAGAGCTTTGTGCCAGACCCGATCAAAAGCCTTGGCTATGTCAAGGCTAACTGCCAGTGACTCGCCACGCTTGTCAATAGCCTCGACCCAGAGATGTGTGACGTACGCTAGAAGATCACCCGTTGACCGTTTTGGCCGAAACCCATATTGACGATCGTGAATTAGGGAGTGATCTTCTAGGTATCGAATAAGCTGTTTGTTCAATATTCGTTCTAGGATCTTACACAACACTGAAGTTACGGCTAAAGGGCGGTAATTAGTCGGATCTGACCGATCTCCTTTTTTAGGGATCGGTTGCACATTAGCTTCTCTCCAAGATTCCGGCACACAACCCGAAGAGAGCGAGAGACGGTACAGACGCGTTAACACAGGGGACAACTCCGCTGCACACATTTTCAGGACTATTGCTGGGATGCCATCAGGACCGTTAGCTTTCCGGACATCGATTGACTGCATTTCCGCACGGACATCACACTGCCTGATTTTAATATCAGACATTGTGTGGCCACAGTGAGGAATTGAGGGTGGCTGTGCATCACAGTCATCGATCCGGGAGTTAGCCGCAAAGAGTTTGGCCAGGAGATCGACCTTTTCCTGCGGCTTGTGAGCTAAAGTTCCGTCAAGACATCTCAGTGGTGGCAGCGAGGGTTGGCAGAAGTTGGATTGCACGGCTTTGGCCAGACGCCAGTAGCTACGGCTGCCCGTAGGATGCGTCAGGAGTTCTTGGCCTACTCGTGCAACGCGCTGGGCATCCGCTCTAATGTAGGCCCTCTTACACGACTTGGTGGCATTATTATAGGCTGCTTTTAGCGAGCGAGTTTCGGGAGCCCCATGAGCTTTACCTCTGATCCAAGCGCGGTATGCCGTCTGTTTGCTCTCAACAGCGCTGGCACACTCGCGATTGAACCAGCGGTTGCGTCTGCCTTTGCTGATAAGATAGGAGTGTGGAATATAGTATTCCATTCCTAATACTATCTCATCAGCAACGGCAGTGGCGCTAGCGGTCGGGTCCTTCCCACTAAAGCAGCGCTGCCTCCAAGGGACGGATGCAAAATACTCCCGCATCCCGTCCCAGTCTGCCGACGTGTAGTGCCAAATCTGGCGTATCGAAACCGCTGTTGGCGGGCGCGATGCCAAGGGCACTGTGCTGGATATCAAGCAGTGATCCGAGGAACCTAAAGGAGCTCGAATCTCCACCCGGTATCCAGCTGGGCGACTCGTCAGCAGAAGGTCGAGTAAGGAGGGCGCATGGCTAACTATGTCTGGGATCCTGGTGGGCTGGTTCACCAGTTGCGTCAGGTCATGCGTGAGAGCGAATGCGTGGGCAGTTCTACCAGCATGGTCTGTTTTGGAGGAACCTAACCACAACTTATGGTGGGCGTTGAAGTCCCCCAAAAACACCAGTTCCGCCGATGGAAACCGCTCCTGCGCATCATCGGCTACCCGACTAAGATGTTCAATTAGTTGAGTTGTCTCCATGTCGCCGTTATGGGATCGGTAGACGCAGGCGTAGACACGGCAATGAGAGCCTAAGTCGACGTGTACCACTAGGAGGGAGAAGGAAGGGTCCTCCAGACAGCGCAGACGGCGACAGCAAACATCCGCCCGAACGAATAAGCAAACTCCGGCTTTGGCTTTGAAGGACTCTTCAAGCACAAAGCCGGGATAGTTCAGGTAGGTGGTGTCAGCTGGGCGGATTATTTGCGTCTCCGTCAGGAACAACATTGCTGGCCGTGCCGTCTCAAGATGGTGGTGGACGGCATTGAGGTTTGCATGGAGTCCGCGGATGTTAGCGAACTCCACCTCAAACGGTAAGGTTGTGGTGGGGGTGTGCACCGCTGTAGTACCAGTTTTGTTGTTAGGCGCTGTCATTTTAGGAGTGGAAAGAGAGAGGCGTGAATCGAGTAAATGATGCCGCGATGCGAATGGTCAAAGTGTGGTGGCCTGTTTCCCTAGGAATTTGCCCACAGACGAGTATTATTAACCTGCCGAACGGAAGGGCCCCCGAACCCCCCCGGGAATGGCCGCCGGGACCCCACCTTCCGGTCACCAACCGGCACGACGGACCACCCCGAGATTATGCGTAGCATGGTGAGGCAGCCTCACGAGCTGGTTAGGCTCGCTTGGGCCCCTGTACTGTGCCACGGGCGGCCAGCGGGACAACCGTTTCTACGGGTCTCCCTGGTCGGCAGGTTAACGAAGTCCTCCTGGCACTGGTTTGACGGAAGCCTCCACAGACCAAATACATCGCAGCATCATCCTCTCGAGCTCTGGTTATACGCTGGCTGATCCCGAAACGCGACCGACAAGCAGTCACTTGACGGGTTTTACACCATGCGTACGGTGGTCACCAACCAGACGGGTCAAGCCCTACCACCAGTGGAGCAGATCATCGCTCGAAAGAGTCCGTTAGTCGCTTCTTACGACACCCACCGGACGGAGAGAGGGGCGGCGATTGGTATTCTTTCTCCGTCACCGCACGGATAAAACGACATCCTTTTACGACATCGAAGCAAAGTGAAGGGTTCGTAATAATATTTTGATGAGCCCATCGCCGCTCTATGCTGTTGGATGTATGCGCAGTCTTTAGTCCGTTAGTCGCCTTTTACGACACCGAAGGGAAGAGAGGGGTTGGTAGTATTATTTTGATGAGCCCATCGCCGGCCTATGCTGTAGGATGTATGTGCAGTCATTAGTCCTTTAGTCGCCTTTGACGACACCCAAGGGAAGAGATGGAAAGACTGCACATACCTACTATTAATAAAATAAACCAAATTGGATTGTTGTATTTTCTCGCATTCGTAGTGAAAAGCAGAGTGTAACACACGGTGCTAAAAACCCATTAAAACTCGGTTTCTATTTACTCCCTCGCTAAGGCTCGGGAGTAAAACTACCTCGAATATAATGGGTCATTTTAGCCCCTTGTATAACAATCTACTATTTCACTCCTCTTGCTCAAAAAGACCGTCATTGTAGCGTTCTAGAGCGGGGCTAAAATAGCTTTTCTTGCCTTATGGGAAAAAGTTTTATTTTTTTTAATTTTTGTCTGTCACATGACAATGAGCGTACAAAAACGAAAAAGTATTTAGTCTTAAGTAGAATAATCATGAATAAAGAACTGTTTACATAAATCAACAACTTTTTTGAGATAGTTATTATTAAAGTTTATGGTAAAATTAGTAATCATTTGAATCTACGGACAACACAGACCACGCCCACACAGTCCACGCTTCAGCAAGAAACAACTGCACAGTCTGCACATGTGCTTAGGTGGTGAGCCTTTAGCCCGTTAATCGCTTTTACGACATCCAAGGGAAGAGAGGGGTTTTTAATATTATTATGATGAGCCCATCGTTGCTCTATGCTGTTAGATGTATGTGCAGTCTTTAGTCTGTTAGTCGCCTTTTACGACACCGAAGGGAAGAGAGGGGTTGGTAGTATTATTTTGATGAGCCCATCGCCGCTCTATGCTGTTGAATGTATGTGCAGTCTTTAGTCCGTTAGTTAGTCGCCTTTTACGACACCCAAGGGAAGAAAGGGGTTGGTAGTATTATTTTGATGAGTCCATCGCCGCTCTATGCTGTAGGATGTATGTGCAGTCTTTAGTGCGTTAGTCGCCTTTTACGACACCCAAGGGAAAAGATGGAAAGACTGCTCATACTAACCAACAGCATAGAGCGGCGATGGGCTCATCAACATAATACTACCAACCCCTCTCTTCCCTTGGGTGCCGTAAAAGCAACTAACGGGTTAATTTTTAATAAAATAAACCAATTCATATTGTATTGGATTGTTTTATTTTCTCGCATTCGTAGTGAAAAGCAGAGTGTAACACACGGTGCTAAAAACCCATTATAACTCGGTTTCTATTTACTCCCACGCTAGAGCTCGGTAGTAAAACTACTTACCTCGTATATAATGGGTCATTTTAGCCCCTTGTATAACAATCCACTATATCTGTCAATTGAAAAATCGGCCCTAAGGCAGTTACTTAATAAGATTTGTATCAGTGTATTTAAAAAGTAAATATAAAATACATGTACCTACCATGTAACGATACACTTCCTAATCTCCCGAATTTCCTCAGACGCCTTCGCGGCACATTTAATGAACAACAAGTGAGCTCGTGTAATTGGCCTATTAAGTTTCAATAAATCGATATCGGTCGATATGAGAGCCTGTTTTTTGTGGCCGCCATTACAAGCGTAAGGCTTTGCCGGAAGTGGCCGTTTTATGTTTGATTTGACTGACCACGGCTCCTTTGGGCCTCGGTGTTCGTGTTAACGTTGCATTTTAAGATAATACACACATACAGACTAAGAAATATTATAATAATAATAAAAATAATGTTTATTTACTAATATATCACAGATCCATGGTGTTACATAAGGTTATATTAGTACAATTATACATTGAAATTTTGAAATCACAATGCTATATAGATATAGGATAAAATGTTTACAGAAAAAAAATCAACCAGTCTTAGTTATAGCAGTGGACCGGTAATCCAAAGGTCACGGGTTCGAATCCCCGTTCGTGCTTTTCTGAAACTGATTGTTTTTTTCTAGTAAAGATTTTATCCAATTATACATAGTTTAGTTGCAATCTACTCACCCGCCAATTAAACAGATCACACGTAAAAGGTGACTAACGAGCTTAAGACTGCACATACTTCCATTAGCATAGAGCGGCGATGGGCTCACCGCCTGTCACGCTGAGCACATGTGCAGTCGCTATTTGGTGAAACGTGGATTATGGCGGAGTACTGCTTTTGCGGTCCTCATTGCCTAGTCTCTGACTAACCCTTCGAGGATAATAGTCATGATTGTATGTATGTATGTAAAATGAAGGGTGAATGTAAATAGTTATTTAATAACTTATTATATACAAACACTATATAAGTCACGTTCTGTGCGGCGTTTTTCAAGCCATTTAAACTCAGCATGAGGAGCTCAATCTGGGGAGCTCGAAGACGCAGCGGCTAGCGCGTTCGGCTTGCGATCTTGCTCGCTAAGCAACCTTCACAATGCCGGGTCGCTGGATGGGTGACCAATTTAAAACATCTCGAGCTCCTCCGCGCTTCGGAAGGCACGTTAAGCCGTTGGTCCTGGTTGTTGTCGTAAGATGACAGTCGTTAAAATCCACCAACACGCATTGGGCCAGCGTGGTGGGTTATAGCCCAATATCCCCACGTGCTGTTGTCCACGTGGGAGGCCTGTGCCCAGCAGTGGGACGTCTATAGGCTGATGATGATGATGATAAGCTCGGCATGGTTAGAATGTTACTTATAGGACAAATGCTTCACGATTTATTTTTGTATGCGTTAACATATTGTACTGAGGGTTCCATACTGCTGATGCTTACTCCAGAATCGATGTTTCATATGAATTGGGATTTTTTATTTGAATTGGAGGCAAACAAGCAGCCGCCCCAATTGAAGGAAAGTAATCACCGCCGCCCATGGACACCTGCTAAACCAGACGAATCGCATGTGCGTTGCTGGCCTTGAAGAAGGACCTTTGAGGAAAGGGTACCTACGACCTTGTTTTTTTTATACAAAGCCCGGAAAATGACCCCTCTCCACCTGATCTTAAGTGGAAGAGAAGTCCAGGCGCGAGGACAACTGGTGCAGCGTAAGAGACTTAGCATCATTCACCCTCACAATGCCGGCCCACAAAGTGCCTCTTCAAGCCTCCTTTGAAGGACCTGTCATAGGTAGGAGGGAATACGTGTGCTGGTAGACTATTCCATCTTTTGGAGGTGCGACAAAGAAATGAGTCACTAAATTTCTTTGTGCGTGATGGAATATTAGATACTGTAAATTTGTGACTCCGGTGACCTTTGAGGAAGGAGGATGAACCGTGAAGGGGGAAGGAAGGAAGGGAAGAGAGATGGCCATCCTGTAGTTTCACTCACCGGACGAAACACAACAGCAACGAGCAAGCCTTGTAAGTTGTAACAGAGATATTTTGTGAGATGGTGGTATTACGGCGGGCGAGCCAGCCCAATTCGGCTGCACGAATTGGGCTGGCTTGGCTCAGCATGGCTCTGCCATTGAAGAACATTAATTCTCTAAAATCGACTCTGCGCTGACGTCGCAGGGTTCGCTTAAAATCGGAGAGTGAAATACGAGGTGGGCGCGCGAGTTTGCAAATCGAGCGTTAGAGAATCACACCCCAGACCTTTAATGCTAGCCATGTATAGTAGAGACTAGGAGGACAGCAAAAGCAGTCCTTTGCCATAGTCCACTTTTCACCAAATAGCGGCTGCACATGTGCTCAGCGTGACAGGTGGTGATCCCATCGCCGCACTAGGCTGTTAGAGGTATGTGCAGTATTTAGTCCATTAGTCGCCTTTTACGACACCCTATTACGGAAGAGAGGGGATGGTAGTATTATTTCACCGCTACGCGACCAAGCCATGTTATACTGCTTTGAGAATACCTCGGCGGGAGCTCATTCCACAACCTGAGCTTCGGACTCAGGACGCGACTATTTCGGTGTTATACATTTTTTATTATTCACTTCTATCCTACGGTTTGAGAGTATGGTCTTGTTTACAAGAAAGAGACAGAATGGTTCATTTCTATCCTAAAGTTTGGGGGTATGGTTTATTTACAGTAAATAATGTATGAGACAGCATCATTTTTATTTCACTTAAGAAGGAATAAGAACGTAACGGAAAAAGACAATATATTGGAATAAGAAACGGTTATGTTCCTTTTCCACAAAGCAGGGTTAATAAGTAGAGATCACTTATGAAGATAAATCCACATACGGCTTTCTGGGTTTTTGTGCAATATAAAATGTAAAAAGAGGGATTTTCGTTAAAAATATTGAAAAACGTAGACCTTTTCGTATTTTTTCATTAAAGTTATGTAATGCCTAGAAACTATTGATTCTCCCGAGTTCAAACGTTAACGTAGCTAGGTACCTATATACATACATATATACAGCAGACTTTCAGAATCCAGGTTTAGACATTAAACGTATAAAAATAATAATATATCATAGATAGCAACGAGAATATTCCATCCCATAAAGAAGTTCCCTAATGCATTATCCGAAACTATAAGTTATAGCGAGATAGCACGTACAGACGGCGCATTAGGTTCACGAACGGAATCAATTATTTAAATTGCATTTTTGTATATTCTAGAATATATTTTTTATTACTATATCGGGATTCAAAGTTAAATAGATTATTGAATGTAATTTAAGCCTTCATTGACGACAAAACTAATAAATCTATCACTTTATTAGATTAGTCTAAAGACTTCCATTAAAAAGTAGTTTCAGTATAAACTGTGTATTTTTTACGCAGTCATTACTATTTAGTGTGTATAGAGTGGTAGAGCCACGCTGCGTTGCAGCACGCATTGGGCCGGCTCGCCCGGCGTAATATAATCCTCTCACGAATATCCGGCGTGAAATAATGGCACTTGGTGCTGTTGTGTTTCGTCCGGCCAGTGAGAGTTCCGGAGGCCCCTTCCCTCCTTCCCCCTCACAATTCCTATTCCTTCCTTAACCCTCTTCCTTTATTAAAGGTCGGCAACGCATCTGCGACTCCTCTGGTTTTGCGGGTGTCCATGGGCGGCGGTGATTGCTCTCCATCAGGTGACCCGCCTGCTCGTTTGCCTCCTTCTTCTTCTCCTCTTACATTAAAAAAAATATATATATATTTGGTAAGACGTAGACTGTGGTAATGGATTGCTTTCGTGGTTCTCATAGCCTAGTCTCTGACTAACCCTTCAGAGATAATAGCCGTTTTACAAAAAGTGTTTGCTAGCATACGAAAATTGAAGAAAAATTCACATTTTTCACAAAAAAGACACATTTCTAATTCACGATTCAAGACGTTCAAAGCATTCTTAGAGTACATGCAACTTGTATTGGAGACATACAAATAACGGCATCGGGAAAATTGAAAAGCTAAAGAAAAAATACAAACGGATACATTTGAAAATCCACCGAAAAGCACCCAAATAAATTCATAGAATATTTTATATTTTTCTGACCGTACGAGGCTTTTCGATTGCACTGCGGGACAAGGAAAACGGATATTATAAAGTTCACGATATACATATTTTATTTTCATCATCATCATCATCATCAGCTCATCACACATCTATACAGAGTGGATATGACAATACGACAATAAATGAAAATATTGGCTATACTAGTTCATAGAAATAATTTGAAACTTTCAAATTAATCTTAGCATTGAATTTTTTTTTTCATCTTTCATACAAACTTAATATTTTATAACTTAACTTTGTATGAAAAATGAAAAAAAAAATCAGTCCTAAGATTAATTTGATAGTTTCAAATTATTTCTATGAACTAGTATAGCCAATATTTTCATTTATTGTCGTATTGTCATATCCACTCGTATATTATATATATATATATTTAAAAATCAATTGCTGTTCAATGTCTCGCTTAAGCTCGAGAATGACTGGACCGATTTGGCTAATTTTGATCTTGAAATATTTTCAAAGGTTCAGGAAAGATTTAAACGGTAAGAAAAATAAATAAAAATCCTCAGTAAAACTTAAAAAAAAAAAACTTGCAATATAGGTATTAATTGGTTTCTTAAATGGACTATGGTAGAAGACTGCTTGTGATGTCCTCTTTGCCTTAGTCTCTGACTAACCCTTCGGGGATAATAGTCGTGATATATGTATGAATTCAAATGTATATGTATATTAATACTACCCCATACTCCGTTACGTGAAAATGTCCCAAACCTTGTCCTAACAACTACACACACAACAAAAAAAGAATCAGCTAAATAGATGCAGCCCTTCTGAAACGATGCGCGTACAAACATTTTGGTCAATTGATTTTTATTAATTAGTCCCTCGACTATGACGCTACAAAAAAGTATAAAGTACACATTTATTTTTTATTTGTAGCCTTATTTGATCCTACCTTAAGCCACGCCTACATATTTCATCAAACTTACACACACGCACACACATACATAAAATCCCAATCACTCACACATTGTCACAGATTCCCACATACCATTACGCAACACATTCTTTTTAACTCAGTGAGTTCCTTGTTTACTTTAATTTTTATTAATTGTTGTTGAAACTGTTATATTGCATATTACAGCTCCTTTAACTGAAATCTGTCTGGGTGAAGGCTTGGAGACCAGTAGTTTCCGGTTTCTTTTTTGAAACCCATAATATCAGGCTCCAGTCCCTCACAATCTTGAGCATTTTTAATAATATTTATTTAAAAAGACCTTTAGCCTTAAGAACCAAATTGTGAAAGATAAATAAATGATTTTTAATAATACTATTATTTTTAATATAGATATAGATTAATCAGATTGTCTTATCCTTTAGCAGGGCGAAGGCCTCCCTTATCTATATAAATAAAAATCAATTGCCGAAATATTTGTAAGTGCATCACTTCAGAATGCAGAACCCTTTTGACTAATTCTTTTTTTTGTGTTTGTAATTGTCAGGACAATAAGTAAAATTTTAAACACTGAAAAAAGACGACAACCTCAGGCGGGAATCGAACCACGCACCTTCCGCATTCCGGGCGGCTGTCTTAACCACTTGGCTACCGAGGTCTGGTTTTCACCGAAACGTCGAAATTTGTCAGTCCTTGATGCTTATGTTTTTTAGTCAACATAGCTTCATCAAATCTTAGATGTTTTCACCTCTGAGATCCGAAAGAAATATTTTTACAAATATTTGAACATTCGGTTATGATGAAGCTGCGATTATAAGATTATTGTGTTTTTATAACGCTTGATTATACTTAAGTAACATTCTTTTATTGTTGAAATTTTGCATTCACAATGCTATATAGATAACGGATAAAATGTTTACTAGAAAAAAATCAACCAGTCTCAGGAAGCTCGAGTGGGATTCGAACCCACGACCTTTGGATTGCCGGTCCACTGCTCTAACCGCTGAGCTACCGAGACCCCAGAAGACTCGTTGAATTTTTCCTAGTAGTTTGATTTACACGGCAAGCCAGCGGTATTACGTCACTGTGAAGTCTACCCTCACATTTGAAAGAAATACTATTGCAAGTATTTAACAACCGATAAAGACGTAATTGCTTATAAATATCTTTTATTGTTGAAATTTTGCATTCACAATGCTATATAGATATAGGATAAAATGTTCATTTATAGAACCCACGACCTTTGGATTGCCGGTCCACTTCTGGGGTCTCGGTAGCTAAGCGGTTAGAGCAGTGGACCGGCAATCCAAAGGTCGTGGGTTCGAATCCCATTCGAGCTTCCTGAGACTGGTTGATTTTTTTCTAGTAAACATTTTAAGTAAAATTGAAAATGGAAGGTGCGTGGTTCGATTGCCGCCTGAGGTTGTCTTCTTTTTTCAGTGTTTAAAATTTTACTGTCAGGACAATGTTTGTAAGAAAGATTTTTTTTGGAAATTCGTCACGGGTTACAGGGTCCACGTGGACGTAGTCGCGAGCAGGACACTAGTTGAGTATAAAAAATATATTTGGAGTATATATAGCAAGACAGTTAAACGCCCGCTAATGCATTAATGAAAATGGCCGACTGATGTATTTAAGGTAACAAAGTTGCAATAAGATCGTCAGTTTTTCTGTGAAAATATGCTAAAAACCTGGCAATTATTGTATTAAACGCTCCAGCGCATGCATGTTTAAACGCATTTATGATTAATTATTGTCTGTTCGCGTTTAAAAGTAACAAAACCTCGATCGCTATTATCGTGTTTCGTTTTGTATTACCATAATTAGCCCACAAACTGCCTACTGCTGGGCACAGGCCTTCCCACATGGACACCAGCACATTGGAAAATCAGGTTATAACTAGGGTTGCCACTCATATTCTCTGTTTTTGTTGTGTTCTTTTTAAGTACCATCACTTAAATTGAAAACTGTCTACTGTTACCCTATTTATCTGTTTCGTATTACTTAAGTTTTTAGTTTTTAATTGAGAAAGTACGTACATTTGTAAAGTATTGGCATCAATATGTCAAAAAAAAATTTATCTAAGGAGCCCATTGAAAACCAGCGTCAGGCTCCATTGGACCTGACAAAATGCTGAATTGGCTACCTTTTTAGCTGCGGCCGCGAGACAATAATGTGTTAAGTATTGCTATTACTTTTGATAAGTGTTATTTTATTAATGTTCTTTTTATCTATGTTTTGATAAACTGTGATTGTTGTAACTGTCTCGTGTGTTGTAGCTAAATAAACTAGTTTTCATTTCATTTCATTTTATTCTAAAAAGAGTATTGGCCCCTTTTTTATGTAGGCGTACTTTATAATCTACGACACCAATAAAGAATGCTAAAATACTCTATTTATATAAATATATTTACGTAATTAGGACAAATATTTTTGAAAGGTCGCAAAGAGCAACAAAAATACGTTTTTAAGGAAAAATAAATAAATAAGCACTCTTTTTTTATGCTATGTAATTTATTTATTTTCTAACAAAAGGAAAAAATACTTTATTCGTTCTTAAAAAAGGTGGCAACCCTAGTTGTAACCCACCACGCACCACCAAGCGGGTTGGATTTTGTTTTCTATACGATCGATTAATTCAAACTCAAACTCAAAATTTATTTATTCAATAAACTCAATTAATAAGTACTTTGAATCGTCTAAATTTTTAACCTGCCACCCATTAAGGACGTCATTTTTTAAATGTGGCAAAGAACGGGCGGCGCAAGAAACCACAGCGCGCAAAAGCAGCGACATTTACAAAAAAAAAGATATGTCGTCACCAGGTCATAAAATACAAAATAATAATTTGAATGTAAAATATACGGTACTATAAATTAAATATATACAATTAAAAATAGCTTTTGGAGTACTTGGAGATTTCAGTTCAGAGCCAAACTGTTTTGTCTTCTGTGTAATCTGACATTTTATAATAAGCTTTTTTATAGAGCTTTTCTTTGATTTGGATTTTAAATTTATCAAGATTTAATTTCTGAATTCATTACACTGTTGGATGTAAGTACGGTCTTTAGTCCGTTAGTCGCCTATTACGACACCCAAGGTAAGATATCGATTGGTAGTATTATTTTAATAACGCTGCCACCACATAGCTTTGACACTTCGAATGCGGCATCACTAGACATAATAGAAATTATATTTATTGAGCACTGATCAGTGCGCGGCCAGTGAAAAATAAAAATGGATATAAATATATGTAGGTACACAAGTACTAATATGGACATAAAGTTAAAACTTCTGAAATATTTGCACTATTTACCTTTATTATTATTATTTTAGTAACATAACAAACACATTCTATATAGGGCTTCTCTGAAAATCAGCGTTGCAGTTTTTTTTTATTGAAGTTGCAACACTATGTTGAGCGGGATCCTATTCGTTGTAGCAATGTATTAGTATTAAGTTTAATAATTAAGCTTAATTTTATTAAGCTACATCGAATTGAATAAATGTTATTTGTTCATTTGGATTGATTATTTTATTTCTTACTTTTTATTTTGAATTGAATAATTAATTTTAATTTTGTTATTTTTTACTTAGATTTTAATTTTAATACTTTTAATAATTTTAATTTTGTTTCCATTCATTTGATTATGCATTATTTTGTTAACCCATTAATAATTTTAATTTTGTTATTTTCAATTAATTGTTATTTTATTATTATTATTAAACCTGTAAATGTATTTATCAAACTACAATAATTATAATATATATAAAATATAATATAATATTAGCTGCTAAAAATATATTCCGTATATTGTATTACACTTAGTTTGGCAAATAAATGATTTGAAGTTTGAAGTTTGAAGTTTTTTCAGTTTAAACGCAATAAGATATAAAAGCGTTTCGTTTCAACGTTTACAGTTGTCTGTACTGTACCACGTGTTTTTGTTGATTGTTGAATGAATGAATTCAATGAATGGCACACTAGCATTAGCCGGACATGGGCTCACCTCTGCGTTCCACGAACTCTAATGTTTATGTTATGACTTATGTCGCTATGGCTGCTTTAAGGTTCACTGGTAATATTGATAATCTACGGAATAAAAGTACGAGGTAAATAAATGATAGAACTAGAAATAATATAGCAAAAACCAAAACTCCAATTATGTTGGAGGTGTAGAAAAAAAATATAATAAGCGGGAAAGTAAAGCGCCTTAACTACAGTTTTGTTTTATATTCAAAAATTTGAGTTTTGTCGAACGTTAATGTGAAATAATGGTGGATTATTAACCGTTAAGTGTTCGTGAAGGTGCATGAGTGTTGGCAAATAAAATAAAATGGTGCAAAATCACTTTTGACTATTAAGAAATTTATTGAATATGTAAGCTATACATTTATCTCTGCCTTTCAGTAAAACTATTATCCCCAGCCTTTAGTACGTTAGTAGCCTTTTACGACACCCAAGGGAAGAGGGGCTATTCTTTCACCGCTACTCGACGCGGTTTTAATAGAAGTAAATAATTTACATCAGGACCATTTTTTTTATATTTAGATAATAGAAATACATTTAACTTCAAAATTTTAAGTGAGGCACAGAAAAGGACCGCAATATAACGACACTTTCTATCATAAACATACTTATTAGATGCATTATCATACAAAGTAATGAATGAAGAATAGGAACACTTTTAAAAAAAAATACGGAACCTTTCGTCAAATACTCTCCGATATACTCTTGGTCGATTATAACTTAACAATTTTTTGTGCGAAAATGAATCGTACGTCCTAGGCATATGACTGTTATTATCCAAAAGCGAATTGAAACTATATCATATTTCGTGGTGTTCTTAATGGTGATATTATGGCGTATGCCTATACATAGGTAATTTTATTAATTTTGATATTTGGATTCATTCATGGTTGATATGTGGATGGTTGTGCTGTTGTTTAAGTGTAACAATATTTTAGTGTATCAGAATGGGGATGCTTTTAACTAAGGAGTTACAGGTGAGCTAAAGAATTATGTTTAGACTCCTTAAAATGTAAGGTTCTAGTAAAATTTACGCGTATCATACATAACATTACAAACAAACATACATACATATAATTACGACAATTATCCCCGAAGGGTTCGTGAGAGACTATGCAATTAGGACCAGTCCACTTTTCACCAAATGGCGACTGCACATGTGCTCAGCGTCACAGGTGGTGAGCCCATCGCCGCTGTTAGCTGTTGGATGTATGTGCAGACTTTAGTACGTTAGTCGCCTTTTACGACACCCAAGGAAGAGAGGGGGTGGTAGTATTCTTTCACCGCTGAGCGACACACTTACTTATCATAATAATTATTATGTTTTTGTTTTCATTAATAGATACATTGTCTTTTACGTGACATTTTTTAAGTACGTGATGTGAATTTTGCAAAATTAGGTGCTTTTATACCATTTGTAAGTTGTTTTGTGATGGAAAATATCCACTCATGATAGAGAAGAATAGGAAAAGTAAACGCCCTTACCGAGTTTCTTGCCAGTTCTTCTCATAGAAGTACTTACATCCAACAGTATAACCCTCAGATCTAAGTGTCGGTTTCGTTGTGACTTTTATTATCGCTCTTCTACGGCTTAAATTGATAAATAGTTCTGAATTTTATAATTGAATATGTAAATCATTTTGGCGATTGATATAAATAAAACGTTACATTGCAGTGATTATATTGCATTAACAGAGCATTATAGTTTTAAAAAATAACATTACATAAAATTAAGGATACTATTGGTGCCGCTGTGACTTTAACTTACGATCTTTATACATATTTATATATAAGAAAATGATCGTGTATGCACGTCTGCTAATGTTTATAATCGAAAAATTGGATAAAAGTAATAAATGAAAGTAGTGAATTGAAATCTGCTTATTATTTAACGTTCCTGGAGGAAGAAAACTACTAAGTAATCCATTAGGGTTTCTTGTTTGCTAAGGTTTAAGTAAGCGTCGTTTCTTGTCAATAAGTGGAACCATTAAAATATTATTTTTTACATAAGTATTACATACTTTACACATTTTTACAATATGTATATATTCTTGTATATCTTATATCTAACAAAGGGAGACGAACGCGTGCATCAGCTCAAACATAAATCACGTTAATAACAACAACAACAAAAAAACACATTTAAAACTAAACTCCTTATAAGACCGGTTAAGATTCGCACATAAAATAGTTTCGCCAGTCGTTACCCGTCTAAAATAAATAAAAGTATTTTAGTGCACACTTATTTTGCCACGAGGTGTATCCTCAAGCTCGCCTTGTAAGGGCGTAAGTACGATATGAGTTCGGTTTGTAGAGTATACGCCGGCACGTCTGTGTTAGTGAGCAAAGATGTTAGATAAATAATATTTTACTGGATGTGGTACTTGCCATGCCAAATAGTATGTCAAAAATTTTACTTGCGATATCTATGTTTGCTGTTACTTATTGACAACCGTTACATTATACGAGGAGTACCATACCTCCATGACTGTCAGGGGGACAATTCTGGGTCTTAGAAGACAGTTTAGTGATAAGATTGCCAGTTACTCAGTGGTTGTAAACTTTGAGGTGAAGCACACATCTACCTTCGGCCTTATTACCATTAGATGAGATGAAGGCCAAGAGTTATCCGTATTGTATAAAAAAAATTGTCAGAGTGCCGCTTTCGCCGGTTCTACGAGCGATAAGATACGATATGCCCTGCTACTTGCCACATGAACTTAACAACTCTTCGGGCTACGTCGGTTACCTTAGTTTTTCTACGGATCTCATCACACATCTGATTCGATCATGCAGAAAAACCCCAAGCATAGCCCTCTCCATTGCTCTTTGAGTGACCTTGAGCCTTCTTAAAAAGCCCATAGTAAGCGCCCACGATTCGCCATCCTAGGTCTCAATACGGACGTCAGGCCTTCCCACGAAAACAATAATGTTATATAGAAAATAAGAAGGAGTCTTAGCTACAAAGAACTACATCTGGTTAACAACTGGCTGAAGCACAACAATTTTTATTAATTTGATCACCCATCCGTTGACCCCTGTAGTCCTAGCCGCTACACCATCGAATTCTTACAAAGTTTTTTCTAAAACTCAATGCCACACCTAGTATAGTGCTCATTTCTGATATCCGTGCTTCATACGCGAAGGTGCATGCACGCCCACATAGGAACCTTCGCCTATTCAGTCTTGAATAGCGCCCAAGAGAAACCTAGGAGACGGACCTGCATTTAAACTTTAAATTTAAGTAGAATTAATAATTCATAAAGGCCTCGGTGGCCGAGTGGTCAATAGTGCGGCCTAATATCCGGAAGTCCCCGGTTCAATGCCAAGGTCGGGCTTAGTGTATATACCCCAACCAAATTCGATGACGAATGTTTGTAAACAGAGAATACTGTCATTTATTTGTGCAAATATGTAGTTTCACACAGATTTTTACTTTTTTTTGAGAGAGATTCACAAGTAAACTGTTAACTATATTATCTTTCTTCCAAAAAACTGTAAAAATCCGAGTGGAACTAGATATTTGCACAAAGAAATGACAGTAATCGAATTACAAACATTCCTCATCGAATTTGGCCAGCCAAAGCCAGGAAAGTAGATATTGGATTTTTGATGCATAGACGGGTTTTTGATCGCATTTGGCGAGTGTGGTTATATTATATCGTCATGATTTTAATGATGGAAACCTTCCAGCAATGGGACTATTTTATTTTGTGGGTATGTTTTATTTTTTTGATAAAAGTAGTAGTCAGGTAATATACTGTCACACTGCTGGGAAAAGGCCACAATTGTAGAAATCACGCTATGATGAATGTTGGTTTATTCACTACATTTCACTAAATTGACAGTCAAGTAGACAGGGAAGAAAAGTTAGACAGTCAACCAAAACAAACTCACAAAAAAATAACAGCGATGTGATAAAGATAGAAACAGGAGATTAATCTAAGTGTTTGGTAATATTTATATTATTATTATTGTCAGCCTATTTTGTGCCACTGCGGGGCAAAGGCCTCCCTTATTTATATCAACAGTAAATATTATTTCACCTAAATTATGGAAAAAAATTTAACTATAGTTCTAGTCTACTAGTAGTTCCTAGATTTATTAATGAACTACCTCCCGAGTTACGCGACGGTATTGATCCTCTGAACATCAAAAGTAATCTTAAAACATATTTTCTATTCAATATGAATTGATCATGCACCCGTTGATAGACAAATATGACACATGCATAAAACTTAACAGACTTTTCTGTTTAGATAAGTTAATTTAAGTTAATTTCTGTTGGATACTAAATAATAAATAAATCTCGATGTCAATACATAATAGCACTAAAATTTTAAACCTTAGTGATTTCTAAGTCCTATGGTGATATTATAGGCTTGCAATAAACTGATGTTAAAATGTTAAATGATAAAATAAAAATAAACTAATAGCTGATTTTTTTTCGCAATTTCAGAGTTCACATACGAATAGTTTGTTTCTTGCAATCGCAATTGTAATAAGCCCAGTTGTGGTCATCCTACTAAGTGCAAAGTAAAGTATAGCTTATAACCTGTCCCACTGCTGGGAAAGGAGGTCCATCATTGAAGTCGAATCATCGTTTTAATTGATTTTATTTTTATTTTATTTTAGTTCATTTGGGAAACAACACATGAAATTTTTTACAAAATAGTTTACATACTTATCAGTTAAGTTTCCACAGTTAAATTGTATAATTTAACAATGGTATTTCTATTCCCTACGTCAGATCTTTGTGGAGCATGAATATTAGGTGTACTTTGCGCTCTCGTGGAACTGCTTGCATGCTTTTATGATTCCCTGCGGAGTAGCCAATAAAGGGATTACTTATGTGTGGTACATGTCATGGCATGACTGAAGCTTTGTTTGTTTACTCACATGATTGTCGTAAGCTTTCTTAGGCAGTTGTCTCACCGCCGACGATGAACGAGAAGCGAGTCGAGCTAGAACTAGAAACGAGTTGGCGAGCAGCGGAAAGCGAGTGTGTAGTTCCGATAGTTTTGTCGCAGAGCTATATAAGCGAGTGTACGATTGAGACGGGCGAGCTGCCGCTGGCTGTATGTATATACAGATTAAATTCAGGACACAAAGAGTAGCTCTACAACAAACACAGTAAAATAAATACAATATAAAAGAGTATGTATGTATAACTTGCCAAATGCGATCACAAACCCGGGTTATTCATTGACAAATATGAAACACACATTGCCAACTTGGTGTTATAAAAATTCTATTCGCAAACGACTCCACTGCGTACTCTGTTCGCTCACACACACGAATGCAAGATGGCCAACACACACGCGCCGCACCTGTGTGCCCACGCGTCTTGAGAATAATATATTTTTGTTGCTTTTATATATTTTTTACTGGTAGTATTTTATATTTTCCTTCCCCATATACGTACGCCGCGGTATATAACTATGTATAATGCATCTTTTTTTTGGTACGCCCCGCTCGCTACCTCGCGTCTTTTTATACTCGTACCTTTTAAACGGGTGGAAAATTGGGAGGCTCTGATATTGAAGTTTTCATGACAAAAAAGGCAATATTTCTAACGCTTGCCTCGTTCCGGGTAGGAAACACCAAAGCCATGTCAATGTTAGGCAAGTAATTTTGTCATAGCTGAAGTTTTTTCTCTACTTTATATACAAACATACATACATTATATGTACGTACGACTATTATATAATATCGTATTACTAAGTACGTATGACAATAATAAATAATGTCCATTAAAAAATTTTTGGGCTGAGCGATTACAATATTATTGATAAAATAATAATTGTAAGATTGATTTTCATGGGGGTACCTACTGCCGCTTTAATTACCATTCTTGTATACTTACTCAGTGCCTAAAGTACCCACACAGGATAATACATTTTTTAAAATGCGAACAAAATAACAATTAACACAAAACAAAATATTTTACCCCCACCTGAATTCTGTCAATTTTTTTTTTTAACCCACCAAATCTTATGATCGTAGCAAATAGAAAGCTTTAGTCCTGCCTACCCCTCCGGTAAACGGGCGTTATGTATAAATATGTATAACATACATATAATCACAACTATTATCCCCAAAGGGTTAGTCAGAGACTAGGCAATGAGGTCAACAAAGCAGTCATCTGTCTTAGTCCAATTTTCACCAAATAGCGACTGCACATGTGCTCAGCGTGACAGGTGGTGAGCCCATCTTATGTATGTGCAGTCTTTAATCCGTTAGTCGCCTTTTACGATACCCAAGGGAAGAGAGGGGGTGGTAGTAACCTTTCACTGCTGCTCAACACAGTTAAGTATTACAGGCTGTAACATTTAGATTGGTCAGTATGGGAAAGTCTGAAACTTTAAGACATACGAAGATCAGTTCTTAGGAACCATGTCACCGATTTTAGTAACCAGAAAAACTGCATTCATACATTTTACAAAATACAATAGTTAGATCGTTACCTAAACGAGTTGAATGTTGTATTGAAAAAAATGGAAGTCATTTCGAACACCTACTAAAATAAATGAAAGGATAATAAACTTTTAAATAATAAAATTTTATAATTTTAGACATCATGTTTAATTGTAACATTGTTTTATTTTTCAAAACGTCCGGGTTCGAATCCCGAGCAGAGTACAAGTTTTTTTTTAAATGTATGAATGAAGTTTTCCTTCTTGTTACTAAAATCGATGACATGGTTCCTGAGAACAGATCTTCGCATGTCTTATAGTTTCAGACTTTCCCATACAGACCGATCTAAATGTTACATCCTATATGTAAAATTGTAAAAAAAAATTTGTGACAAGGAATCATAATAAAATGAAGGACAGACACAAATAATGGTCTTATTTTAAAAGTGATCACCACCAGTATAAACAAACGAACAAACATCTGATTTTCAAACGAAGCTTTTATGTATATAAAGTTAAGTATTATAATTATAGACATTTTCTTCTATGTAATATGCCTTGTGAGAAAATTATAACTCTCAATACGATTGTTAGTTTCGGCGCTAATCATATGGCCTCGGTAGCGCAGTAGGCAGCGCGTAAGTCTCATAATCTTAAGGTCGTGAGTTCGATCCTCACCCGGGGCATATGTTTTTGTTACAATTATTACATTTTCTATTATTGTTTATTCATTCTTTCTTTGTTAATTTAACAATTAAAATTAAAATTACTTACCAATTTGAAAATTTTGATAAAGTCTTTAGAAATAAAATCAACATTCTTCAGTGTGCAATCACAACTTTTAGATAATATGAATGTAAAGGCTCGTTAGGACAGAAGGATGGGTGACCAATTTTAAATACTTCTTCGTACTTTTAAGGCACGCTAAGCCGTTGGTCCCTATTGATTTTGTAAGATGACAGTCGTTAAAACCCATCAACCCGCAGGCCAGTTTAGTGAGCTACATTCTGTTCCCCCGATATTTTATTTGGTCACCCATCCAAAGTTGCTTAACTTGCACAATCGCAACTCAAACGCGTTAGGCCAGCTTGTCAGGCTGTGGTCTGATCTCTTGATATTTTCACACATCCAGTGACCCGACAATATAAAAGTCGCTTAACTTTTACGATCGTTACTTGAACGCGCTTATTGATCTCCTCAATAATCTATAGTAGCAAAATATAGTAGTAAAAAGCTCAACATTCTTTGGCTGGATAAGTGAATGTTATTTTGTTTGAATTCTACAACAAGGAAACTTGGATTTCCATTTCATTATTTGGTCTTGCGGTTAGACTTTTAGTTACTTTTACTAAGATTATTTTACAGTATTATTATTATATTTACATATAATTACAGTTACTTTTATTTAGAAGTCTCCGGTTGTGAGAGAAAAAAGAACTACATGTATGATATAATACGTAACTTCGCCTTTATCTTCTAAAGAACTGGCTAGGTATCCTCTAACTGTCGAAAACGAACCTTACTTAGTAATTTTATTGAAGTAATGGCTACGTATAATATCTCTACTAATATTACAAAGAGGAAAGATTTGTTTGTATAAATTGAATAGGCTCCAAAACTACTATACCGACTTAGAAAATTCTTTGTCCATAATAAAGCTACATTCTTCCCTAGTAACATAGGCAATATTTTATCCCTATATTTCAACGGGAACGGGTACCACGCGGGTAAAACCGCGAGTATCCGCTAGTTACCTATAAAGCTATATAAAGCGAAGTCGCTGTTTTCCTGTGTATGTACTGCTCCACGTCCTTTTTTTAAAACACACGCAATGGATTTTCATTTTTCACTGATAGAAAGATCGATAGAGGACGGTGGTTTTTACCTATATATAATTTGTAGATATTCTGTAAAAAATAACTGAAATATGACGGTGTTTCTATTTTAGCGTAGATATAGACAAAACAAAATCTCTTTAGATACATAGGCTGTATCCATAGAGATTTTATTTTAGTTTTTAACCATTTTACTAACAATAATCTTAGCTATAGTATAGTATAGTACTTTAGTTTACGCTTTAGAATAAAAGGATTCAGGAAGTAAATCCGAATTCGCCGGCATCCATTAGTTTTGTATGAACTAAAAATCTTTGAAAATATTCTCAAGCGAACACTACCAAGCGGAGACGGTCCAATAAAAACTAAAACATTAAAAAATAAAGAAAAACCATAAAAGCAGCCGTCTTGCGATGCGTTATCATTTTTATATGTTCCCCCTCCACCCCACCAACCCTTTCGCCTCCACCACCTCCCAGATGCAACACACGGGCACACGTCTATAAATGGGTTAAAGAAAAATGTGTCTACCTGAAAATCTACGATGCATTTTTTTTATTCCCCTCACATTTTCTTTGCTATCCGCTATTCTCATATCGGCGATATAAAACTGAAAAATACATTTCACGCCACCACTGTAAAACAAACTTTCTGTATATCAACAATAGAGTTTAATATCCCTCGCGTGCCTACAAGAAAACAGCGCGCACACACAAGAATTTCGCTCACGTACACTACGAAGCTTTTCGTTTAGAAAAAAAATTACTCGCACACATATAAATTGCATGCAGTTTGAAAGGGATGCACTGTGAGTCATAAAACACACACACACAGCGGCGCGCGTCTAGCGTCTGACACACACACGCACGCTGCCTGCATGCAGTGTACGTGCAAACGCACACACGCGAGCCCGAAGAAAACCTTCCATGTATTGGGAAAATGCTTTTCCTTGCATCAACCTTACGGGAAGAGTTTCATAGCGGATACCTCGCGGTAAACTAGTCTTTTCAGCTGTCCCGCATACTTTTTTTTAACAAAGAAATTGTTTTTGTAAAAAGCAATAACCGCACCGAACATATACAAAAGAGATTTATATTTTTTTTGTTAAAAATAACTTACTAATCGATCGGTTATGCGCGCCGTCCTAACTCAAAGAGGCATTCACCACCCGTTCGATGTCGTAAAAAGTGCATTCCTCAGTGTAAAACGGTGTAAGACAAAAAAGCGCGAAAAAAAAGTCGTCAAAAAGGGGCAAAAAAGTTTTTAATCGGTCCGACGGATTTACGTAATTGAAAGTTATACTCGAAGTTGTTAGTTAAGTTGAGACACGTGCTCGCATCAGTGATGTAAATGTGCTACTAATGAGACTCCGTCTGTGTGCGTCCGCTGTCCTTTGTGTACAAAAGTTTGCGTGCAAAAAAAATATGGCGTCCGTTTTTTTTAATTGAGTGTTACCGCGAAACGATTGAGCGACAATTTCATTTCTAATTGTTTAACTGTGTTACTGTGCGTTTTAATAGTTTAGTGGAAAATAGATATTTAATGATTTATCATCTTCAGACTTTATAAAGATATAAAGACTAATTCTATAGTTTCCTAAATGAACAAAGATTTAAGAAATATTAAAAATTATTTAGAACAAAACGTTACTTGATTGATAAATACTTTATTTTCACCATCCTTAATATTGAAAAACAAAGTGACAAAAACCATTTTGGACGCTGTCGTTTGAAAAATAAAGTCGTTTTTAGTTTGTTCTACGATGTCATTGTAAGTAAATATGAACATAAAGTAATCACGCTAGCGAATTAATTAATTACAATAGGATAAAACTGAGATCTTGTGGCGGTATAGAAGATGTTTACCTAGGTACTGATATTTTTAACGTATAAGTCAATGTTTGTTTGTTCTTCATTAACTTTAAAACGAAGGAACGGAGTTACTTTTTGCTCAGGCATAGATGATAAAATCAAAAGTGCCTTAAGCTAGTTGATACCTATGATTTTGCTTTAAAATATACAGCAATTTTTCTTCACAATATGAGCATTCCACGTGGGTCGGTCTGGGAAATTGATATTTTAGTTCAATAGACTTTATAAAATCTCATATAAAAAATTATAAATCTGCTTACGAAAGCTAGCCCTGTTCCGTCTCAATATTAAAACTTTGCTAGCATTAAAGGTTTAGTTTTCATCAACTTTATTATAATAAACCAGAAACCGTCTCTGGTTGAATTGTAATTTAATAATATTATAACGTTTATAGGCTGATGATGATGATGATGATTAGAATTTAAGATAAGTATACCAAATTTAGCTAATAATAAGTAGTTTTAAAGATCCATGTACATGTTCATCTTGTTAGAATTAACAAAAACTCTAAATTCTAATAAGTAAGACAAAAAACAAAAGTGAAAAAAAAATTTTGACATTCCAATTGAGAGCACATCTAATTATAAAACGGCCAACCGCCATATTAGGTCAGTAGGATATCTAGGTTTTAGTGCAGGTGTCTATTTCCGTTTTAAAATATGAAAGAGCGACCGAAATTTTTAAGCTAGTGCGACCTATATCCAGACTGGAATGGCCCAACTCCCACCGCTATCGATTTTAATTTTACACGTTTTATTTTCGTGACTGCTAGAAGTTTATTAAATATTGAAGGTTTCTTTGGGGAAGTTAACTCTTGTTACATATAACCTTCTATTTAGTGGAGTATTCTACTGGCATAGAGGTTTCGAAAGAGCTTCAGTTAAAACTAAGTCTTCTTGTAATAGTTTCTAATAACGTTCAAGGACAAACCAACAAACTTCTTTAATTATACTTTTTTATAAAAACAACGTTTCACTACGAACCCTTAAATAATTATCGCATAAAGAATTTTTTTACTGAATGCTACCATAATGGTACAAAACGTTATAATAAGATCAAATTGAATAAATAAATAAACATTAAACGGGTGGTCAATGCCAAATGAAAATTTAAATAGTTATACTAGTTACCTAATAATTTTTTTTTCTAGTTTCGGTCCATGCGCCTCCCAACCCAACGATAGTTCCTAACAATACCTACATAATTTTAAAACTAACGAAGAAAAATATTTATTTTTATTTCGAAAATATACGAACATTTTAATAGTGTAATAGTTAGTGAGATTATATTTGTAAAGAGTGCCAATTTTAATACTATGTCTGTGACATTGTCGAATACGAATTTTATGAAGAACCCTATGAATTTGCAAATGAAGAGGGAATTCGATGATTTCAACGCTGAGGAGAATGCTAAGATTGACCAGAATGATAGCAATAACTCTAGTGACGTCAACTCTGAGATGAGTGACTTAGAAAACAATGGTCCTACCGAAGACTCCGGTAACATAGCTGCCTTAGATTATACAGAGAACACATTAACTCTACAACCAGTAGCAGAGTTTATAAAGAAAGAGTTCCTACCCGATTTCGACTTCAGCAACCCGTTCAGGAATCAAAGTTTGAATTTTAAAGATGGCTTCCAGAACCGATCACCTTTTCTTCTCCCCACGCAGCTCTATAAGAACTTTTTGGCAAGTCTCGGCAAACGGAGGAGAAATGTCGCTGACTGCTACTCCTTGTATCCGAGGAGTATGCTGTTCTCAAACAATTTTGGGTTAGAAGCGTCGGACGATGAAGCTGCTGATAGAATAACAGATTCACCTGACGAGGTAACTGTCAACTTACTTATTGTAGGTAAATTTTTTTTTATTTAAAAAGCAATTTGACCTCAAATTGTATATTGATAAATTTTTAATTTATTACTTACCTACATTTGAATCTAATTTAAAATGTAGAAACATGTTGTAATGGTTCCAATAGAAGAGAGAATTCTGATAAGAACTTTTTGTCTGACTAGCTCAGAATTTAACTGACCGCAATAATTACTATCTATTTCTGTAGCCAAGTTTTGCATTTTTGGGTTCCGGTTTTAAATCCAGTAAAATGAAAAAACTAAATCTTGGGGGGTTGACAACGCCCGCGTGATATCTTTGGTGTTGCGATTATCCATGGGTTGCGGTGTCTGCTATTCCTCATACCTCAGACTTGAAAAAAAGAATGTCCAGTTCAATAGAGATTCAATTAAGAAGAGATCAATTTAAAACTTTTGTACTTGATTAATAAATCATCACCCAAAGCATTTTACTTCACATTTCTAAAAACATAAATCTTAAAAAAATACTGCTCTTGATCTCTGCTCGAACGCGTTAACGAGCTTACGATCCTCAGACATGGCGGTCGTATTAGATTAAGAACTAACATGTGCTAGTTTATGTACCTATATAAAATCCAAAAGATTTGTTGTTGCAAACACAATGCTTAGATTATTAAAACATAAACTCACGCATGACTATCGTGTCATTCGTCGCTCGCCGGAAAGAAAACCGGTTTGCTGCTATACTACCGCACCGCGCTAGGTAAAGCCCTATAAAGGATGTTCAAAAAAAAAAAAATTACTCTTGGATCTATCGATCTATCACGCAGCGATTGAAATTATCACATTCTCGTATGTTGATATAACATGACTTATTATTAAGTTATTAGAAATAAAGGAGTCAGAAATGTTTACTCTGCGTAATCAGAAGAGGTAAAGACAAAAGTGGATAAACATTGATGTAGGTAGTAATTTTTTTTAAGGTTTCGTTGTTTACAAATTTTATTATGATTACATTTTCAACATATTTTTTTCAAATTTTACTTACAATATTGACAATCAGGCACTTAGTAAATTTAGAAAAAATGCGTACACAAGCGGGATTCGAACCCACACCAACAATTTTCCTAATTGTAGTTTGTTTGCAACAAAATTTTGCACATAAAATGTACATGTAATGTAGGTTCTTATTTATCTTGTTAATTTTTAAGCAGCTAATTTTATTCTATTGTTTGAACTAAAAAAGTATCGGGCTTTAGACAAGAGATGAATCTTACACTATTTACAACACAGTAATAATATTTCATTGTCACACGAAAGAAAGGTAGGTATCTTGTTCGTCCTGAGACAACCCCTACAGACATCTTTCATTATGTGCCTATTCTATTAACTTGGAATTACATTCGGCTTTTATCCGTCTTCTGTTTCGCTAAGAAAGTTCGAATAGATCTTTAGCCAATATTAAAAAAGAGTATCTTTTATTTTAAAAAGAGAATCTTATTTTCTTTTTAGCTGGCGTCATTATACTCTTTACTACTACTAAAAACTTTTTACAAAAAAGTGCTTTATTTCTCAATAAAATATCATAGGTACAACTAAGACTAATTAACAAAAGAGAATAACTTTGAAATGAGACACTTCATTATATTACCTACTAGCGTCCTGCCCGCGGCTACGTCCGCGTGGACCCCGTACCCTGTGACGAATTTCTAAATAAAATATTTTTCACAAGCCTAGTCCTAACAATTAACAACACAACAAAAAATAATTAGCCAAATAGGTTCAGCCGTTCTGAAGTGATGCGCGTACAAACATTTCGGTATTGATTCCTAAGACCACGACCCACGAGCCCTGTAATGCAAAATAAACGCAAATAAATGCACATAGTGTCTTGTTTTAATGTGTCGTAATTGCGTAACTTCATAAAACAAGAAAGGAACAAGCACGTTTCCCTTTACACAACATTTGTATTTTTTCATGCTTGTTACCATGATGTATCCTGATAATTCTTCTTACGGACATAAATGCACATTTATCTTAAATAACTTGCACCAATGAATCGCAAGATTTGAGGTATTAGACCAGTATTACTGATTCATGTTTTTCACTACATTCTTTCGAAATCTTCTATCATATCATCGCTAAAATTGATGGGTAGCTCAATCAGTTGGTGATCCGTACACGGAAAAAGAGTTGTTTAGTCTTATTCAATAGAATATTTCTTTAAAGAATAAGACAACATTCAGTTTAGACCTAACACTAATCGTAGTAAAAACTAAAAAACTTCTCAGTCAACAGCTCCAAAAAGCAACTTAACTGCCGCCTCCAACTATCAATTGGCACGAGAACCGCTCGCTAGACTCATTTGCCTCTAAACTGGCGTGTATCAACAGGTCTTGGTTTTGTTCCAGAAGGCGGGCGCGTCGTCAGCGTTCGTGTGGAGTGGCGGGGGGGTCGCGGGAGGGGGGCAGGAGCAGGCCGCGGTGCAGCCCGCCGCCGTACCGACTGGTGAGGAAGCCAAACATTTACACACATATATAATTACATACATCCCGTTTCCCAGAGGGGTATAAACGTCCCACAGCTGGGCACAGGTCATTTCACATGGTCAACATCACATGGGGAGGTTGGGCCATTGCGGGTTAGTGGCTTTTAACGACTCCAATCTTACAACGACAACCGGGACCAACAAAGGCTTTACGTGCCATCCGAAGCACGGAGAAGCTCGAGATGTTTTCAATTTGGTCACCCATCCAGCGACCCGGCATTGTGAAAGTTTCTTAGCGGGCAAGATAGCAAACCGAACGCGCTAGCCGCTGCGCATCGATTTCTTCCTTTTAGGGAGTACTTACATACCATAGGGAGGTTAAAGTTACGCGCATCCTTAGGTCTACCTTTGAGACCCTACACGTGACCCCACGAAAATCCGGCGTGAAATAATGGCACTTGGTGCTGTTGTGTTTCGTCCGGCCAGTGAAGGTTCTCTCTCACAATTCCTATTCCTTCCTTAAAGGGCGGCAACGCGCCTGGGATTCCTCTTGCTTTGCGGGTGTCCATGGGCGGCGGTGATTACTCTCCATCAGGTGACCCACCTGCTCGTTTGCCTCTATCTTTTATACAAAAAAATACATATCGTTTCCCATAGGGCTATGGAGACCACACAGATTTCCATTGCCACCCATATACTTTCCAATCATAATGCGTCTTTGGATTCTAATGTTTATTTCGAAGTCTGCTGTCCGCGGTACCACTCTGATCTATGGTATAAGGAGTTTTAGTGAGTACTTACATACGTATATTTCGTTTCCCAGAAGAGTAGGCAGAGACCAATTTCCAATCATAAAGCGTCATTGGATTCTGATATTTATTCAGAATTTGACCATTGGAGACTGGCCGGAGACTGGCCGCGGTAACACTCTGACGTATGGTACAAGTAGTTTTTCGAGTCCCTGTCGAGCCTCTTGGACCTAGAAAAGGAAGCGACCGCTATGGGGAGAGTCTAAGCATAAACAAATATACAGCAGGATTCCCCAAATCAAGAATCGCTTGGCAAGTTCCTGCCAAAAGATTGCAAAAGATCGCGGTTATGTAGTTATCATTAGGAAAGTTTTTGTTGTTTATAGCAACGCTATTTGTGGGTGGCAAGAATCTTAAGGTTTCTCAATTCGTAGCAACCGAACAATTGAAGAAGGGCTTATGAGTGCCAGTAAGACGCTGTGTTAATTATAAAAACGTGGTTGCAGTGTAGTGTTATGTGCATGGTTGTATTTACGATAGCGGCAACTGTACGCGCATATCGCGTTTTTTTGTATATTGGTGTCGGTAATAGAGTGTCTACGTTTGCGCAGGTTGGAGTTGACAGTATTGTGTGAGAGAGGAAACTTGCCGGGTTGTAGCGCCATCAATTACTGTTTCCAAGATGATGGGTCTAATTGGATTATTAGTGATCTTGTAAGATTTTTTTTCATTCTTATAAGATGGTGTAAAAAACGTCTTACCCGCAAAATAGAAAAGTGGTCACATTTCTTTCTAATATAGTTACTTACATATAATTCGGTACTGTTTACCGATGATTATTTTAATCTCCTCCCCAAATGCTTGTCTAATTTTAATGATAATGGTCGTGTAGGGACGGGCGCGCGCAGGTCCAGAGTTACCGAGTGACAGTTAACGAAAATGAGAATTTTTCACAATTTTCTTTTATAGGAAGCATCTCGTTTGTCACCAAGGTATGTTTAAAATCCATCCAAGCCGTAAAAACAATTTTTTACTAGGCACTCTGATACACCGGATGTCGGAATTGATTGTTATTTATTTAGAAGAGTCTTCATCATCATCACCATCTCAGCCTCCAATCACCCACTGCTAAAGGCCTCTTTTATTTTGTGCCAGTCCCCTCTGTCCTGTGCCAATCACATCCAAGTGTTATCAGCGACCCTGACGATATTGTCAACCCAGCGTCCTTTATGGTCCCCGTTTTCTCTGTCAAAGTTTTTTTAAGAATATCCTGACCATAAACATACTGGAACATTAGCAAACATAACTTATACCTATTAGACATCCTTATTTTTTATTAGGTAAGTTCTACAATAATTTTAATAGGGATATATTTTTTATTACTACAATTAAATTAGGAACAAGTTATACTATGTGCATATGTTTTACTTTTATTCTGGTACAAGTCACTCATCATCAAAAAATCGGCTATTCCATACGTTTTGATAGACTTAGGATAAAATGTTTACTATAAAAAAATCAACCAGTCTGAGGAAGCTCGAATGGGATTCGAACCCACGACCTTTGGATTGCCGGTCCACTGCTCTAACCGCTGAGCTACCGAGACTCCAGAAGACTCGTTGAATTTTTTCTAGTAGTTTGTGATTTACGCTGTGAGCCAGCGGTATTACGTTTTTTTTTTATCCACAACGGGTAAGCGCTTGGCCTTAATCTCACCTGATGGTAAGTGACGATAAAGCCGAAGGTGGAACCGCGCTTCACCCGGAATCCTCAACCACTGGGGAACTGGCTATCTTATCTCAAACTGTCGGAACACAACAATGCTATAAACATCGTTGTTATGGCGACAGACTTAGATAAGATGGTGGTAGCTAGCCAGGCGAACTTAACAGCCCTATCACCAACCAAACCGAGCACACAAAGATGTTCCTCCGCTGGGAATCGAACTCGGGACCTCTGGGTCTGAAACGGGTAGCTTAGCCACTAGACCACAGAGGCGGTTAAAAAACGTCACTGTGAAGTCTACCCTCTTGGGTCTCGGTAGCTCAGCGGTTAGAGCAGTGGACCGGCAATCCAAAGGTCGTGGGTTCGAATCCCATTCGAGACTGGTTGATTTTTTTTTAGTAAACATTTTATCCTATATCTAAGTATATAGCATTGTGAATGCAAAAATGTCAATAATAAAGATATTTGATTGACTTATTGATAATTTTTTTTTTTACTATTCCACTTGAGATAGGTAGAAATCATGAAACAGTGATGAGTTCAAGAATTAGTCCCTTGTTAAAAGTTTTGCAGTTTTGAACAGACACTATAAGGAATGTCTTCTGATGATGATATGATGTTGTAAATGATGATGAAGATGATAATGATGATAACAATGATTGTATTGTATCTCAGGATCTGGTGCCCTGAATGTCAGTGATGGCTGAGCACATGGGGGGCTGCCACCACGACCCCTCGCACTAAGTTTATTCTTATGATGGTGATGTGATGATGATTATCTAGGCACGTCCGGTTTAGTTTATGATGATGATTGTGCAGGCACGTCCGGCGGCGGGGGCGCGCAGGGCCTCGTGCACTGGATGTCGGTGATGGCTGAGCACATGGGGGGCGGTCACCACGACCCCTCCCACTACGCGCTGCCCCCATGGAACAACGGTGGAGTGGATGTGAGTACCGGATTTTTTTATTATTATGTGTGACGCAGGGCTATTCTAGATAGGGGGTATTAATTTTTCTTATTGGTTTTCTAATGTATAACGTCTCAACTACCATAACAAAAAAACAAAAAACTTCTTTTTATGATAATTTGGGTGGTTCTCCTCTATACAATTGTTGTTCTTTTTACATAATAGGATGACTCAATTGCTGGATTATAAACAACCGAATCGCCTGTGTAGGAGTATGTTTCAATAGCCTTTACTTGACATATAGTTCATACATACAGATTTTAGTTTTATCTGATAAGAATATTTATTAGTGCATTAATCGTCCGATAATAAAACAAATGTTTAAAACAAGGAAGTCACTAAAATAAATGTGTGTGTCAGATTTGATTATTTCGTAGAAAGGTGTTGTTCAAAATTATTTTTTTTAATAAATTAAATAGTTCAAGCTATAATAACCTCGCTCTTACGTATTTACTCGTATATCACTACGCTCCGTAATGCCGGTTTCACACGAGGGCAGAACAGTGAGGCAGAACAGTGAGCAGCACTGTACTGCTACTCTTTAAACGCACAGAACAGTACTATTCTGCCTTGGTTACTGTCAAGACAGTACTGTTCTGCCCTCGTGTGAAACCGGCATACGCTACGTAGCGTGAGACAGTGAGTCAACCCGCAAGACCTAAAGCGGTCCAATGCGACCGGCGACCAGCTGAATATGTAAGGAAGTTACAAATGTCCTTATCGCCCCTCGAGTCTGCACATAATTGCCATTTTCAAAGTGGCGTTTGATAAGATTTTATGCAAATAATTAAGCGTTAAAATTACACCAATTAGTTGCACACCGCTTCCAACTAGCGGTTAGCAGAAATTAAAAGTTCACTTGTTCTTTATTTTACAATGCAAGTTCTCATTTTTAAGTTTTAATGTTACAAATATTTTTTATATAACTTTATAGTAAGTTTTGTTGCGAACCAATTACTAATTGGAAAATGTTTACATTGAATTACGCCTTTTGCCTGCAAAGTAAACGGTGAATAGTTGATGAACTTCGGCAGGCTGGATTAGAGCCACGGTAGCTTATTTGGAAGATAACCTGAAGTTCACTTGTTCGTTACTTTACAGATTGCAACTTGTGGTTTTTTTTTATTGTTACAAATATTTTTTTTTAAATTATATAGCAAATTTTGTTGCGAACAATTTACTAATTGGTACAATTTTCACATTGAATGGTTGCCTTTGGCTTTCTAAGTAAAGAGTAAATAATTGATGAATTACGGCGGGCAGGATAAGAGCGACGGTAGCTTATTTGGTGCCCTGACCCGGAACATTGGAACCGGAAGGATGCAGGTTCGAATCTTGTCTCGACTGTTCGTGGATTATTTTCAATATTTTCCAATTTGATTTTTTAAATGTTACGTTATTTCTTTATTCTTAAGTTGAACTTATAAACTTTTCCACTGCTGTGCAAACGCCACCGTCATTGTAAATAAATAATAAAACATAAAATTAAAATTTTTAGAGTATTCTTTTGAAACTCGTTAATATGGTAAGATAACAAATAAATATACATAAACATAGAAAAAACACCCAGACCCGAAATCAATTTAGAAAAACAGTTTTTCTCTAAATTGACCCGACCGGGAATTGAACCCGGCACTTGGCCACGGAGGTAGTCATTAAAATCAAGTTATCGCTACAATTGATAGGTCTGGGCTTACACTGGATATTCATCGAAAAATATGTAACACACTTCCGGATAGCGCTAAAGCGCAAGTAAGTGGTCCACTTGGTCACAGAAGTAGAAGAAATATAGGTGTAAAAAGACATAAATTGCCAAAGTTTTTGTTTAGTCCATTGTCATTTTCGCGCCAAAACCACCGTCACTTTGTATCCAGCGTGTATCCAGCCTTGCATTATAGCATTAACCGAAAAATTTTGCATCAAAAGTTTGCTACACTTTTTTCTCACGTCACGCGATTTGCATACGACTCCCATACAAGCAGATCGCTAATAGACAAACGAAAGAAAAGAAATCGCGCATCGTATACTAAATAGACAAAACCTGTTTAGCTATTCTACACGCATCATTACTAGGGCATACCAATTTACAAACGCTTTTGGAACCACTCTTAAGGTTACTGTGTTAAGTTTTATAATCTTTCTCTAAGTGACAAGGAATAAACTTGCTACTTTTATTCACAGAACACTCGATTCAATGTAATTTTTGACGCCCGCGGCGCGACGCGTTGCAAAAGTATGCAAATTATTTTTGGACAGCCCTGCACTACAAATGCCTTTACACTGTATTGAACTTTATTGCTTGGGGTTAATGTTGACTATGACTTATTAATAAAAAAAATAAGGGCATACTATTATTGTGAACTATAACAGTTTGCACTTAGAGTGGAATTTTATTTGTGTCTCGTAGTTATTAAAAGGATAATTTAAAGATGACGGATTAGGTAAATATATCGGGCACTTGAAGGATTAGGATTTTTATTTTGATTAATTATTACCGATATTTCTAAAGGTACAAAACCATTTAGTATTGTTCCGTTTTGGTAATATTTTTGCATAATACTCTGGGAAAGAAGGAAGAAAGGGTTTTGTTGTGGATGTCATTAAAAGTGGATTTTTTTATTAAAATTTCTGCGGCAGATGCAAGATTTAGGGTTGTCTACGCCAATTGTATTCGGAGCGTAAAAATGTGATTAATGATTAATTAATTTGAGAGAATCTAACCGATTCTCTCAAATTACGAAGAGATTGTTAATTGTTGTAAAATTCAATGGAAATAATTTGAATATCAAGCTGTTTAAATTACACCTATGAGTCATAATTGACATATCGGATAAACATTTTTCTTGTGAATTTTCGAATACTTTTGTCAAAGTTGTTACAAAATGTTACACATTTACCTGTAATCCCAAAAGGAAGAAAGAAAAATTGCCTTGAATAAATAAAACAATTCTGATTTTCAAATGTTGCCGCATCGCGTAGCGGTGAAAGAATACTTCCCTTGGGTGTCGTAAAGGCGACTAACGGACTAAAGACTACACATACTTCCAACAGCATAGAGCGGCGATGGGCTCACCACCTGTCACGCTGAGCACATTGTGCAGTCGCTATTTGGTAAAAAGCGGACTATGGTAGAGGACTGCTTTTGCTGTCCTCGTTGCCTAGACTAACCCTTCGGGGATTATAGTCTTGATGATAAGTGTGTATGTAAATGTTGCCTAGTTTATTATTTACATTTTTATGTATAAGAGGCAGTACTTACTGTGAAATAGCGTACTAAAGAAGTGTAAGATCTGAACTTAAGAATTAGCAACGGAACTCGGTGCTTGTCGTTCGTGATCTCATCCCCATGGCATAGAAGTGATAGTTTAGGGGAGATTTCGTTTTTTTATTTTTTATTTTAGGTTTTTAGAGGGCTATTTCCGTCCAGCTTTTATAACTGGGTGGAGGAACAACAGAGTCTCATATAAGACGAGGTTATCCCTGGCCTCGGCGTATACACAAGAACGCATTTTACCTAGTTAACATATAGAATTAGCAACAGTCACGTGACGTCTTTTGTGTCCCAAACGTCCATACGCTGCGATAGCCGATTCACATCAGCATTTCATCTGTCAGCAGTTACAACGTTCACTGTCTTATACGCCGATCAGTGTCCATCGATTTCAGGCGCACATCACTTCTGTCTATCGCTTTTTCCTATAACTACTAGTTTTTTTGCCCGCACCAGTTTTCACGCCGTAATGCTCCAGTGGTAGTCACACGCGAAAGTGCTCTTGCATTGTACTGTTGCTAATAGTTAAATCTATCAGCTAGAATCAACCGAAACATTCGTAGGATCTTACTATTACAATTATTATACATATTTTATGTATGTATGCTATTCATTTCAGATTCAGAAGGCTTGCGCAGTAAATCATCATTTTATTATTATAATCACAATATTATTACTAGCGACCCGCCCCGGCTCCGTGCGAAGCCGGGGCGGGGTCGGTAACTACCCGTACCCGTACCTAACAATTTATAGCCTATAACCTTCCTTGATAAATGGGCTATCTAACACTGAAAGAATTTTTAAATCGGACCAGTAGTTCTTGAGATTAGCGCGTTCAAGTAAACAAACTCTTCAGCTTTATAATTTTAGTATAGATGAGATAGGCAGTATCACCTGTTAGTGACCACTTGCTATAGCTCTGTTCATACTTCATTTGTTTCCCGTCGCATTAACCCTTCAAAGCGCGCTCGTTAGAAACGACACAATATCAAAAAACAAAAAAATTGTAATTCTCACAAACCCTGTGTGACATACCAAACTCGCAAGCGGAACAAAGGTATTATTTATTTCTACATAATGCAAACAGAAAAAAAACACAAACTTTGCAAGAGTTAATTGACAAATACATTCTTGGGCACAATGGCAACGGTATTTCACACTGGGATGTATTAAGAAAAAATAACAATACCGCATTGACGTGCACCAGGCGCCGGTAAACTTAATTTTTGACTTACGACACAAAATAATATTATATATTAAAAAAACGTGCCAATATATCTCCCCGAACGCGACTAACGATCTTTTGATGACTGTTGTGAGCTTCACAATAATGAAATAACAAAAAAGAAAAAATACGCAAAAAAGTTATAAGACTACTGTGCGGCCGGTGGGGCGGGCCCAATATTTGTGGGACAAAAAACTTTGCGCAAAATAATACCTCTACGGCGGCGCGGCGTCGCGGCCGGCGCTAACAAAATATCGTTTGCGACGGTCTTGATATGACGATTTTTTTTGTCTTAGTGTTGCAACTTCTCGGGATCTCGGTAGCCAATTTCAATAATAACTTTGTTAATTAAATATAAGTATAGATTTATATTAAACTTAGTCTCTGAATTAAACCTATTTGTTTTTAACATTTTAACGTTGACTGTCATTGAACAATATTTTATGATTGAAATTATTGATGCAGGTACAAACAATATTGTTGATGGAATAAATAACTATAATTTATTGCTTCCTATGCAAAAACAACTGTATTTACAGCTTAACTAGTATTTCTTTCACAGAAATCTTTGTCAGTTTTCTACTTATCGTTATTGAATTCAATCCGATAAATTACTTTAATAAATTTTGACACAACGCATCCATCTTCATCAATGCAATGACTACACCGTTTTTTCTACTAACTGCATCACATTTTTCTCATAGGAAAGGATTGCTCGCAACATCAGTCAAGCGTCTAAAATCGCGTTATCAATAAAATACTAGCCCAGCATTTATAACATTTTAATTACCGTACGTCAAAATCGATTATGCACATAACAAATATTTGAATAAGATGAATTTCTTAATCGTTTGTCAAAATCGCCCAGGGGTTCGCCAATCTTTTGTCTAGGATCCAACCCTTTCTTAAACACTGTGCGTGTAATGTCTGCACACCTTGTTCTAATTCTCTAACAAAACATCTCACAAATGTTTCTGATTAATAATACGATCATGTATTTATCATTAAAGCGTTTGGATTTATTGAAATTGTTCCGTAGATTTCATGCTTGATTTGATAAGAGTTTGGATATTAATTGTGTAAGAAAGATCCAGGTGTATATAGGGGTAATGTTGTGTATTCATGCCCGTTTGATTTTAATATAGCCTCAAGCTGTGTACAATTGTTAATTAATTTTAATATCTCTAATCGACCAATTGAAGTCCCTTTTTTCACTGAGCCGGGAAAACAGTGATAGGACACCTTAGTTACAGCTCGCACTCTGTCTCATATTTTATCCTTCTAATATTATAAACGCGAAAGTTATTAAGTATATATGGATGTTTGTTACTCTTTCACGTAAAAACTACTGAATGGATTTGGATGAAATTTGGCATACGTATAGTTTATAACCTGGATTAACACATAGGATACTTTTTATCTCGATATTCCCACGGGAACGGGAACCAGGCGGGTGAAACCGCGAGCGGCCGCTAGTTGTACATAAAAAAGAAACACGTTATAATTAGTTACTGCTATCATCAATATTTAGTAACATACATAGGAGTACATACACACACATCACGTCCGCTTCCCGGATGGGTGGGCAGACACCCCAGCTTTCCATTTTACTCTTTCCACTCACTCTCATCAATATTTAGCGTGGTGATTCTTTTTTTTTATTTTTTGACAATCTAAAACTGAAATTTTTTAAACACTGAAAAAAGACGACAACCTCAGGCGGGAATCGAACCACGTACCTTCCGCATTCCGGGCGGCTGCCTTAACTACTTGGCTACCGAGGTCTGATTTTCACCCGTCGAAATTTGTCAGTGCTTGATGCTAATGTTTTTAGTCAACATAGAAGTTTTCACCTCTGAGATCCGAAAGCAATATTTTTACCGTCTATAGAAAAAAATTTCAATAAGTATATTTAAGCGTTAATAAAACGCTAAAATATATAAAAACATTAATCTAAAACTGTTTAAATTAAAAAAAATATCTATCAACATCTCAACCAATTAATAAAGGAAATATCCCTAGTACACAATGTCACTATTTTTTCAAAGTAACCCAGTACCATATTTAATTAATATTTTGACGGGAATACGGTATAATACAGTACACTTTTGCCGTCTCAAATCTCTGTTTTTATCATATCCCTGCGGCAGATATATTAAATGGCAACTCTTTAAATTTAGATATTTTTTTTTTAAATGGCTGAATTATGACGGTCTTTCTAAGTTAGCGCGGATGAAGGCGCAGGCGGGCCGCTAGTTAAATTATAAAATAGTAAATTTAATCACCACTGGCTTTGATCACATATAAAGACTAGTTGCACAATCAACGCTCTTAAGGCGAGTCCTTTCGAGCGCTTCTCTCTCGCTCTCTCGACGGTACGACGACAGTACGGGACGGGTATAACAGCGAAGCGGCGCAAATAGGCGCGTTTTTATAGGTGTATAAAGGTGTTTTGCCTATATAGATTTCATAGGATTTAATGAATTAGCAGGTTCTCTGTAGCACTTCAAAATAAATATTTACATGTAAAAATTATGTTTAAAATTTTAAAAAAAATATAAGAGATCAACCTGTTTTAGACTTTTATTTTGGCCTGTTTTCGGGATTTTTAGGGTTCCGTAGCCAAATGGCAAAACACGGAACCCTTATGGATTCGTCATGTATGTGTGTCCGTCCGTATGTCACAGCCACTTTTTTCCGAAACTATAAGAACTATACCTACTGTTGAAACTTGGTAAGTAGATGTATTCTGTGAACCGCATTAAGGTTTTCAAACAAAAATAGAAAAAAAACAATAAATTTTTGGGGTTCCCCATACTTAGAACTGAAACTCAAAATGAAACTGAAATTCATCTTAACTTATAAACTCTAATCCATCCATGTGGGGTATCTATGGATAGGTCTTTAAAAATGATATTGAGGTTTCTAATATCATTTTTTCTAAACTGAATAGTTTGCGCGGGAGACACTTCCAAAGTGGTAAAATGTGTGTCTCCAACCCCCCCCCCCCCCCCCTTCTTCCTGTAACTTCAAAAATAAGAGAATGATAAAACTAAAAAAAATATATGATGTACATTACCATGCAAACTTCCACCGAAAATTGGTTTGAACGAGATCTAATGAGTAGTTTTTCTTAATACGTATTAAATTAATTAATTAATAAAAATACACTATTATTAAAACATCGATCAAAAATACAACGAACTACAAGAACTTTTATATGATGTTACTTGCTGCTACGGAACCCTTATGGGCGAGTCCGACTCGCACTTGGCCGGTTTTTTGTAATCGAGTAAAGTACATTTAATCGCGTAACAAATTAGCACATTTTTTAGGTAATATCCTTTAGTGTATTTTCCTTTAGTGTACTTTTGTAAATTTTAAACAAATTCTTTAAAAAACACAAACAATACATAAATCTAATGACTCCTAAAACATTTTTTTTGACAACTTTCTTAATTTTACGCATGTAATAAATAATATAAATATTTGTATTGATATTCCGCATCTTGTAAATTTTTATTTATAACACAAGCGCGTGATGGTTTTGTACATTTCGCAGAATAAAAACATTGCTCTAATCAAATTATTAGGTCTGAAACTTCAAAGCAGAATTGTTCTAATTTTAAATATCAATATGATTGATTTTGCATTGAAGTTCATTATGAGACTTATGTCAGTTTTTTGCGATCGCGCGGCACCCCCTTAAGGTGTACATCTAGATACATCACACTGAGCATGCACACCAAATTTTGTTGGGCCAAAACTACAGGCTCGTTATCGAGATAATCAACAATCATGAAACACAGTAAAATAATTCCATTCTTTAAATCAGGTAGCACTTACACACCTTTTTCTGTGCTACCCCCCACATTTAGTAAAAATTTTGAAAAGTTGATGCTAGACCAAATTTGCAAATTCATTTTTATAGAAATACACTTTTACAGTATGGTTTTACTAGGAGTCTCTCTACAACTGACGCCGGTGTTGAGCTTTTAATCCAAATATTCGATACCTGGGAGGAATCACAGGATGCCCTAGGGGTATTTTGTGATTTATCCAAGGCTTTCGATTGTGTTTTACATGAAACTTTGGTCAGGAAGCTTAACCACTATGGAATTAGGGATGCTTCTTTGAGCCTTCTTATCTCATACTTCAGCAACAGGATTCTAAAGGTAAATCAATTAAGGTACAAAATACAATTGTTCACCAGGGAGCCGACAAAGTTTTTTTTCAAACATAAATTTTCTAATTATTAGGCTATTTATGATCGAGTTTCACAGAATTATTTAGTTTATGACGGCTCATTGTTATCCGTCGTAAACTAAATATGACGTGTGACGTATGATTGATGGTGACCATTTTCATAAACATTATACTTTCAGAGATAGCTGTCCCTTACTTTATTGAAATTTTGAGAAGGTACCACCCTTACCATAAATTAAACCTTAAAATCGAAGTTGTATCGAGGACAATTAAGTGTAACTTTCAGGTAAAACCAACAATGTTTTTTGTCTTTTAATGTAAATAGATGTTTGTGATAAATAAAACTCACCTTCAAGTTAAGAATATCAAAAATGTATGGAAAGTATATTAGAATTTTTAGGTATTTAAGAAAAGTACATAAAAATAAATAAAAAGAACCTTTTTATTATATTCTAATCAAATTATCGGTTGATGGATATGTAAGGTTTTACAGAAGTTTATAGTTACACGTATACATGTATACCATAACATATCAAAGCTGCCACTATTTCTTCATGATTTAGTGTAGAATTGTGTATCTTGTTTTTATGTGATTGAAGCTCTCGGGCTATATTTACTTCACTGAGTCTAGACGTGTCTCCATTATTGTGTTATTATGGGTCCATATTGGCTCACCTAGTTCTTTACCCGCAATTGTCCTTCCTACCGATTTGTTATTCGAATGATAACTCTTCCTAAAAATTTTCTTCTTCTTCTTCTTTAAATTTCTAACCTATCACGTGACCTTCTTGTACACTTAATTGCAATAAATCACTTTGACTTTGAATTTAACTTTGACCTACAGGAGTAGGGCAGCAGGTATCCTCAATGATTTGAATAATAGTGTAAAAGACGGTTATGTTGAGAAAATATAGAAAAACAAATAATAGTATAATAGATGTTTATTGCCACTGAAATGATGAAATTGAATGATTCGGAATTATGAACATTAGAAACAGTGTAGTTAGGAATTGCGATCGTTAGGATGAAAAATGTTAGGAAGAACATTTTCGGAGTTTCAATTATCGGAGTTGAAAATGTAGGTTAACTTTGGCGCACCATATTATTATAGTTGCTTCAGTATAGCCTTTTTTAATGGTTTACTTGACTAACTAGTCTAGTTAGTCATGTAAACCATAGAAAAGGCACTTAAACGCACCACATGCTCTTTCGAACCAAATTTAAACCAGCGAGTATAGATAAATAATGGTCCTTATGAACTTTAGACTGCCTCAAAGGTTGCAAAATATCTATTCAGAACAATGATAGTTGATTTAATAACATTAGCCAATGTTCCCTTCACATATCCCACACAATTAACTCAGAAGTCATAATTAATACTTAGACAAAAGGCGGCAAACAATAGCACACTACGGTGGCCACAATTTTGACAGCTGGGAGACCGGTCTGCAAGATTGATGGTCGCTCTACTCATCGCGGTAATGACGCACCCTCGCGTCTAATGACACGGTTAGGGTGGCAAGCCGCAAGGAAAATGCTGGAATTTGTTTGTGGATTGTGTCTGTGGAAATGTGTGTTTGGAAACTGAACGATGCAATATGCGTAGTGTGTCTAACGGTATCGGTGTAATGTGTCGAACGTTGAAAACGTTAGTTCAGGTGTATACAAACAATCCTACTATTTGACAGGACAAGTTGCATAGATTTTGTTATTGTAATTAAAATTGAAAAGGTACGGAGTAAGCCATTTTTTTTACTTGATATTAAAAACCTAATACAATTTTTTATACACAATAAAATTGTTTTAATATACTACAATAAATGTAAACAGGCAAAATAAATCTTCAAATATGTTTTCATTTATTTTATGGTGTTTAACGGAGTGTAACACAAAACCTTATAATTGTAAAATATAGAAAAAGGTATCTTAAACATACCTTTGTACAATTTGACCAGTTCGCTTAAACATTTAACGTTCCCAATTGTCCCACAAAACACAAAATCGTGGTCACCCCAAAGGCATCCTTGCTTAATGTCTTCAGAGCGAAAAAAAGGCTGGCATGTTTATCTTGGACGAGACGCTGCGTCGCTACGAATTGCCAGTTTCGGACCCTAATCGATTTCACTCGGAGACCAGTCTAATTTGCTGGATTAATCGTGGACACCCTCGCATCGGCTAATTTCCCTGTTTGTTGTTAACGACGCTTTGTTTTGATGCGAACCGATAATAAGATGTGGGTAATTGTTCAGGGTAACGTCATTGCGGTAGATATTGTAATGTGTGATGCAAATGAAGTTGCGCTGAGCTAATCGTTGTAGATACTTTAGAATAAATTTAGAATGTTTATTTATTCCGCTAAGGACTGCCTAAGTAAAATACTATATCTATACTAATATTATAAAGCTAAAGAGTTTGTTTGCTTGAACGCGCTAATCTCAGGAACTACTGGCCCGATTTGAAAAATTCTTTCAGTGTTAGATAGCCCATTTATCGAGGAAGGCGTTAAGGTACGGGTACGGGTAGTAATCCGTGCGAAGCCGGGGCGGGTCGCTAGTTAGTAGATAACTCTGTATAAAATGCGATATGATAATATAATTTTTTATACTTTATTGTTTCAATTGAAAGGTACTAATTAATTATTGGCGGGTCATTACATTTTACCGTGTCGCGTAGCGGTGAAAGAATACTACCCCCCCCTCTCTTCTCTTGGGTGTTTTAAAAGGCGACTAACGGACTAAAGACTGCACATACTTCTAACAGCATAGAGCGGCGATGGGCTTACCACCTGTCACGCTAAGCACATATGCAGTCGCTATTTAGTGAGAAGTGGACTATGGTAGAACACTGCTTTTGCTGTTCTCATTTCCTAGTCTCAGAAGGGTTAGCCCTTTTGGGATAATAGTCGTGATTATAAAGTATGTATAATTATGAAATTTTAATTGTGTAAAGACGTATCGACACATCCCAGTCTCTTAAATCTTATATGATATAACACCTTAAAGGTAGTTCCATTGTCCCGTCATTCCCCGGAGCCCAGTTGAGAACTTCCCGGGATACTGATATACAACTTGTACCTGTTAAGCTATAAAACCGGGGGAACTTTTTATTAGTCTTCCGTGGAATTAGGTTGTTATTTTTTTCTCCATTTTGTTCGTAAGCCAAAGGTTAACGATAGTTTGTTGAAGTTATTTATATTTAATGAGTAGAGTCAGGGTGTAACCTTGCGGAAATCTGTGTCATAATACAATGCAGTTTTAAATGTAATGTTTTTTCTTAAAGTAGTAGAGCTGTAGAATACTTACCGGCAAAAAACGGAGGCGGGCTCACCACCTGTCATGCTGAGCACATGTGCTATTGTTATTTGGAGAAACGTGGACTATTAGGGGACTGTATTTGCGGTCCTCATTGCCTAGACTCTGACTAAACCTTTGGGGATAATAGTCTGAATCTATGTATGTTTATTCTGAAATCTTTATAATGACCTGCCCTCTTACTCTTGAAACCGATCGCTATTGGATCGGATTGGTATTGTAAATTTTCGTAATTTTAAGTTACGACACTAGCGCTAATTTGGATTCATATTGGGTGAACTAAATGGCATTGAGTTTTGTATTTTTTCACTTAATATCCACGCAATGTGAATCCATATTAGCTCTGGTGTCGTAACTTAGGAGTACGAAAATTCACAATACCAATCCGATCCAATAGCGATCGGTTTCAAGAGTAAGGTGGCTGTTATGTACAATGGCGGACTTCGTCGCTTTACCAGTCCAAAGGTCAAAATCCCTTGCACAGCGCGTCGTCTATTTGGTACGGGCACGTACCCGGGCGGGCGGTGCGCTTCATAAGAAAATCGCTGCAAAGTGGTAAAGCGACTGTGACCCCGACCGTACACTGACTCTGATAAGTAATTACAAATATTTAAATAATTATAAGTAATTACAAATATTTAAATTATTACTTATCGGCAGCGGTGGCTATTTAGGTTTGTTGTCGTAAGATAAAAGTGGTTAAAACAATATTGCATCTAAAAATACAAGTATATAGATACTTGTGGTTATCACTGTTGTTTACTTCGTGCCTGGTAAAATGAAATTTCTGTGCACACTTAAGCTAAGTTATTGTTTAAAAAGTGTTACCACATAAATAATCACTCGATAAAATATTGTGATCGAAAATACAAAGACACAGTTCATAAGATGCGTATTATTGGGGGCATAAATAAAGTCGGGGTCTAAACGGCCGGTTTAAGAATTATTTGGAAGGGGTAAGAGCTGAGATGTTAGGAGGGTTATAGGGCTATTGAAGGTATCTTTTCTAGAGTAGGATCAAAACATCTTAATACTTTAATTTACGAACAGTGGTTTACTCGTGGTTTGTGGGGTTTAGCTATATCTCGTTAATATGACCTGTCTTGTCTTGTCTTGTCTTGTCTTGTCTGCATTAAAATTAGTTAAAAAATATTTTTTTTCGATATTGTAATATTTTGATACATACATACATTATCTATCTATCTAATCAGCCGGTTACACCCACTGCTGGATAGAGGCCTCTTCTGTTTTCCGCCACTCCTTGCCATCCTGCGTTAACCGTATCCACCGCTCTCCCACGACCCTCACAAAATTGTCCGACCACCGAGCAGGTGGTCTAGCCCGAGGCCGTAGCATATCTCTTGGCCACCATTCGGTGACTGCCTTGGTCCATTAATGATCTTCCTAATCACGACTATTATCCCCAAAGGGTTAGAGACCAGGCAATGAAGACCGCAAAAGCAGTCCTCTGCTATAGTCCACTTTTCACCAAATAGCGACTGTGAGAACTTCGCCGCTCTATGCTGTTGGATGAATCTGTAGTATTTAGTCCGTTTGTCACCTTTTACGACACCCAAGGGAAGAGAGTGGGTGGTAGCATTCTTTCACCGCTAAGATATTTATTGAGGTTAAGTTAAGATATTTTGATAACTTCAATTTTACCCATTAACCGGCATTGGGCTAGTGTGGTGGGTTATGGCCTAATGTCCATGTGGGAAGGCCTGTGCCCAGCAGTGGGACGTTTATAGGCTGATGATGAATTTAAAACAGACGGTTATTATGAGTTAATGAAATGATCAAACTACATTTTCTTTTATACGCTAACGCTATTTTAAGAAAATTTATTATGCAGTCATACAATGTATTTTGAGAAAAAATATCAATAATTTAATTTAAATGTCTAATAAACTCTACCTACGACTACGATCTCTGCAAAAGAATATAATGCTCATCATAGATTAAACTAGATCTAAACATACCTACCATACTTATAAAGAATACCATTTTAATGTGAAACTTCACAATGCAGGAGTTTTTGACTATGTCAGTCAGCTAAACTAATATTTAAATACGTATAGCAGGTACCAAAAAGTATAACAATATTGCGGTATAATTGTAATATATTCATGTTAAATACTATTCTAACCAACACATTGTGAAATCATATGAAATAAAAAAACAGTTAGATTAGTCTTTTAGCATTATTAATGTTGCACCTTACAACGCTCAAAATCATTGAATCCAACTTTAAAATCACTACTATTTAACCCTTTAACGATGACAACATAATTTTAACCTTCACAGAGCGTACTAACCGCTACGGTATTTTTTTTATTCCTTTTTTTTTATTGCGATTGTATTTTGTCATCGTCTATCCTATGAAGCGTTAGGGACGGACTTTTTTCTAATGAAAAGGATTAAAAAGATTTACTACTTATAAGTTTATTGTTACTTCTTATTTACTATAAGATAATGATGCTCGAACAGTCAATGGATTTATGGAGACGCTCTTTGTAGCTACTGCTGCGTGTTAAGTTTTTTTTTGCATTTCTGTCACTCGACCCCATCACTGTTTTAAACGAATAAGTGCTGCCTGTGTCTGTGACGGCTTACTTACGGTGGATTAGACCAAACTGGAAGAAGCCTTACTCCGAGATTAGTCTATACAAATTCGGCGTTTAATCTAGGTATAAAACCTTATTCCAGTTTGGTCGAATCCACCCTTAGTAAAGTAAAGTACTTAAGAGTAAGTAAGAGGAGCTCCATGGCGCAACGGCTAGCGCGTTCGGCTTGCAATCGTGCTCGCTAAGCAACTTCCGCAATGCCGGGTCGCCGAATTGGTGACCATATTAAAAACATCTCGAGCTCCTCCGTGCATCGGAAGGGCCCGGTTGTTGTCGTAAGATGACAGTCGTTAAAACCCACCATATCGCTTTGTGCCAGCGTGGTGGGTTATGGCCCAATATACCCACGTGCTATTGTCCACGTGGGAGGCCTGTGCCCAGCAGTGGGACGTTTATAGCCTGATGATGATGATGATGATAAAAGTGAAGTAGGTACAGCCAGTATAGAGTTCCTCTGCATGGCAAACGCCTGTATCAATAAAATCAAGTCATCGATACAAATGATGGGTGTTGACTTAGTCACCACGCTGGTTGGTGATCCCAACTAGGGTTGTTGAGGATGTGGTTATAAGGAAGCGGAAGGGAAAGAGGAATTGTATAGCACAAAGAAAGAGGATGCGGATGAGAATGCGGAAAATGTATTTATGAGGAAGAGGATGCGGATGAGCAAGAGGATGAAAAAGATAGCGCGATGAAACAGGCACATTATTAAGTGTATTTCATCACACGCTCCGTTTTTCTTTTAGCTATTAATTAAAAAAGTATAGGTACTTTTTTATAGATAGTGTTTTATTAAAAGTATAGGTAGTATTTTATTTATTTGTTGCTGGCCGGGGATTTCGCGCGCAATTTCAAATCCTCCTTAATGCTGGATTTACACGAAGCCAATACTTGAGACAATCCACTAAGCCAGTCCAATAAGCCAATGCCAATGCTAAGCAAAAATGCCTTGAGGACAATCCAATGTAGTGGACTGTCTCTATTTAGACGATGCCAATATTGGACTGGCTTATTGGATTGTCTCAAATATTGGCTCCGTGTAAATCCAGCATAATTCCTCTTAACTTATAAGGAAGCGATAGCAGAAGAGGCAATTTAACTTTCATTCATGGGGAAGCGATAGCGGTAGGGGAACTGTAATAATTGCGGAACTTCCGCAACATGTGGAAGCGGAAGAGGAATCCTCATCAACCCTCTCCTAAACCCAGGATATGCATCGAGAAATCCGTAACCACAATTTGCCTGACCTGTTATGTAGGCCTAGCATGCTTAACACGAGATATGTCGCGGACGATATTCTCCCTTCCTTTTTTTTTTTATTGACCAACGGGTTAGCGCTTGGCCTTCATCTCACCTGATGGTAAGTGACGATAAGGCCGAAGGTGGAAGCGCGCTGCACCCGGAATGCTCAACCACTGAGGAACTGGCTATCTTATCTCAACTATCGGAACACAACAATGCTATAAACATCGTTGTTATGGCGACAGACTTAGATAAGATGGTGGTAGCTAGCCAGGCGGACTTAACAGCCCTACCACCAACCAAACCGAGCACACAAAGATGTACCCCCCGCTGGGAATCGAACCCGGGACCTCTGGGTCAAAGAACGGTGGCTTAGCCACTAGACCACAGAGGCGGTTAAAAGGCGGTCCTTCGATGGCGGGAACGACAAACTATCTCGGTTACAGTTGTAAAAACTCGATAAAAAATGTTGTGGGAATATCGGGATAAAAAGTATTCTATCTGTTAATCCCGGTTATAAACTATCTGTATGAAGAATTTCATCCAAATCCATTCAGTAGTTTTTACGTGAAAGAATAACAAACATCAATCCATACTTACAAACTTTCGCGTTTATAATATTAGTAGGATAGTAGGATGTTAGGGGTTGTAGACAAAATACCACAGACAAGCGAAAACGACTATTATGTCTGTTTTTGACATATCGTGTATAGACATAACACGAGAAGAGACACTGGTCGAGAAAATTTTCTCGTGTTGAGCATGCTAGGCCTACGGGAATTGAACCCGGGACCTCTGTATAAATCGAGTCAAGCACTTGACACTCAGCCACCGAGCCGTTACGTATTGGCTACATGATTTTGACTTTGACTTTGTGCCAGCGTGTTTTGCTACCGCCCAAATCCAGTAAGTTTATTATCACAATGAGAGGAACTTAGGCTGATGATGAAGAGATCCTCACAAAATTTTACCTTTACTTTATTACATACATACTTAGACTACTTACTATTCTGTAAATTCATTTCTTTGTGATAAATTTTAGATGTAAGAACTTATTTTTTATTAATAATTTAAATTGTAAAGATTTGGACATTTCGTATTATTTTTGTTTGACATTCATTAATATTGAATTTGATTTAAGATATTTTTTATTGTTATTTATTAGGTACTTTTTTTGACATTGTATTATTTTATGACATAGGTAGCTATAAATTTTCATAATTTCAAATACCTTGGACAATTTTTATATTTTCATTAATTAAATATTTGCACGCCACTTACGTGGCAGACATGTTACAGTACTTCTTAATCTTAAGACCTTTGTTATACCACATGTTTTTGCAATTAATAAATTTATTTTATTAGATTCAGGACTATTATCCCCAAAGGGTTAGTCAGAGACTACGCAATGAGGATCGCAGAAGCAGTCCCCTGCCATAGCCCACGCTTAACCAAATTACAACAGTACTAAGCGCAAACTTTTTTAAAGCCTTTTTTTTTTGAGTATGAGTGCTGTCGGTCGCAGATGACCTTTACAGCTTTACCGGGCTTGTTTGGGGGCGGTGAGAAACTTAAAGGTTCCTCAAGCCGTGATGGTCGAAATTCTCCAGAGGGTTTCCGGTGGGGGATGGCATCTCGCTGCAAGCGAGTCTCCGATCCCCCACCAGAACCTCTGGGGGTTCGAGCCGGTAGGGAAAACTTTAAAGCCTTGAAGCAGCGGCTGCAACAGCGGTAGGCCTACCATTGGTATTCCTCTAAATAATTTTTAACGCTGTTCAACTAGCTCCGCATGGCTGTAAGCGGCGTGATAGGAAATCACTTCTTTGACATTTCTTGTAAGTATAAAATCGGTATTCGGTATTTATACCTTTTTGTCTATGTTTTTTGACAAATAAATATACTTATTATTATTATTATTATTATTATTCTGTAAGTAAAGTAGCTTCAACGTTGACCACAGCCGTGACTGCAGCCAGGGGGTGTCACTCCGCAGTTTAGGTAGGTTCGTTTGGCGCGCCTCCCAGGCAGGCCGCCTAGGCGTATGGCAGTAAAGGTTGCCGCGAGCGCAAGAGCACCGAACACCGAGGGCCGGATGCTTAACTCGTAATCCCTACGCTCTGTAACGTCTTGACGTCAAATTGATATCGAGTCAGCGTTGCTTAACGGAATATGAACGCTCGGGTCACACGATAACTTTCAATGTCGCGTGAAAGTCGTTAGAGAGTGAACCTTCTCTACGTAGTACTATTAGTTATTCTGTGCTGCAGCGTTAGATATGACGTGACGGCTGTAACATCTATGATCACTGCCATGCGGCGTCTATGTATCGCTCAAAGAATCGCATAGCTGCACATTGTGTCTAGCGTGTACAGCTGCTGCTCTATGCTGTTGGATGTATGAGCAGGCGGGTCACATGATGGAGAGCAATCACCACTGCCCATACACCCGCAAAACCAGAGGAGTCGCAGACGCGTTGCCGGCCTTTATGGAAGGAATAGGAATTGTAAGGGGGGAGGGCCTCCGGAACCCTCACTGGCCGGACGAAACACAACAGCACCAAGTGCCATTATTTCACGCCGGATATTTGTGAGAGGGTGGTATTACGCCGGGCGAGCCAGCCCAATGCGTGGCTCTACCACTCAGACTCACCTTTGTAGTATTCTTGCAGTAAGCCACTATACTACAAGACTCAACTTAACTTTATTACTTACCATTAACGTACATGTCACTGCACGTTCATCTGACCATTTTAGGCTATTACATTTCACACTAGAGAGAAGGAAACAAATTGCCTTGAGCCCGTCGGTAGCTAAGGCTGTGTATACGCGGGTATTAACGAGATGTACGATGGTAAGTCGGTCTGTCGGCGGCCTAAGACGGATGGCGGAGGGCCGGAGGTGCGGGTCAGCTAAGACGAATTTTAACGGAGGCAATAAATGTTATGCGAATGACGTTGGTCAAGGTACGCTAGGCTGTGTAGACTTTTCTAATGTAACGAAAAAATATTTTTTTTTTAGATATGCCAACTAATTTACTTAATCTTTATACAAATTATCTTAAACTAGCGGTCCGCCCGCGAGTTCGTCTGCGTGAACACCCTATCCCGTGACGAATTTCCTAAAATTTTATTTCACACAAACCTTGTCCTAACAAATACGAACATAACAAAAAAGAATTAGCCAAATTGGCGCAGCCGTTCTGAAGTGATGCGCGTACAAACATTTCGGCAATTGATTTTTATTCTCTTTAGTGTCATACACAGATAAGTAGATTATTCTTTGACGGCCGGGTGATCAAGTGGTCAGCGACACTGACTAAGCAACCCACCCACGGTCCCCGTTTCGAATCCCGGTAGGGGCAAATGTTTGTGTGGTGAGCACGAGCATTTCTAACCGAGTAATAGATGTTTATTAGTATTTATGTATGTTTATCCGTTATTCAGTCACCATAGTTCGGGCATGCTTAGTTTGGGGATGCATGATTGGTGGTGACAGTTGTGAAATTTAATTTTTAAAATTTATATATTTTTTCTTATTATTTTCGGCCGATAGCTATTTTTGTTAATACAAACTGCAGTTTTTTTGTATGTTACTTCCAAACAAACACACACTGCATTGGCACGGATAAAATACCATGTTAACTAGCTGCTTAACTATTAGCAAGCAAGTACTCCGAAATACTAGGTTAATCTCTGTTATTTCACTCTTCGACTTAAAACATACTATTTATTTTTACCTGTCGCCTTTGACAGGTTTATTTATGTGATCACAATGCCATTTAGTAAGTATCGTTAAACTAGTTTTTTAAAGCTTGTTAAAATAAACGACATTGATATCCGTTCCCTGAGTATAATAAAAATTAACCGTCTAAGTCCTGTCTCACAGCTGACAAAAGGAGAACACCATTGAAATTAAATCTTCTTTATAAATGATTGATTTGCCACTCAACTAATAAAACGATAGAGTTCAAAGAATTCGCTTCTAATTCGGCTAACACAAACCGTACACTTAAGAAAGGTAATTATTAGGAGGCGCATTTTCTGAGCAATTGATTACTTATCCCTCCCTCATTCATAAAAGACTTGGCCCTTTTATTGTTTTCTTCCAAAAAAAAAAAGATAAATATAACTAGGCACTCTTCATTACATAATTATAATACATACATACATATAATCACGACTATTATCCCCGAAGGGTTAGTCAGAGACTAGGCAATGAGGACAGCAAAAGCAGTCCCCTGCCATAGTCCACGTTTTACCCTATTACAAGTGCACCGTCATGTGTTAAGCGTGTTGGTGGTGAGCCCATCTATGCTGCTGGATGTATGTGCAGTCTTAAGTCTCACACGGCTCTAACTATTATTGAAGGTACTTTAAGATGAAGCTAACTAACTATCTATTTTATTTGAAATGAAATGAAAAATATTTATTTGGATCATAAATAAGACAAATAAACATAAAGATACAAAAAAAAGTAGGCATTATGCAACCGAATTATAGGACAATTAAACTTAATAGATTTAAAAAAACGTAGGCATTATTCAACCGAAATGGTCGCCACTCAGCTTATGCCGTGACATTTACATGCCATGGCGCTGGTATTCTGTGTAACCAGTAAGAGAGAGGCACAGCTCCAGATATAAACATATACAACTAAAATTTAAGTTTAAATCTATAAAATCAAAATAACAACTACAATTTTATAGTACATACAGTTCACCTCATTCTGTAACTCAAACCACCAATTTAACCACCAAACCGCATCGTCGGCAAAAAATCCAAAGAAGCATTACACATAAAAGACTTACAAAAAAAAATTATAAGGGACAGCAAAACGGCAAAGCCAAAATAAATACGTCACTCTTATCTGCGGGCGTGTGGGGAGTGACGTTGACTGATTCGTATCAGCCCCCTAGTCGACTGACGGTGACGTCACGGATGTCGTTACTCACACTTTTAAGTATTCTTACTCCTAAATGTATATCGGCTCCAAATGTTTACAATTTGGCCCTTACCGAGCTGCCGCTGCGACTCATTATTAAAAAATATAAAAATACAGGACTTTTTTCTGTGCACATAATTTAAGTATATTTATATTTTAATTAAAGAGTAACTTAATCTAGAGCTAGAGATTTAATTTTAATTTTTTTATGTGAAAAATAAAGAAACTAAAATTGATCAACATGTCCACCAAAATACAGTTGGTCATGGTCAATCGACCGGGACCGCGCAATTGAACTCTGACACATTACGATACCACAGGATACCTAGGTTAGGTTACCGTTACACATGTCCTTTCGTTCGCCCGGTGTCCACGAGTTATTTTTTATTGTGCCGGACAAATTAAATAAATAATGAATAATAAACAAATAAAAAAAATTAAAATGATGTTTATTAACGTTACTGAATGATGTAAAAATATGTGCACATCTATTTTTTTTTCTGTATACTTACGACTAATATCCCCTAAGGGTAAGTAAGAGACTAAGCAACGATTACCACAAAAGCAGTCCACTACCACAGTTCACATTTACTCATTTACCCGAAGTTTTACTTTGTCTTGAGAGAGTTTAACGAGAAAACAGTTAAAAATGGTGTATTTCTTTAAAAAAAACAGTAAAAATACCGAGTGACTCTAGATTATTTGCACAAATAAATGTCAATAATTGATTTACAAACATTCTTTATCGAATTTGGCCCTGGTATCGTTATCGACCGTTGTTCAACATGATTTTCATCTAAGCACTATTCTGCCAAACAATCTTTCGTCTCACCATGTTAATCCCAGGCCCCACATGCCCTTCAAGTCAACCGCATCGCAAAAGGGTCATCACTCACCGACGGGTAACACGCTCTATGTTTGCAATTGAATCATTAGGAAACTTGAAAAAAAATTGTCTATTTTTTTTATTAAAATATTTAATTTAATATTTGTTATTCAGTTTTGACAACAATAATTGAGCACTAATAAATGTCCCATCCTACTAATATTTTAACCTACTAATATTATACGTAAACGCGATAGTTTGTTAGTATGGATGGATGTTTCTTACTCTTTCACGTAAAAACTACTAAATGGATTTGGATGAAATTCGGCATACAGATAGTTTATAACCTGGATTAACACATAAGATATTTTTTATCCCGATATTCCTACGGGAACGGGAATCACGCAGGTGAAACCGCAAGTGGCCGCTAGTCGGTTAATAAGTCTGAAGAGAGACCTAGTACCGAGAAGAACCGGCAAAAAACTCAGCGTCAAACACAAATTGGAAAAGTCCCTCCCTATCTTAGAAGGACAATTTTTATTACAAGATAAAAAAACATACAAAAAATACGTAACAATTTTTTTTTAAACTAAACCAACGAACGTGTATGAAGAAAATTATGAGTAACCCTTTAACTAGTACAGCATTAAATATTTTTATTGGTTTTCCATTCTATTACAACTGAATAAGGTTCATATTATGGTGGCATCTATATTGCCATTACCAGTTACGGGGTAGACAACAACCGGACCCACGGCTTTACGTGCCATCCAAAGCAAGGCGGACCTCCATGGAGGAAGATGAGAAGGATGCTTTCAGTTTCGGTCACCCATCCAGTGCCCTGCCATTGTTTAAGTTGCTTAACTGGCAAGAACGCACACCGTTAGCCGCTATCGAGCTCCTCAATCTCCAGTATGTCACTAGGAAACCATCTATTATTTTTATCTATTATTCTTTGTCTACTGATTTGCTAATTTAAGTTTTGAACTATTGATTCGTCACGAACCGTTATCCAGAGACAAAATAAATATAGGTAACCTCCATTTTACCTCACATTTATAAACTGTTTAACCGTGCTGCTCTCTTCCCTTGGGTGTCGGAAAAGGCGACTAACGGACCTAAGATTGCACATACCTACTACCGACAGCATAGAGCGGCGATGGGCTCACCACCTGTCACGCTGAGCGTAATTGTACAGTCGCTATTTGGTGAAAAGTGGACTATGGTAGTAGACTGCTTTTGCAGTCCTCATTGCCTGTCCCTATCTACCGACCCCGATAGATAGGGTATCGCAGCTGAAACTACGGGTCCGGCAGTGTTTTCAGGGGTACTACGGGGTTCCGGTTCAAGCCCCGCGCTGGTTGTGCCTTGACCGGCACCTCCGGCAGGATCCGGACGTCGGTTGGACTCGTAGTGGCTCGTGGTTAGCTGTAGAGCTTGGGAATGTTCGTTTGTCTTGGTATTGTGTGCCAGGACTTCCAAACTCGCGCACAGCGAGCGGGACCTAGTAGCGGTCTCTGAGGGGCCAGAAGCGAAAAGTCTTGCGGGGAACGTGAGTTTCCCTTATAGTTGGCAGCTTTGTCCGGTGGTTCTCATTGGACATTGGTGTTAACATCTCCGGTACTAGTCTGGAGAACTAGTAGAGGCGGTCCCCTAGATGTCGTAGCCTCCGGTCCAGCCAGCCGCGTAGGACGTGGGAACTGGCTAGGCGCCTGGATGGGTTTCGAGAAGTGAGTGTGCTTACTACTCCGCTACCAAGGTGGACACTTGGAAGTCGGCTTTAGAGTCGACGACCCTAGCAATGGCAACTGCGAGTTGTGCCCTTCGTGCAACGAGAAGTTGGCAGACAACTCTGGTTACCTATCTGGACAAAAGGCAGTGAACTACACGTGTTCACGGGGAGACTCTCCCGAGACACTAGTCTTATGAGTACCGAATGAAGAGCGCGCTTCGGCGGGCACTGATTTGGCGTCAAGACCTAACGCAGATGGTCTCCTGCGCGAGTGTTCTACTGGCGCAGGGACGTCTGGCACTTCTTGCAATAATCTAACGGTTGGTCTCAAGGTGCCAGTACAAATAAAACTTAGTGAATTAAGGAGAGGGGATGTCCTCATTGCCTAAAGTCTCTGACTAACTCTTCGGGGATAAAAGTCGCGATTATGTGTAGTATAAACTGCTCGATACAGACCGTCCCATATGGATTATTGTATTGCATTATTTATTATTTTTTAAAATCATATTTTGTATTGTCGTTGCTTCTGTGCGCTGTGGTTTCTTGCGCCCGTTCTTTGTCACAGTAAAAAATGACGTCCTGAATGGGTGGTAGGTTATTGAATAAATATATTTTGAGTTTGAGTTTGGACATGCTAAGATTGGCCATAACCCACTACGCTGTCCCATACGGTTGATGGGTTTGACCATCTCGCCGCCCATAAATCTGGTTACGCTGTAAAGAGCGTTTACGGCCAACAGCTAGCTTTTATCAAATTAAAGCAGGAGAGGTTAACAATCCGATCCTGACTTCAAGATAGCGGCATCTCGGGTAAGATTTCTGTCACTGATAAAGGTGCTATTTAGAAATTGAACTTTTTCATTCTGTCTTTGTATGTTTATTTCACAACGGAAGGAAAATCTTGGCTTTCATTGCGTTGCCAACCCTAAAGCAGTTTTTATTTTTGTAATAAAAATTCGATTCTTATTCATTTAAAAAATTAATCACTTCCTATAAAATAAAAAAATTTCAAAATTATACAAAAATTTCTATTAAAGTAGTTAAGTATTAAAATCGGATTCTAAACAAAACCCTACCACGATCAGATCTAGAATAGGAAAGACTTTTGCAGGAGTTTTTCATTTATATTTTTACCTGATAACATTATTGAATGTCATTATTATTACATTATTGAATGAGAATGTCAGTCCCAAATGTATCTTAACGAAAGCAGTTCACAAATAGAATTAAAGAGTAAAGCTGATAAATTAGAAATCGATTTGCTTTCTGCAAATAACGAAATAGAAAACTTAGTCTCTGAAAATGGAAACTTGAAAAAGGACCTAGAAAAATCATATAAACTTATAGAGCTTTACAAAAAACTTGAATTTAATGATAGTAAGATGACTCCTTCTTCTACTCGTAAAAGGAAAATACCTAGAATTGCATTGGCGACTACGACTACCAATAACAGAGAATTATTAGATGTAACACCTCGCAAACCCAGGATTTTCAAGACTCAGATAGAAATAATAGCGGACTTAAATAACGAAATTAAGCAACTAAAAAGTGAGCTAGAAGAAGAAAGAAAAAATAATGTTTGCAAGACTAAGGAAGATATTATGGCTGATTTAAATAATAAAATTAAGCTACTTACTGGTGCGTTAGAAAAAGAAAAAAGAAAAAAAAAGAATGCAACTGATGATATTGATGGCGACAAACTGATCAAAAACAAATGTTCTAACGAAAAATCAAGAAAAAATAATGTAAAAGTTGTAATCAATACAAATATGAATAAAATATATCTACAAAAGATTAGTAAGCTTCAGAAAAATATTAAACTATTACAAAATAGAATAAAACACTTGCTAAGAGAAGATAAAAAGATGAAGCTGGAATTGCAAGAATTGGTAAAACGTAACAGTTTATTTAGTGTGGAAGACATACAATTGAATAACACTTACACATACAGCACTAATAGTCAGCTCAAAAAGCGAAAAACTCATCAAACAATAATTTATTCTGATGAAATAGGAAGAGGTTTAGCTACGAAATTAGCAGAAAATACAGAAAATGGCCAAAAAGCAGTGAACTACTGCAAACCCGGAGCATGTTATGACGCAGTATTAGAACATTTTGAAAACAAAACTAATAGCCTGAATTGTGACGATATAGTTGTAATTTTGATCAGTAAATACAACCATAAAAGAAGAGAAGATATGACTACAAAGTATATAAAATATCTAGAGAGGATCATATGTAACCCCCAAAGGAAATTTAAGATGGTTGTATGTGGATTAAGCTACAATGGTATAGATAATATAGATATTTATAATATTAACAGGAAAATAGCACACATGGCTAGTGTATCAGAAAATGTTAAATATTTAGACATCAATTTAAAAAAAAATGAGTATAAAAGAGAAAGTAATTACTTCAACCTCAAGAGATTCATAACACAAACAATATGTACTTACATGAATAAAGGATACCATTCATCGTCATCCCTTCAATTCATAAAATGCGTATCAGAAGTTACAGAGGAGGACCATACGTCAAGCACTTCAAATTTTACGAGAAGAGTACTCACACCTGTGATAAAATAATTATTCACGCGAACACGCAAAGTATGCACAATAAATACTTAGACATTGAATACTTACTTGAAGAACAAAACTGCGACATTCTGTGTTTAACTGAAACGTGGTCAAAAGACTATCAAGTGTCAGCTATGAATATAGAAAATTATGAACTTGCGTCATATTTTAATAGAATTTTTTTTGAACATGGTGGAACAGCAATTTATGTAAAAAATGGTCTAGATTATAAAATACGCAAAGATCTTAATAAGCTATCGTTTGAGATGAATTGTGAACTAACAGCTATTGAACTAAAAAAGTCAAAAATTGTTATTTTATCACTGTACAGGCCTGATAAGGACCTCTACCTTTTTTACGATATTCTTACTAAACTATTAAATATTGTTTGTAGAGAAAGAAAACATATTATTGTAGCCGGTGACTTTAATTTAGACGTATTAAAATCAACTGACAAGAGAATAATCAAACTCGCAAATTTACTTAAAAATTTTAACTGTCGTTGGCTGCTCAACTCGCCGACTCGAATTCATGGCTCGAGTGCGACATGTCTTGATAACTTTATTGTTAATTTCCATAATTGTACTAGCAACGTTTTAGATTGTAAGCTATCAGACCATAATGTTATAAAACTAATTATTAATAATGACGATAACACAACATTGTTAAAACCAGAAATGTTATCGAGAAAAATGACTAGGAGTAACATTAATTATTTTCATTATTTATTTATCAAAGACTTTAACGACTTGAAATCCCAAATTCTATCATGTAAAGACCCAAACATAGGAATGAATATTTTACTTGACGCTTTTAAACATTATTACAATATTGCGTTTCCTAAAACTAAAGTAAATTTACAAAGAACATATAAAAAGTGGACAACAAAGGGTATACAAGTCTCAAAAAACAACTTAATTAAATTAGAAATGCTACAAAATCATGAACCCAATGAAAACTTACAAATGAAAATAAAAACGTATAAAAAAATGCTAAGAAAGGTTATGTCTGCAGCGAAAAAAATGCAAAACGCTTATAGAATTCAAGTGGCAAAGAATAAGATTAAAGAGACTTGGAAAATAGTAGGAGAATGTGCACGAAACGGAAATAAGCAACGACCGAGGTCAGCCATTTCTTTTATTAGAGATAATAAAGAAAAGAGAGTTACAAATGCTAAAGAGATTGCTAACTTATTTAATTATTTCTTTCTCAATATAGCGCATTCTTTAACAAGCAATGTCGATATAAACATTCATAAATGTATAGAATATCTCAAAAAAGTGGTTGAACCACCTACTTTAATCAAATTTGACTCAGTTAGCCTTAAAGAATTATGGACAATTGTTTCTAACATAAAATCTAAATTTACTGTTGACATTTATGAAATGAACACTAAAACAATTAAAGAGTTAATACTACAAAATCAATATTTAATGGAGCTGTTGCATATAGTTGTTAATAGTTGTTTAGAAAACGGAGTCTTTCCTGACGCTCTGAAGCTTGGCAAAGTTATTCCCTTGCATAAAAAAGGAGAAACTTATGATGTAAGTAACTATAGACCAGTTTGCATATTACCAACATTGTCTAAAATTTTAGAAACTGTTATCAAAAACAAGATAGTTCAGTATTTTGAAGAAAACGATCTCTTTACTACTACACAATTTGGTTTCCGAAAAAATAGGTCAACAGAGATGGCGATAAGAAGGATAGTTTCTTTTGTTTTGGAGTCTCTGGATCAGTCACAGAAATGTGCAAGTATTTTCTGTGACTTATCCAAAGCTTTCGACTGTCTTCGTCACGATTGTTTACTTCTAAAATTGGAACATTATGGGTTTCACGGTGTCGAATTAAATATGATGAAATCATATTTATCAAACCGAATGCAGGTTGTGGCAGTTAATAATAACATTTCAAATGTAGGGGCTTCTGATATTGGAGTGCCTCAGGGTTCAATATTGGGGCCAGTTCTTTTTCTCATTTATGTGAATGATTTAGTAAATAGCCTTCCAGATTGGTCAGTCGTTAGTTTGTTTGCGGATGATACTCATCTAGGAATTAAAGAAAAATGTCTAGCTAGTCTTGAGCTAAAGATTAAGAAGTCTATGAATTGCTTAAGCGATTGGTTTCAAGCTAACGGTATATTACTTAATGAAGAGAAAAGTACGATTATGCTTTACCAAGCGAGAAAAGGTCTTAATCAAAACTTGTCCATTACCGATAGCACATTTTTGGGTTACACCATAGATCATACTATAAGTCATTCGTATCATATAAATAAGTTATGCAAAAAGTTAGCCAGTGCAAATTATGCACTATTAAAGCTTAAGCCAGTAACAGATAAAAAAGCATTAATTACGGTTTACTTTTCTTATGTTCATTCCCTCATAAATTATGCTATCACGGTTTGGGGAAATGCAACTGACATAAACCGCGTCCTAAAATGTCAGAAAAGATCGATAAGGATTATTAACGGATTAAGAAAGCGTACGTCGGCAAAAAAACACTTTGTCGTCAATAATATCATGACAGTAGTATCATTGTACATATACAGAAGTCTAATAGAAATTCACAATGATAAAGACTTATTACTAAAGAGACAGGACATACATTCTCACAATTTGAGAAATAAAGAAAGATTGTGTAAGCCAAAGATAAGATTGACTAAAGTACAGAAACAAGGTATATATAATAAAATAGTAATGTACAACAAGTTACCTCTAAAAATTACAAAGATGGAAATGAAAGAATTTAAAATCATAATCAAACACTTCTTCACTGTTAACCCGTTTTACTCTCTTGACGAGTTTATGTCAAGGCGTTTGGAAGAGTCTTCATTCTTGCAGAGGGATAACGAGTAATACTTAGTATCAGAATGGAATTTTTGACGACTTTTATTATTATTATTAATTATTATATTGTATTCTGACAACCTAAATGGGCATTTAATTTTCTTGACATTATTTAACTATTAAACATATTATGTCTTAGTTAAGAAATATGATTATTGTATTAACATCATTATAAAACTGTTACTCTAATTATTTAATTCTCAGAACTATGTACATGACCTACCTTGTATAACATTCTACGTTATAAGGTTAATAAATAATTCTATTCTATTCTATTCTATTCTATTCTAATGATAAATGATAAGGCCGAAGATGAAAATCTTCTAGGATCCTCAGCCTCAGCTACTAAGCAACGTGCTATCTTAACTCTAACGGTCGGAACACAGCCATTTTGGCAGATTTATAGGATGGTGGAAGCTAGCAAGGCGGACTTATAAAAGATCTATCACTACCTGAGGAAAAAGTATGCCAAGGCGAGGTATTCCGAGCGCTTCTCTCTCGCTCTCTCGACGGTACGAATGGTAAGGGACGGATATAACAGCGAAGCGGAGCGAATAGGCGCGTTTCATAGGTTTTTTGGATATGTAAGAAAATCCAAGTGAAATAAAAAAAAATGTGTTTTTGCAATCACTAGACAATGAAAAGTTTCTTCTATTGGTAAAAAAATCAAGTCATTTATTCATGTATTAACTGACTTACAGCTCTTTTAAAATGTTGAACAGAGCTATCTTTATTTTTTTTTTCTATCGAGCGAAGTATTACCAATCATTAATGTTTTATATTTTAGCGTTTTATTAACGCTTAAATATACTTAAGTAAAATTTTAAACACTGAAAAAAGGCGACAACCTCAGGCGGGAATCGAACCACGCACCTTCCAATTCCAAAATATTACCAATCATGTTTCTGTCTTTAGGAGTCATTAGATAATATGTTCAACTACACTGGCCTGCAAAAATAAGTATCATACTTTTAAAATTTCATTTTTTTCTATACTATATAGAAGTAAGAGATTTAAAATAAAAAATGTTTTATAGCAATTTTTATCAGCTTTCTTTAAAACTATGGTAAATTATACATTAGTGACATTTTTAGGTTATGTGTCTTGTTTGTCTTGTGTACTTACTTAAAAAGTTATTGCAATTTTAAAAGTGTGATACTTATTTTTGCAGGCCAGTGTATATTATAAAAAATTGTAGAACTGTATGTTTTATATTGGTGACGGTACAATCAATCGAAATCGTTAAAAACGGGAAAGGAGCGCCTTAACCGCTGCGCCATAGAGCTCATAATAAAGTGAAACTTTATTGTGTCAAAATAGCCATACTTACGTTATAGTCTAAGATCCGAGTATAGAACGACCTTCACCGAGAAGGTTAACGGATGAAAAGTATTTTATATCAAATTTAATATGTTAAATAATATATCGCGAGTGGGTTGGCTGAAAAATTTCAGCCCAGTACCATTAATGAGTAAATTAATATTAAAAAAAATATTTTTTTTTACTTTGCACTGGTTTGGTGTGTGTGTGTTTGTAATGAGCTTATCTTTATATAAACATAAATTTTATTTATTTAACCAGACGGTTGCAAATTACTAATATTGACTTGCCTTTTTACACCTGCCTACTCAATGTTATGACAGGAAAAAAATAGTCAACCTAACATTTGCATATTCTATAGGCTTCATACTTTCAATTGGTACCTATTTAATTTATCTATTGTCGAAACAAGTGCAATATTTAAAAAAAAAATATTGTTATATATTTAATTAATCATATACTGGACTGAATTTTTTCAGCTAACCCACTCGCAATATATTTTTTAACACATTAAATTTGATATAAAATATTTTTCATACATTAACCGCTCGGTGAAGGTCGTTGTATACTCGGATCCTCTACTATTACCGACACATGCAAGTGGCCTTTTACATACATACATAGGTTTACTGGTATTATCACCACAGGGTTAGTCAGGGACTAGGTAATGAGGACCACAGAAGTAGTCCACTACCATAGTCCACGTTAAAGCAAATTACAAGTGATAGTTAGTAGCTAGTGAGCCCATCGCCGCTCTATGCTGCTTTTGGATATGTGCAGACTTTAGACCGTTAGTCGCCTTTTAAGACACCTTTTTTCGTAAATCAAAGATAAACTTGTCTTAAAAGATACATCAAAATCTGCCAAGTACAATAAAAGCTGCTTGGAAATGTGTGTGCGTATTTTTAATAACATTCCGAAGGATCATAAATTGCTAAACACTAATCTTTTTCAATGAAAATTGTATAAGTGGTTAGTTGAGAACACATTTTATGACGTAAAGGATTTTTTTTTGTTTGGTAAATAATGATATTTACTATATAATTTAAAATGCACATTTAAAATTTAACTTGCATAATGTTATTGTTTAATGGATTTTAATTATTGAAAATATTAGAGTATTACTGAGAGGACTTAATGTTTGCATGCTATTATAAAATGAGCTTGATATGTGATCTATGTATTTTATAATGTAACATATTTATACCATGTCAAAGTGCAAATAAACAATTATCTTATCTTATCACACCACCTTTTAAAGATCCGATGTTAGCTGAAGGAGGGAATTAATTTGTTCGGATATGCAACAAAGAAGTCGAAATCTTCTGTGAAACGTAAACCGCCCACCCCATCTCACCGAAACCACGCTACCTGCGTGAACCACGATTGTAAAGTCACCATTTTAAAGTCTCCAACAACGTTGAAATTCCGAATAGCACATGAAACACTGTTATTGATTATCTATACAATGTTATTTCTAGACCGACAGCATAATATTTTACTACCCAAGACGGCACCCACACGCGAGCACACTCGCACACTCACTTACACACACACACAGCGGGGAAGTTAAGAAAAATACTCGTGTCGCGGGTTTTTCTTGAGAGCAATAAATATGTGGAGTCGCTATATTTTTTTCAAGTACACAAATCGGAATTAATTTGGGGCCAAAGTTTGTTTGAGACGGTGAGAAGCTAAATAGAGTAATAACAGTGTACTGTTGCGTTCTTGCAAGTTAAGTAACTTTCGCAATGCTGGGTCATCCGGATGGGTGACCAATTTTAACTATGTCGAGCTGTTTTTCCCGATTGTTGTCTTAAGATAGCAGTTATTAAAACCCACCAACCCGCAACGAAAGAGCGTGGTTGGTTATGGTCCGATCTCCCCTTACAATATTGTAGTGTTTTTGTTCATGATTACTGCAAATACTATTGGTACACTGCTCGGCGAAGTTGTCAAAGACGTTCTAGAGATAAAAAGAGTGCATACAGAATGCACTCTTTCGCTTACCGTTTTAAGAACTCGACGTTTCCGTCAAATTGGAAAATAAAACGCAATAGTATAAAGAATTTAAAATTGTTTCATGTTTTTGATGAGACATAAGGCTCAAATTCTAGCCAGTGGCCTTTCTGGTTAAACTACTATCGCTACTCAAAAACACAGTGAAGTATAAATGTTAAAAAAATATATTCATAACGCGACTCCACGCTCCCAAAGAACTTTTCCCTAGAAGTCTCACATACATATACGTCTTTGCCTGCGTCACACGTGAATACGTCCGTCCCTTTCACACATATTACGTAAGACGGAGAGGTGCGCCGAGTTTAGGACTAACGTTTTATATGTTGGCCGGGTCATGGATATAAAAATCGCTTTTCCAACATACACACATAGCCATATAAAATCGTATGTAAGTGCAGTAACGGCATCGTAGAAGGCATTAGGAATCTTCAATAATAAAGAATTATTGCTATTGTGCAACCATTTTAAAGATTATATGAGTTTTCTGATTCATTTTATGTTTACTGTGATAAGGCACTGTTCGTTCCACATAGTCGCATCTTAACTAAGTTGTAATGTAACAGAAAATACCTACGTAGGTTATCGGGTGAGGAGGACACTGACGATTGCGAAAGTTAAGCTCCGCTATGTGTGGTTAGTAACCAGTTGGGTAACAAAAATGTTTGTTTTTGATTGCCCTCTGAGCGTTGGCACCTTACTTCAGGCTGCTATCAGAAGGTTGCAATTATTATCACATTTTAATTCATGCGCTATGCCGACTCTAAAGCAGTGCTTCCGTAATAATACCATCATATCTAGTAACAGCACTAAACCTCAAATATTTCGACTTATATGTATAAAACTTACTGTGTCGCGTAGCGGTAATGGAAGAATTGGAAAGAAAGGTGAAAGAAAGAAAAAACATTTTTTTTTGGGACACAACAGGTAATTTACAAACAAAAATAAAGTTAAAAAACATACAGAAAACGTCCCAAAACGGATTCCGACTCAGCAAAATGCTGGCCTCGCGATCAGCGCTGATCTTCCGTCGGAACCGATTCGGTGATGCTGCGATGGGCAACGTGTACAAAATAAAAACAATTACAAAAATTAAAAACAAAACAAGACTTTAAATTAAAACATGAACACTTAACTAGTAGCTGTATACAGCAAACCCCTTCGCGTTATTAAAAAAATTACAGATAATTAAAAAAAAAATCAAAAAAAAAACTACAACAAAGAGGAAAAAGAATTATTATACGTGTGTCCAACATGAAAATTCACAATAGTACATTATGATATAAGTGCGGTAAGATGAAAATTACAGCCGAGGCGATATTGCTAGCCCGAGCCGTAGGCGAGGGCTATAAGAAAGCAGAGACTGTAATTATCAAAGCGCACGTATGCCATACGACGTTTTATAACATAGTTGTAAGGAAAAAAAAATCCGAAAATGACTGCGTTTTTTTTGGTAAACCAACATATATTTTTCTTTGTCCAACAGCATAGAGCGTAGATGGGCTCATCAAAATAATACCACCAACCCCTCTCTTCCCTTTGGTGTCGTAAAAGGCGACTAACGGACTAAAGACTGCATATACATCCAACAGCATAGAGCGGCGATGGGCTCATCAAAATAATACTACCAACCCCTTTCTTCCCTTGGTTGTCGTAAAAGGCGACTAACGGACTAAAGACTGCATATACATCCAACAGCATAGATCGGCGATAAACTCATCAAAATAATACTACAAACTTCTCTCTTCCCTTCGGTGTTGTAAAAGGCGACTAACGGACTAAAGACTGCACATACATCCAACAGCATAGAGCGGCGATGGGCTCATCAAAATAATACTACCAACCCCTCTCTTCCCTTGGTTGTCGTAAAAGCTACTAACGGGCTAAAGGCCTATGTTGTCCATAGGTTCAAATGAATACTAATTTTTAAATTACATTACCGCACTAGTGCGATACTTATTACATTACGATACTGAAATCGGTGTAATAAGAGCTTCTTACCGAGCAAATGTGTTATAAAATAATAAATACACCTTGTAATGTTAGTGAGACAGAATACAAATATAGTTACAGATATGAAATAAATGGATAGAATTTTGAAAAAGAGTGAAACATAATTTTGAATTCTACCATCTCCCTTCTTCTCTTCCCTCGTCCATCTCTTCCCTTGAGTGCACATACTTCTAACGACGTAGAGCGGCGATGGGCTCACCACCTGTCACGCTAAGGACATGTGCAGTCGCTATTTGGTGAAAAGTGGACTATGGTAGAGGACTGCTCTTGCTGTCCTCATTGCCTAGTCTCTGACTAACCCTTCCGGGATAATAGTCGTGACTATATGTATGTATATATGAAGCATCTTTCTTTTTAGAAATTTCAGAGTTAGACGCATGGGGTTTGTGACCTTTTCCATTAGGCAGGCCGTAAGCTAGTCAGCCGGCTCATCATCATCATCATCAGCCTATAAACGTCCCACTGCTGGGCAAAGACCTTCCACAAGCACGTGAGCAGATTAGCCCATAATCCACCACCCTCGTCTAATGCGGTTTGATGGGTTTTAACAGCTGCCATCTTACGACAACAACCAGGAACAACTGCTTGCCCTATCTCCTAAAGCAGGGAGGAGCTAGAGATGACTTTTTTAAATTTTGGTCACCCATCTACTGACTTGCCATTGCGAAAGTTGCCCAACGTAATGTAAACCAAACGCCTTAACCACTGCATCAAGCTCCTCGGGTAACACTCCTCCAAAAACACACATAAAGGTGGAAACTGAGAACCTACGCCCTTTTGCGATTCGAGCGACAGCTCTTCCATCTAACCACTGAGGCATCGGTTAACCTATCTTTGTCAGTGTAATTAGAAAATACCTTTTTTATCGCATTTGGGTAGAAAAAAAATACATATTTACATCCAGACGTACCTATAATCACGACTATTATGAAATGAAAATGAAAATGAAAGTTAGTCAGGGACTAGGAATTGAGAACCGTAGAAGCAGTCCACTATGATAGTCCACTTTTCACCAAATTACAACTGAACATGTGCTTGATGGTGAGCCCATCGCCGCTCTATGCGGTTGGATGTATGTGCAGTCTTTAGTCCGTTAGTCGCCTTTTAAGACACCCAATACTGATGGTAGTTTTCTTTTAGTGGGCCGCTACACGGCATAGAAAAATAAATTAATGATTTTGCTGATTTAATGAATTTATCCAACAGCACTGTCAACAAAAAGATGGGCTGGAATACGCGGCGTGGTCACGCCCCCGGGGCACCATGGCCATCAAACAGGGCTACGAGGTGAGAAATGTAGCCTTACTTTGCTAAATGTAGTCTAAAACTAGCTAATTGTAGCCTAAACTTAGCTCAATGTCACCTAAACTTACCTAACTGTAGCCTAAACTTAGCTTAATGCTACCTACACTTAGCGAACTGTAGCCTAAACTTAGCTCAATAGCACCTAAACTTAGCTTACTGTAGCCTAAGATTAGCTCAATGTTACTTAAACTTAGCTAACTGTAGCCCAAACTTTGCTAAAGTATGCTATCTGTAACCTGAACTTTTCGTAAGAAACTTGAGCTCAGCTTAATGTAGCATAACCGAGCTTAAAGTAACGCGAACCTAGCTAAATGTAACCTAAATTAAGCTAAAGTTACCTGAAGTTAGCTAAATGTAGCTTAACTTCAATAAATTAAAGTTAGTTAAATTGTGCCAATTGTGTTCAATTTAGTTAAATGTACCCTAACTGAGCTTAATGTAGCATGACTGAAGTCATAATTAACTAAATAAAACTTAGACTTACCTAATTGTAGCCTAAACTTAACTAAATATAGCCTAAACTTGGCTACATGGTACTTAAATTTGTTAAACGTAGCCTTTTGTAATCAAGACCAGAAATATGCAAAACTTTAATATAACTAACTACCTAGTTTGGGTTTTTTTTTTGGTTGTAGGACATTTTATATCTTACTAATTAGATTTGTAGCGTACTGTAGTGAAATACTACGTAGGTAATGTACATACCTAGTCAACTTTTTGTAGCAAGTCTCACACAAGTAATATGTTTTTATTCCTGTAGTTAGTTTAAATCATTTATAATATAGCTTAGTAAAATTCTGTAGCATGGGCCGTTAGAGGTTTAAACTGTTGCATGTTTTTGTAGCCATTCTCTTGTACACAAGTTAATAAGTTCTATTCTAACAATTAATATTTTGAGTTGTTTCGATATTGTGATATCTACATTTATTAGTAAACCATAATGAGTAGAGCTAGCTGATAACTTGCTTTAAATAAACCTATTTAAAGCTAGTTAGGAAAATAAACAAGTACCTACGTACTAAACATTGGCGAAAAAAATAACTTTATGCAATATATTTATTGCGTTTATTGATAATTGTAAAAAAAAATTGAAGATTTTTGTAGAAGTCAATGTGATTTTAAGGGTTCAAGGAAAAGGAAAAAAAACTATCGAACTCTCATCGGCATACAAACCCATGGTGGTTATGTTGAGGATTGACGTGTAATCAATGTTAATAATTTAAATGTTATAAACAAAAATAAAATTGTAGCCTAGTCCAATGCAAAGGCCTCCTTCATTGAGATTAAGTCTTTAATACATAGGTACACACATATAATCATGACTATTATGCCCGAAGGGTTAGTCAGAGACTAGGTAATGAGAACAGCAAAAGCAGTCCTCTACCATAGTCCACTTTTCACCAAATAGCGACTGCACATGTCTTGGTTATTGAGGCCTGGGCCTCCGATTACCGGGCTGAATGCTTGCACAGTAGGCCACTGTTTTCGAATAGTTATAGTTGACTAGAAACTTTTCTCAGGTAACTTTAGATGTTTTCCAATATTTGTCATTTTGTAAGGCTTGTATCTTTTCTAATTCGTGAAATGATATTTTCTCTTTCGAGTTGACGTCGCCCCTACTCAAGGCCCAGCTGAAAATCAGCGTTGTGGCGTCTAGCTGCAAAAATAGCTGAGCTGGTTAGCCTTTTCGGCCAACCTGTAATTGTTCAACTATAATAATATATTTTTTATTATTTTTTATTTCCTGTCTGTCATTTTTGAATGATGTAGCCGAATAAATGATTTACTGACTTACTTACTATGCTGTACCGGAGTTGGTAAGCTATGGTAGTAACATGTAAGCCGGACTATAAAATCTTCATACACAGATCTTTACACATGGACAACATCACATAGGGAGATTGGGAGGGTACTGGGACATTGGGTGTTTTTTTTAATAAATTTTTTTAACGTGTCGCTTAGCGGTTATAGAATACTACCACCCCCTCTCTTTCTTGGGTGTCGTAAAAGGCGACTAACGGACTAAAGTTTGCACATACATACGTCCAACACCATAGAGGGGCGATGGGCTCACCACATGTCACGCTGAGCACATGTGCAGTCGCTATTTGGTGAAAAGTGGACTATGGTAGAGGACTTCTTCAGCTGTCCTCATTGCCTAATCTCTGGCTAACTTTTCGGGGATTATAGTCGAGATTATCCTCTAATATTATAAACGCGAAAGTTTGTAAGTATGGATGGATGTTTGTTACTCTTTCACGTAAAAACTACTGAACGGATTTAGATGAAACTCGGCATGCAGATAGTTTATAACCTGGATTAACACATAGAATACTTTTTATCTCGATATTCCCACGATAACGGGAACCACGCGGGTGAAACCGCGAGCGGCCGCTAGTATGTATATATTTTTATATTTTGTACTAGCCAATTGCTTGTGGGGACTGTAAAATAAACTTCTTTAAAACGTTGCAAAGTTCCTTCCCTGGGCCGTACAAGCCACTGACCACAGGGCGTGTTGTTTCTCAACAAATTGTTCTATCTCGCCATACGGCTGTCGTATGACAAAGCGGGTTCATTTGACAATGTCGCTCGCAGTGACGCCCCCGATCTACCTACGGCGGATTTGTCTTTGCGGTCATTATGGTTGTGAGGAGAATAGCATTGCGTTGTCACGCATTCTTTACGCCGATCGCAAATGTTAAGCTACCTTGGCGAGGTCAGTAAATGGATGGGTGCTAAAAAATTTTTTTATCTATTTTGTTGCAGTCACGTTATCTCCAAAGATTGCTATCAAATATTTAAATTCCTGAAAAAACTTGTACTATTCGTGCATTGATGGCAAATCAGGATTGCCAAGAAGCGTCTATGTTTACTAGGATATGTTGACAACTGTATTTATGACAGCAGTAGCACTTAATACATCAAAGCGTGCAACGCGTATGTAATTATACATACATACATAAATACACATACCTACATAATATGATCATGACTATTATCCCCGAAGGGTTAGTCAGAGACTAGAGAATGAGGACCGCAAAATCAGTTCTCTACCTTAGTCCACTTATCACCAAATAGCGACTTCACATGTGCTAAGCGTGACAGGTGATGAGCCCAACGTCGCATTATAGTGTTGGATGTATGTGCAGTCTTTAGTCCGTTAGTCGCCTTTTATGACACCCAAGGGAGGAGAGGGGGTTGTAGTATTCTTTCACCGTTACGCGGCACGGTTAGGTAAGCTTTATCGCTTACCTAAAACACTACAGCCGTTTTCGTAGGTCATGAGTATTCTGTTTCGTAGTCGTAGCGCGTAGCAATTTTCGTAGCGGTCAAATGCCAACAATAGCCATTATTAAGTCATTTAGGGTTATCATTAGACTTTTTTTTTGTCTTGTAACTTTTTCTATATCACGCACATTTCTTTGAAAGGCAAACAAAGCGTTTATATTTGCTACAATCCTAATACTTACACACTTCTTTTGCTTCTTTAATAATTTTTTTGAATACGTAAATTCCTCTAATATTATAAATAAAAAATATATAAAATATTATGTGTGACATCTTTTTTTGCTTGTAAAAAATAGAGTTAATTGTCTAGTGCAAAACTATTACTTTAGTCCTTAAGGAATAAGGAAAATTAATAGAATAAAATATAAAAGCATATTTGGGACCACATATAACTTAGTCGACTAAAACGTATTACTCAATTCCAGTTGTGACATGTTTTCCCCAAACTCTCTGGCGACCAAATAGCAACAGTTCATTACTTAGAAAGAATCCTAAAGTTTCAGTTAGATAAAACCCTACATCTCACACGAAGTGGGTCGAAAATACCGCTGTTTGTAACATTCGAAGCAGTTTGCGTCAAAAGTCGCCATTAACCGTGGATAGATGGCGCTGGTACTAAAGAATTTTCACTGAATGCACTCCGAGCATTGACGCTGTTTTCTTTAACGACCGCGTGGAATCCTTTCGTGTTACACGACCGACGTATACTTTGTTTATTCACTGTATATATAGGTATTGGTAATAAAGTTTGTTAGGATAGAGATCTGTTATGTCACTTTGAAGGACGTGGTCCAATTTTAAAACAATAACAAAAACCAAGCGTTTGTCTTAAAGCATTAACACTTTATCTGTCCTATTAATCATAACAATTAAAAGTTATAACAATTAATTAACAATATATGTTCTGTTATTAAAATTGAAGAACATTTAAGAACGTTTTCTAAAAAGTTCGGTTTAAACCCCCATCCTAAGCTTACAGGTCCGCCGTTTCCCATAGGCATTTATAATAATATAAAAAAACAATAAAAAAAAACAACTCGGTTTGTTGCCATATCCTGTTTTCCTGTGTAAGAGAAAGTGAGTGTTTCTTACACAGCCTTATCATATCGCTTACCGTCAGATGAAGCAAAAGTAACTGTAGCGTAGTTTTGTAAAAAGCATACTTTGTTTAATAAGTAATCCACCTTTAAACTTCCGCATTCTATTATAATTACTGTTACAAACTCTTTCCTTTACGTTAACTTTCATTCTTTTTTATAGTTATCGACAGTATTAAGGTAAAATTTTAGCGTTACACACTTTTACAAAGCTGTTAAGTGTAAAACTTATACGACGAAGGAGAATGATAATTAATTTCTATAGCAAATGTTTCTTCAATTTAATAATTGAACCGTTAGTATTGTAACAGTAATATTTCAACGGCTGCATGCGGTTGTTTAACCCTAAACTGCGGATGGCCAAATTAAATTTCACATCTCGTCGGCAGAGGGCGTTATCTGTACTAAATTAATTCGCAACGAATGCCGTATAAGGCCGATTCGACCCCATAGTTTGTGATTTATGGCCCGCACCTTTGGCTGGCAAATAGTTTAGTAAAATTTCTCAAGACCTCCGGACGGATATTGTGTGATTGAGAATTTACAGATGTTGTAGCTCAAAAGTACTCACATTCGGGCTAAATTAATATGACTAGGTTGTTAACGACTATGTTTTCTAGGAACAGCTAATAAGTGTAACAAATATCGCTATGTAAGTGTTACTTTTGTACTATTTGATATAAGGTATTAATGACTTTCTACGTAACTTAGGCACAACGCGTAAATGATACCTTCGCTCCGGTCCGGTGTTGCAACCGTCCGTAGTATAACTTACAAATACTTACGTGTCAAACAAAATTTTATGTACTTATTTAGTTTTTAATTAAAAACTTTGTTCGTCATTGTAATTGTTACACTACAGTAAAGTAAGTGATAAAGACATCTGAATAGTAAACAACAACAATGGAACAACGTAACAGATTATCTCGAACAGTTCGATCATACATCAGCCTACATTAAAGAGGGTGGCTGTAATTCGGTAACTTACCAAAGGATAAATTAGTTACGCACGATTTGTCGGCTGGTCACTGCGAGCTGCGATTGTTCGTTTAACTTTAAAATATTAGTGTTGGACTGCCCCTTGACAACTCCGTTAAAGGGTTAAATAGATATTATTTATAGCTGTCGTAAAGATATTTTGTTTAAAGGATAATCGGCACTTTTCATAGAAAAAATGCTAAACTTGAATACAATAGAATTTGGTCATAAAGTAAAGCTAATATTATTTGCTACCTAAAAAGTTTTGTCTTATTTTTATTGAATCGCGGATAAGAGTTATTTAATTGTTAATATTTTTTTAATATTAAAGTCTTCAAAATTAGTCTTCAAAAGGCAGACATGTTACTTTAAAAATGTCTAACGTGGCTGCATAAACCATAATTCTTTTGCTTTTAAAAAGTGAAACGTCAACAATGTCGTCACATCAGTCCTCAGAACAATAATTTAGGCCACTTAAGCTTCTGAGCCCGTATATACAACATGGCGCCCAGCGTCCAGCTGTTTCCAGAGCTGCTAGAAGAGTGTACAGAAGACTACGAACCCTGACTGAGCTGACAAAAAGCTTAGAACTAAAGTACTACTCAGGCTATATCAAACTTAATATACGTACGGAATGCTTAGAAAACGCAGTATTTTAATAAATTAACAGTTAATTACGAAAATCTATTACAAAAATTACAAAAATAAACATTCCAAGACAAAAAAAAATAATACGTAAAAATATATCGACATGTAGAAATTATTATTACTTGGAAGTCACTGTTTGAAACTATAAAGAATCATACCATGTTCGATAGCTAAAACCATAACGATTGTTTTGATGTGCACATTATTACGAAGAAGGATGATTACGAAGAGTAATAACAACATTTTTGGCACCAAAAAAAACATATGCAAAAAAAATGGCGAACCGTCAAAATTGTCAAAAATTTCATTTTTTTACTAAAGGTTCTCGTACACTATGCCATAGTTTCAATTGCTCTACGGATCAATTGATATCCATACAGCCACCTCAAATTGTCTTGCGGAACTACGAACTAGGTGCAGTGGGCAACAACCTTATCAAAGAACGTTGCCGTGTTTATGGCGCTTAGTCAGAAAAAAAATTTAGTTGCAATGTCACTGTCTACGAATGTAAACAAACTTAACCAATCTTTAACGATAATTAGTTTGCGATTGTTTTGATGTGCACTTATTTAGGAAATATGGTGAGTAGAATAGTATTTCGACATTTTTAAAGACGCTTACGCTGCAAAATTCCGTTTTGGCGAACTGTCAATTTCGTCAATTTCATTATTTTTTTCTGTGAAATTTTCTGTGGCAATATATAGATTTCTTTTACTTGTATGATGAATTAGTAACCACAGAACCACCTCAAATTTTTTCACGTACTACGTGCTTTGACCTATTATACGGGTGACTAAACCTACCGTGGACGGTTGGAGGTTTAAATGCTCGGTGAGTAAAACTACCGTGGACGTATCGCACTTATTTTTCTCGGTGAGTAAACCTACCGTGGACGTTTGAGTGTTGACGCCCTCTTTGCGGAGTAGGAGTCTAGGGCAAAGGATAATAATCAGAGGTCGGAATCAGGTAGAGTTATTTATGTTAACTTAGTGGAAGTCTTACTGATAGGTCTTGTTCTGAGCGTCAGTCAGTCAGTGACTTTGATTTGACAGCTAGCAGCCATAGAATAATAACTAAAGCATAGAAGGAGTCCAAATGAGACTCCTATTGTCCAATTTTTGCAAATGCAGCCTATAATAATGCCACCAAGACGTGTAAGAGGGCCTACATTAGAGCGGATGCCCAGCGCGTTGCACGAGTAGGCCAAGAACTCCTGACGCATCCTACGGGCAGCCGTAGCTACTGGCGTCTGGCCAAAGCCGTGCAATCCAACTTTTGCCAACCCTCGCTGCCACCACTGAAATGTCCTGACGGAACTTTAGCTCACAAGCCGCAGGAAAAGGTCGATCTCCTGGCCAAACTCTTTGTGGCTAACTCCCGGATCGATGACTGTAATGCACAGCCACCCTCAATTCCTCACTGTGGCTACAGTCAATCGATGTCCAGAAAGCTAACGGTCCTGATGGCATCCCAGCAATAGTCCTGAGAATGTGTGCAGCGGAGTTGTCCCCTGTGTTAACGCGTCTGTACCGTCTCTCGCTCTCTTCGGGTTGTGTGCCGGCATCTTGGAGAGAAGCTAATGTGCAACCGATCCCTAAAAAAGGAGATCGGTCAGATACGACTAATTACCGCCCTATAGCCGTAACTTCAGTGTTGTGCAAGATCCTAGAACGAATATTGAACAAACAGCTTATTCGATACTTAGAAGATCACTCCCTAATTCACGATCGTCAATATGGGTTTCGGCCAAAACGGTCAACGGGTGATCTTCTAGCGTACGTCACACATCTCTGGGGTGAGGCTATTGACAAGCGTGGCAAGTCACTGGCAGTTAGCCTTGACATAGCCAAGGCTTTTGATCGGGTCTGGCACAAAGCTCTTCTCTCCAAGCTCCCGGCATACGGTTTGCCCGCTCAGTTCTGTACCTGGATTGCTAGCTTCCTGCATGAGCGTAGAATCCGTGTCCTTTCGGATGGATGCGCTTCGCGGTTCATGTCAGTGAACGCTGGTGTTCCTCAAGGCTCCGTTCTATCCCCCACGCTGTTCCTTCTGCATATCAATGACATGCTTCCTCTTGGAAACATTCATTGCTATGCAGATGATAGCACAGTGCATGGGGGATATAACGGTCACCCAACGGCTGGGCGGGTAGACAGCGAAATGAAGCGAGTAAATCTTGTCATTGAGCTCGATCGGGTGTTGGACCTCATTTCTAAATGGGGCTCCGATAATCTGGTGGAGTTCAATGCCAAGATAACACAGGTGTGCGCGTTCACAGCTAAAAAGTCGCCAATCCTTCCCCTTCCCTCTCTTCAATGTACATCTCTAGGCCTGTAGAGCAGTATTAACATGCTCTGTATGGATATCCGCTGCGATCTGAACCAAAAGGACTACATCGAAACCGTGATTCAATATGCCTCACGTAAACTCGGTGTCCTGAACAAGGTGCGGCAATTCTTCAAGCCTGATCAGTTGTGTCTATTAGACAAGACACAGGTGCGATCTTGCGTGGAGTATTGCTCTCACCTATGGGACGGCTCCGCAAAGTACCTTCTCGATGCCTTGGACAGATTGCAGCGCCGCGCTGTGCGCATTATCAGCAATGCGGAGGTCACTAAAACTCTCGAGCCTTTGCAATTGCGTAGAGATATTGCGTCACTCAGCATCTTTTACCGTTTATACCATGGCGAGTGCTCTGAAGAACTCTTTGACCTCATCCCTCCTTCTCCCTTCCTCCATAGGAGTACGCGTGCTGCTCTCCGGAGTCACCAATTTACAGTCTCTAATATTCCATCACGCACAAAGAAATTTGGTGACTCGTTTCTTTGCCGCACTTCCAAAAGATGGAATAGTCTACCAGCACACGTATTCCCTTCTACCTATGACATAAGGTCCTTCAAACGAGGCGTGAAGAAGCACTTTGTGGGCCGGCAGAGTGAGGGTGACTGATGCTACGTCTCCTACGCTGCACCAGTTGTCCTCGCGCCTGGACTTCATTTCCACTTAACATCAGGTGGAGTGGGGTCATTTGCCGGGCTTAGTATAAAAAAATGGGCGATAAACATTGAAAGAAAAGAGACAAAATAAGTTGCCAAAAACGTCAAATGTCTAGCAAAAAAAAACCGGTCACCATTAATGATACAAAATTCAAAAGCGAGTTAGTTATACAAATGTAATTCAAATGATGACCAATCGGAGTGCCCACTCAAATGTCATAGCACTCCTTCTATGCTTTAGTTATTATTCTGAGCTATATGCTAACTAACTGTCATTTGATATTGCCAGATATTGAATAACAGATAAAAAAATTAAAAAAGTATAGGTACAACTTAAGCATTAAACGCCGGGTCTCCTTTATGTTTGCCACTCAAACTCTCGCCTCGGTGGTCGAGTGGTCAAGCGCTCGGCCGTGCGATTCTCTAAGCTAAAGCCTTGATAGCTGCGGCTGCCGCAGCGCTGAGAAATCACTCTGTCTCTTTTATATTCATAGAATTGGAAAGAGACAGCAGATCACAGCCATGCGCGCAGCGTCTATGTGTCGCTTAGAGAATCGCATAGCTGTTCGATATCCGGATGTCCCGGGTTCAATTCCCGGGTTGGGATTTTTCGATGCTGCGCCCGGGTTTGTGATCACTAACCCGCATTTGGCAAGCGTCGTGATTAAACGAGTTCCCATAAATTGTAACGATGATGGAAATTTCAATGATGGAGGCCTTTATGTCATGTCGTGGAACAGTTACAGGTTAAACTTTCCTTTTTTAATAAAGACCATTCGCATAGTAAAAATTAAGCAAAGCCTAGTGAACTAAAAACATCATTATTGTTCCTTTCGTAGAAAACCATTTTTTCATCAACACCATCTGTTTTACAATAACATAGTAAGTAATAGCAGCTCAACCAGCTCAACAAGCTTATGTCGCGTAGCGTTGAAAGAATACTTTACCACCCCTCTCTTCCCTTGGGTGTCGTAAAAGGCGACTAACGCATAAAGACTGCACATACATCCAAGCTTAGAGCGGCGATGGGCTCACTACATGTGCTGTCACTATTTGATGAAAAGTGGACTATGGTAGAGGACTGCTTTCGCTGTCCTCATTGCCTAGTCTCTGACTAACCCTTAGTTGATAATAGTCGTGATTTTATGTATGTATGCATGTTTGCATGTATGTATGTATTAAATAAAAAATAAATAAAACTTTGCTACAATCACACCAATTATCTAGCCCAAGAGAAGCTTCGAAGAAACTCGTTAAATAGTTACTAGACAACGGATAAACATACTTAAAATACTTAAATACATACTTTTTATACATACAAAACACCCAGACCCGATACAATTTAGAAAAACAATAATTTCTAAATTGACCCCACCGGTGTACAAACCTCTCGACCAAGGAGGGCGTCAATATGTATATGATATATAATTGTATCCAATCTTTAAAGTAGTGACACCCCAACACAGTTGATTTATACAGCCTTATCGAAGCAACTTACACACGCCCTGTATACAAAGTGACCACAGCCTCGGCCTTCCGCCCTATTATTCATAATTTGTGAGTTACGCCGCTTTGGCACTCGTGATTTGTGTTGTATCCGAACTAATGGAGGTATCCCTAATCTTGTCCCTGATTTTAATTTACACTATTTGTTTGAAGTTTTGCTACGAGAACTTTGTACTATCGGCAGTGTAACGTTGTTGACATCTAATTATTTGGTAGTGGTTTTTTTTTCTCTTAAATAATGGCTTCGTGCGATCGGCACATTTAGCCAGTGTCAAGTTTTTAATAGTAATTAAGTATTATTTTCTTTATATCAAGTGGATGATAATGAACGTGTAATGGTAAATGATTTTCCCCCAAACCCCTAGATACTCATAAAGCTGTGGGACTTAATTGAGGTCTCACACGGACTTCTTGCGAGAATTTGAAAAGGGATGTTGCACTGTTTTGTTTTATTTGCTAACACTCATGCACGTTCACGAACACTTAAACAGTAAATAATCTACCATTATTTCACATAAATATTCGACAAAACACAAATTCAAGACAATAATACAAAACTGCAGACATGACGCTTCACTTTCCCGCCAAGAAGTCCTTTGGTAGTGTTTTGCTGTGTAATTTCTTTTTTTTTTGGTAAATGTTTAAAGGTATCCACTAGCAACAGCTTACTCGCATTTCGGGTCAGGGTCTTTTTCAAGCAAATGAGTAATTCTGTATAGGACCAACCTCGTAGTATTTTAGACTAGGTGTCCTTTGAAGAGGCTTAAGATGGTTTACGCATTTCGGTTTCCCATACAATTTTCCAAGTCGAAATTTTTAAAGACAGGGATCTAAATAGTTAGTTAAAAATATTTAAAAAAAAAATGTTTATTTGGCTGAGTTATTGCTCCATTAAAGAAAGTTTAAAATCGCATAACTCAGTTAAATAAACGTTTTTTAGAAATGTTTTGCAACAAACTATTTAGATCCTTGTATTTTACTTTTGCATGCAAAGCTTTATTAAAAATGGCTGACTGGTTTTTAAAAATTTCAACTTGGAAATTTGTATGGGAAACCGAAATCCGTAAACCCTCATAAATGAACTATTCATTAAGTGAAAGCATGTAACAAAGACCAAATTTTTTATCACTTCTTTTGCATGTTTAATTATTATTATGAATAAAGTTTGCGCAGGTTGGAGGTAGCCATGATGGCATACTTGGTAGTGTTATGACCCGGTAATGTCACATTGCGAATTAACTTTGACAATATATACATCGAGACATTTTAATGGTTGTTTTCCCGCGACAGAACGATTAACCTTTAGTAGTACTATCGAATCATGAAAGTTATTTTTGCCAATAATGACAAAAAAATTTCGACCTCCCATTCAAAACGGTCCGATCAGCTGAAGACATTAGTATGGGGAGATCGAAATTTTTTTGTAATTTTTGTCAAAAATAACTTGCATGATTCGATAGTACTACTAAAAATCGTTCTGCCACGGGAAAACAACCAAAAATGTCACGGTGTATAAGTAAAGAAAAAATTTCTATGCTCACACAATTATCTAGCCCAAATAAACTTTTGTGAGACTTGTTTAAGTAGGTAACAGGATGACGGTTAAATACATAATCATAGAAAACACCCAAAACCGAAATCAATTAAGGCGAGTCAACGTGGATATGCGGGCATAACTGTTTTGCTAGATCAAATGGTTTATGTGTTTACTATAAAATTACGCTCCTATAAAAATATATAATACACTAAAAGACATTGCATTGCATAGATGTACTTTACTCGATTATAAAAAATCCCGAAAACAGGCCAACAACATTCAACATAATATTTACATGTAAATATTTATTTTAAAGTACTACAGAGAACCTGCTAATTCATTAAATCCTATAAAGTCTAGGCAAAAAACCTATAAAAACCTATAAAACGCGCCTATTTGCGCCGCTTCGCTGTTATACCCGCCCCGTACCGTCGTACCGTCGAGAGAGCGAGAGAGAAGCGCTCGAAAGGACTCGCCTTAAGAAAACAGTATTTCTATAAATTGACCCGACAGGGAATCAAACTCTGGTCCTAAGAGATGGCGCAACGCCAGAACTACTGCCACTAACCACGCGACCATTCGCTGTCAAAACATCTCCCCTCCTCTTTATAAAGCTCCGTTCTCCTCTGTTCCAGGCCAAGATGAGCACAGCAGACGGCGGCATTTCCCACCAGAAGGCAGACGAGCGCCTCGGCCACCACCAGTCCATGAGCCAGATGCTGTACGGCGCCGGGTTGGGGCCAGGCCGGTCCGGTGAGTAGCTGTCTCTTGTGAGGAGCCATCATCATCATTACATTACATAATTATATTGACGACATATCTTTTTTTTTGTAAATGTCGTTGCTTCTGTGCGCTGTGGTTTCTTGCGCCCGTTCTTTGCCACAGTTAAAAAATGACGTCCGGAATGGGTGGTAGGTTAAAAATTTGAACGATTCAAAGTACTTACTAATTGAGTTTATTGAATAAATATATTTTGAGTTTGAGTTTGAGTTTTGAGTTTGACTATTAAATTTAATTTGTTTACGCTCACACAAATTACCTAGACCAAGATGACTATTCTTTTGAAACTCGTTAATATGGTAAGATAACGGATAAATATACATAAACAGAAAAAACACCCAGACCTGAAATCAATTTAGAAAAACAGTTTTGCTCTAAATTGACCCGACCGGGAATTGAACCCGGGACCTCAGAGATGGCGCGACGCCACACCCGGCGTGCTAACCACTCGACCACGGAGGTCGTCAATTATTAACTATTATCTCCGAAGGGTTAGTCAGACCAGGCAATGACAACCACAAAAGCAAACCACTGCTATACTGTTCACGGCACAACAAATGACAACTGCACATATGCTCAGCTTGACAGGTGGTGAGCTCATCGCCATTCTATGCTGTTGGAAGTGTGTGCAGTCTTTAGTCCGTTCGAGTCCGATAATTCGTTGGCGTAAGTGTATCGTTTCTGAAGGAGCTTTGAAGGCGATAAAATAAATTTGGGTGAATAACTAACATTTTGTGTATTATTGATCTTTACCCGGTACTTTCTTGACAGATTACATATAATTAGGACTATTATCCCCGAAGGGTTAGTCAGAAACTAGGCAATGAGGACCGCAAAAGTAGTCCTCTGCTATAGTCCACTTTTCACCAAATAGCGACTGCACATCTGCTTAGAGTGACAGGTGGTGAGCCCATCGCCACTCTATGCTGTTGGAAGTGTGTGCAGTCTTTAGTCCGTTAGTCGCCTTTTACGATACCCAAGGGAAGGGCGACGTGGTAGTCTCTTTCTTTGTCATCAACACTATCAATTCAACCATGATCACAGAATAATATATCATGATAATGTTTCAACAACGCTACAATGCCGACAGTACACAGTTCTCGTAACAAACTTTAAACGATTAGTTCCTGATTCGCCGGATTCCTGATTCTCCGGATTCTTGTTTCGACGGATTCTTGATTCGCCGGATTCTTGTTTCGTCGGATTCTTGTTTCGTCGGAAATATTAATATAAGTACAATAATATCACTTAAGTAAAGAAAACCTGTAGTTATATTTATTATTGTTTGAATTACTATTTTGTTGCCACTATCGGACATATAACTTAAATTACCTACTAGAAATGGGTTCAATTCATATTTTAAAGAAATGACGATTTTCCTTCAAACTATCTATATAAAATTCTATATCTGTTACGTTATTAAATTAAGAACAATTAAATGTCTGCCTTTTATTTAATAGATAGGTAAAGCAGCAATATTTCTATAGTTTTCCTTCAACAAAAAAATCCGATGAAACAAGAATCCGGCGGAACCAGAATCCGGCGAATCAGGAATCCGGCGAATAAGGAACTAATCCTTTAAACAAATAGTGCAATTTAAATTCAGTGACAATATTAGGGATAAACCTCTATGCTGTTGGATGTATATGTATCATCATCATTAGCTTATAAACGTCCCACTGCTGGGCACAGACTTCCCTATGGATAATAGAACGTGGCAACATTTGGCCATAACATAATGCGAATCGGTGGGTTTTAAAGATCTGCTATATTTTTTTTAACTGTGTCGCGTAGCGGTGAAAGAATACTACCACCCTCTCTCTACACTTGGGTGTCGTAAAAGCCTACTAACAGACTAAAGACTGCACATACATCCAGCATAGAGCTGCAATGGGCTCACGACCTGTCACGCTAAGCAGATGTGCATTCGCTATTTGGCGAAAAGTGGACAGGTAGTCGACTGCTTTTGCTGTCCTGCCTAGTCTCTGACTAACCCTTCGATAGTTGTGATTGTATGTATCTGTATTTTTTTTTATTCACAACGGGTAAGCGCTTGGCCTTCATCTCACCTGCTGGTAGTGACGAAAAGGCCGAAGGTGAAAGCGCTTCACCTTCTGGCAACCATAGTTGCGGGGGAATCCAATCTCTTATCTCATATACATCTCTTAAGTTAATCCAATCAAACTAACTTACCACTACCAACTTCCTTAACTCCAAACCCTGTTCTTCCAGGGTCATCTTCCTCATCTCCAGTGGGGGGCAGCAACGCGGGCAGTGGTCTGTTGGTGGTGCCCCAGCCTCTGGGCAAAGGGCCCACGAAGCTACAGCCGTTGCATGCCCACGCGAGGAAGTACCACTGCAAAATGTGCCCACAGGTATGTGTTTTTTTTTCATTTAAAAATAATAATAAATAACAAAAAATATTTATTTTCCCGTATTTAGATTCACTTATCTTACAACAACTATTTATAACAATCTTAGGGCCAGAGCGGCGATTAAGATGCTTTTTAGAAGCTGAATGCAGCAACTGAATCGCTAAAACGCGCGATTTAGATACTGCAATCGAACGCAGAGAGTCGCCGAAACGCGATGCCAGTCGCAGTATCGCCGATCGCCGATGCTAAAAGTATCGTGTGTGCGACAGACATGCTACTTTTAGCAGAGGCGATCGGCGATTTAGACGCTTTTTAGAACCTGAATGCAGCGAATGAATCGCTAAGAACCAGAGCACACACGATACTTTTAGCAGCGGTGATCGGCGATTTAGACGCTTTTTAGAAGCTGAATGTAGCGACTGAATCTCTATAACTCGCGATCCCGACACTGCATTCTAACGCAGAGAGTCGCCAAAACGCAATGCCAGTCGCGAAATCGCCGATCGCCGATGCTAAAAGTATTGTGTGTGCGGTGGCTCTTAAATATTGTAGGAGATTGTAACCTAACTAGGTAACCCTGTAACGTAGAACTCGGTCTCATCCCTGCCATAAGGCAATAAAAGACAAGAAAATAGTATAATTTATACAAAGCGATCGTGCGTGAGTGTATGTATGGGTGTATGTGTATGTATGTTTTATGAGAGAATGAGTATAATTATAATAGTCCTGTTAACCCACACTGTAATCTAAATGACTGTGTCGGAGTGGGTTCACGTCAGTAGTGTAACGGAGCTATGGGATTGAACCACGATTTCTCGCGTTCGACCCGACCATCTATCCGCTCGGCTACCGATCGACTGACTAGGTTATGTTTTTTATAATATTTTATATTATAAATACCTATGTTTATTTTTTAATAAAATATTTAAAAAAAAAATTCTTAACATTTTATGATATAATAAACAGATACTTACTTAATAATAATAATTAAATTAAATGATCACTATAATAAACAATTATTATTATAAATAGAATTAAGATATTAAAAAATATTCCACTAGATTTTATATTTATTAGTTTAAAATAAATACAATTGATTTAATTAACAGACAAAAATAAACACTACAACATTAATAAATATTGTAGTGTTTATTTTTGAATAAATAAATAAATAAATTAATTGATTAAAAACAAATATTAAATGCAGTTATACTAATGTCAATTTAAATGTTAATAAAATACAATAAACAAACCAAACAAGAAAAAATACAAATAAATATATAATTAAATAAAAGAACTTAAAAAAAAACTGATGTCCATGAAACACCTAAACAGATCTTCATAAATTGTAGCTAAGAACCATTTCGATCACGTCAGCTTTCAAACAAAAAAATGCTGCATCGCAATCGGTCAATTTGTTTATAGGAGCTACGATAACACGGACAGACACACAAACACTTTACTTAAAACACCCCCTTGCGTCGGGGGGTTAAATGTCAATTTCCCGAAATGTATGTTCGCTCATCACTTCAGAGCACCTAATTGGCTAATATTTTTTTTGTTAGGTTTGTATATGGTACAACAAAGTTTGGTTAAGTATATATTTATTTGAAAATACGGGATTCACGGGTCGTCGTCGATGGCAGTCGTTAAAACCCACCAACCCGCATTGGGCCTGCGTGGTGGGTTATGGTCCAATGTCCTCACGTGCTATAGTTCAAGTGGGAGGCCTGTGCCCAGCAGTGGGACGTTTATAGGCTGATGATGATGATGATGACGGAATTCACGGGATAGGGAGCGTTCACGCGGACGAAGCCGTGGGCAGGCTGCTAGTCTATACGTAAAAAAATCATTGCTGTTCGTTAGTCTGGGGCCTAGGGTATACTCAAAATCGACTTGAATAATTACATAGATATAATCACGGCTATTATCCCCGAAGGGTTAGTCAGAGACTAAGCAATGAGGACAGCAAAAGCAGTCCTCTACCATAGTCTACTTTTCACCAAATATCGACGGCAACTGTGCTCACCGTGACAGGTGGTAAGCCCTTCGCCGCTCTATGCTGTTGGATGTATGAGCAGTCTTTAGTCCGTTAGTCGCCTTTTACGACACCCAAGGGAAAAGAGGAGGTGGTAGATAGTATTCTTTCACCGCCACGCGACACTGTTAACATGAACAATTGGAATTTATATATTTTTGTTTTTCGTTTTTTTATAATATAGAGAAATTATAGTGAAAATCCTCGAGAAAAACTTTAAAAAAACCACCATTGCCACTTCATGCTGTAGGATGTATGCGTATGTACACGGTATGCACAGACTTTAGTCCGTCAGTCGCCTTTTACGACACCCAAGGAAGGAGAGGAGTTGCTAGTATTCTTTTATTGAACAGCTAAACCACATAGCTTAACATACATAGTATAGATATAAACAAAATTGAGACAGCACGTTTGGCTAATCATCCTCCATTACGCTGCTACGCCAAGTAAACTTTAACACGCACATTTTTCTAGATACAGATCTTGCGACATACATATTTATGTATCGGTGGATCTTTGCGCGCAAATTACGACGCGTTTATGCGCGGGCGCACGTAATCATGCCGTCACGCCATCTATCGGCCGACGGACGTGTGTGACATGTCCTCATAAAACTAAATTGATAAAATTTTAATTTGTACATAATACGATAACCGTTTCTATTGTCTGCCCCCTTACTCTTGAAACCGATCCCGATCGATCGAGATTTGTATTGAGAAATTTTGCACTTTTGAGTTACGGTTCCAGCGCTAATTTGGATTAATATTATGTGAACTATATGGCATTGAGTTTTATATTTAGTTCACTCAATATCCACGCAATATGAATCCAAATTAGCGCTGGTGTCGTAACCTAGGAGTACTAAACTTTACAATACTAATCTCGATCGATCGCGATCGGTTTCAAGAGTAAGGGGGCTGGTGGCTTAGATCACCGTCCCATAATTCCCAAAAGTTCCGGGTTATAGTCCCCGCAAGGGTTTCGGGGGGGAAGGTCACCTCACTTTACCCGACCTGCTACCCTATCGGCTAAAACATATGAATCTGGACATGGGCTTCATTTGACATTTGAAGCCCATAATATGCCCATATGAGGACAAAATATGACCTTCAAATGTCAAATGAAGCCCATGTCCATATCCATATTTTTTAGCCGATAGACCCGCTGGTAATTGAACCCCGGACTTCCGGTTATCGGGTTAAGCAATAAGCCACTCGATCACTGAGGTGTACTATAGGTGAGTTTCATTTACGAGTATTTATATAATATACGTATAGTAATAACAATTACCTTTTTATAACATTTTTATGTACTTAAATAACAAATTTTCTGAAAAATAGTAAGGACATGCCAAATTAAAATAATGTAGGTATTAACGGTGGTTCGACTGACATGTGAAATGCCATAGGATAAGACAAACCTATGTATGAGTATACACCCTTAAGTTTTATTCGTTTAAAATAAATTAAGGGTGAGTTCCACCCATTAAACTGAACAACTTTCCCCAAGAAACCTATGTGCAAAAATTACAAAAAAAATTCGACCTCCCACACAAAACTGTCCGATCAACTGACGACAATTAGTGTAGTAATAAGGATATTGGACAAAAATCTGCAAAGCTCAATTGGGACTGGGCGGGGCACGTGGTAAGAATGAACCCAGAGAGGTGGGCGAACATCACAGCATGCGTTGGGTACCCTAAGACCGACGTTGGCGTCGGGGCCGTCCTCGGAAGCGGTGGCGCGACGACCTCGATGCCTTCGACGAGAATTGGTTAGAGCTGGCTAAAGAGAGAGAGAGCTGGATGGAAGTGGGGGAGACCTTTGCCCAGCAGTGGGACATTATAGGTTAATAAAAAAAATAAAAAAATAGGTAAGTTGAAATTTTTTTTGTCATTTTTGCACATAGGTTTCTTGGGGAAAGTTGTTCTGTTTCATAGGTGGAACTCACCCTTTATTTAATATAAACGAATAAAAATTAAGGGTGTATATCGGAAAAAAAACATTATAAGTGCCCCCTTAAAGACGTTACATACATTAGACTCACGACTATTATCCCCAAAGGGTTAGTCAGAGACTATTCAATGGGGACCGCAGAAGCAGTCCACTGACACTGTCATAGTCCACGTTTCACCAAGTTACAGATGCACATGTGCTCAGCGTGGCAGGTGGTGAGCCCATCCCCGCTCTATGCTGTTGGATGTTTGTGCAGTATTTAGTCCGTTAGTCGCCTTTTACGACACCCAAGGGCAGAGCGGGGTTGATAGTATTCTTTTAGTGAGCTGCTACACTAACTGGGCACATTAAGTTAATATACATATAAGTATATAATATACGTCACGATGCCGAATAGCGCGGCATGCGCAAGCGCAGGGCCGTCTCGGCCGATGGCGAAATGATAATGAGCGCGGACGCCGGCTGTCACTCATCAAAATTCAATTCGTCAACTGTGTTGGGTAGCGTCGGCAGAGACGGAGGAAACATCGTCTGTGACAAAAAGTTGCATATTTTTAGAAAACACATTAAGTACGTATACAACATATTATACTTACTCAAGATACAGACAAAACATTATTTGTGTAGGCTTCATTAGGCAAATTAAAATCAGTGGATTTGTAAAATACATCTTAGACGGTTCAGAATTATACGTACAAAAAAGCGCGGTAAAAACCGTAGACCATAATTATGATGCATAGTGAGGTTGGCATTAAAACTTCATGGATGTTGGCGCTTAGAGTATGCTTGACGTGTGACTAGGGGTGCTTCAGTAAATTGATTCATTCTTGAATACTTTGTGGACAACACAAAATGGGATAAAACTCATACATACGCTCACGTCTATTATCCCTAAAACGTTAGTTAGACTGGTTTATGCGATCGATTACACAAACGCGATTCTTCCTATTCGTGATTCCCATACAATATGGATTCCACAGAACTGCAGTTTGCTACATTCGTGATTCTACACAGCTGTTATTTTAAAAAAGTTGATAAATTTCGGCGGGATGCCTATTCGTGCAATCATGGTGGGTGACGGCCCGTTCTCCCTATTTGCTTTTATTCGTATAACCTAAAATCAGCAATGGATCATTCACAGTCATATCTATAGAACTACAAACTCGAGAATGTTTCTAATGTTCTCAAAACAACGGACTACGCCAAAAAAACGTAGAATAATTTATCATTCATTAGAAAAGTTAATAATAAATAAATTGGATGTGTGCCCTTTTTGCCGACGCTCCACAAGGCGTTGTGTCCTATAGAATTCGCAATTAATTCTCTATCGTGCGTTTTTTGCGCGGCCGAGACGCGGCCCGCAGCGGGCCTGTCGCGTCGCCGCCATTAATATCTAAACAATATTCGGCATTGCCATGCAACTGCGGTAATGTATGTTTAATTTGATTGAATTCCACAACAGTTGCTTCAACAACTTGATCGTTTAATCACTAGAATTATTAATCAGTGAGTAGTTAGCCTCAGAGCTCAGCTGTCGTTATACCAGGCACATTAGAAATTGAATTGATAGCTACCTCTAGGAGTCTTCGTACAAGGGTGCGTACAACTGTGCAAAGGCTTCTGTCGTCGTCGATTGTCAAGGACTTTTTGGCGAAAAAGTCTTTAAAAATAAAACTTCATGTAATTGCAGTTTTGTTTTTATTATTTTAACCGTTAATGGCCTTACTCATAAACACTTTTTATGCAATATTTAGTTAAACATTGTTTTGTCAACGTCATAAAAACGTCATTTTCAATTTGAGCAAAAGAGACATAACAGTGTTTAGCTAACTAAATGCTTAATTAGTGTTTATAAGTAAGTGTCCTTACGTGCGTAAGTGAAATAACCACAGTGCACTTTGTAATGGGTTCGGGGAGAATATCATTTAAGGGGAGGTATTTCGAGCGCTTCTCTCTCGCTCTCTTGACGGTACGACGGCAAGGGACGGGTATAACAGCGAAGCGGCACGAAAAACCGCGTTTTATATTTAAAAAAATTGATAGATATTATAAAAAAACGATCGGTTATAATACCTCAAGTTATCTATGAACTTCATTTTGGTCAATAACTCATAATATCAAATCACTTATTTTAAGAATAAAACCTAGAAAAGATAAAATGACACAAAAACATGTAATTTTGTGAATTTATTCTATCGAGCCAACTTTATCAAATCGTGTTTCCATCGGGTCTATTCTACAGAATAAAACCTCAACAATATTTTATAATTTTCGTAGATTTTAAATTTACTATTTACTACTTCAAAAAATTATTCTATGAACGTGTTATTTTCATCTTTCACTAACACCCAGCCTTAACCTTACTAATTTCGAGTAGGTAGGTACAGTATAAATATATCAAAATATATATTTTACCTATTTACCCTAAGAATATCGAGACAAGCGCATTGCAATTCAGCCACAGAGTCTTTATAAGAAAGTAATTCAGTATTCCGACCTAAAACAAAACCTTTAAAAATTTTTTGCGCAAAAATTAAAGTCACCTCTGATCTAAGAATAGCTCATAGCTAATTTTGAGCTTTCACCAAAAAAGCTTAGCTCGCATGCCTTCGCCCCATGACTGCCTAATCAAAACCGGGGCGCAGGAATGTCATCGCAAAAATGTCGGGGGTCCGACTGACCCTGGCCGGCCAACGCAAAAACCAGCATCGGTTAATACTTATTGCGATTGTGTAAATCTTTGAATTCCTCAGTTGGGACGTTCTGCTTTCGGGCCCCTTTGGCGGTGGCGCGCAACAGTTTTTGATGCGACTGCTTTTTGGAGGGAAACTGTTTTTTTTTCGTTTAGTGACCTGGTCGCACTTCTTGGCGAATAATATTTTTACTTAGACACCCTTAATTTTTATTACTACAACTCTAATATTTTGTTACTACAATGACTTTAAGGATATCATTATCTTATCATTTTGCACCACTTCTACTATGGGACGAACTTCCTTCTTCTGTTCCTTGAGACCAACTCTGAAATCCTTAAAAATCAGATGTTCCATACGTTATGCTTTTCTATGATTTTAGTGTGGCCCTCTTTGAAAAAGTTTTGTAAAATGATGAGCAGAAGCTATCATTAAAGCCATTGTAGAAAAAAATAAGGGCGTGATTTTACACATCAAATAATTGGTTTTGCAAGTTTCAATGATTTTTAGAGATAATCTCATTAATCGTTAAACTCCGCAGAAATTACTACGGAGAGTGTTCTGATGAACTTTTTGATCTAATTCCGCCCTTTCCTTTCCTCTCCCGGACTACACGTGCTGGTCTTAGGAACCACCATCATACTGTAAAGGCTATCAGCACTCGTACCAAAAAATTTGACAAGTCGTTCCTCTGTAAAACCATTGGCTTTGGAGTTCTTGAACGGTATTTATGCAGGCCGTCATGAATGAGTGCGTTATTGTTACCGTGCTTATTCCACGGTGAGGAGCACTCTCGTTATTTTGGACTGCATCGGCTGCTTACCATCAGGCAGGATGTAGTCACTATGACGTGTCACCACAGAAATAGTACTATTTCTGTGGTGACACGTCAGTCACAGAAAGAAAAAAGAAAAAAAGATGAATAAAGTTTGGCATATAGGTACAGACAGATATCAATAGCTTGCTCTATTAAAAATAAATACGTTGTAGAAGCGCTTGGTTGTAAATAAATAATCGACTTTTTCATCAAATTTACTAAGGAATAATTTACTGTTTTATGTTAATGTAACTGCAATAAAGTACAATTTAAATAGGATTTAGATTTCATAAAGTTTCAAATTTAAAAAAAAGTTGCGCACCCCTGCGGCAGCGGCAGGCGGCACTTTTTAAAGCCTTTCCCGACGCCACCCAACAAAACGACGCTCCTAACGGTTCTATAATTAATATTACTGAATTGGGAACTATTCCTAAAAAAAGTAGGTGTACTACCAAACCATAACTTCCATTGGTTGTCGTGAAAGGCGACTAACGGACTAAATACTGCACATACATCCAACAGCATAAAGTAGCGTTGGGCTCATGACCTATCAAGCTGAGCACATGTGCAATCGTCATTTGGTGAAACGTGGACTGTACAAAACGATACACTACCATTATCATTACATAATTATAAAGTAAAGACGCTGTTTTCCTCTGTCTGTGGAACCGCACTATTCTCCTAAACCACGCAATGGATGTTTATACAGTTTTCACTAAAAGATAGAGCGTTAACTGAGGATGGTTTTTGTTTATATTTGGTAGATATATTTTATTAAATGGCTGAAGTATGACGGTTTTTCTAAGTGAGCGTGGGCGAAGGCGCGGGCGGGCCGCTAGAATAAAAATAATTGATGAATTATATCATCCCCTTGTCTTTCACGAAGACTCAGAGGTTGATAACAATTTAATTTCTATGAAGTCTGGGGGTTACGCCATCTGAGCTCTTACACATTGAAATAAAATACGTTTTACGGATTTACGCGCGTTTATAAACTAAGTATATTATAAAGTTATTTTTAGTCCTGAAGTTTTGTACCCTTTACAAGGTGAGGATGTCGTCACAGTGGACTAAGGTTTTCGTCTCATTATTAATAGTTACATTTATTTTTATTTTTACTGACTAAAAATAACTTTAATTATAGTTAATAAATCCAAAATTACATATATATAATCACGACTATTGTCCCCTAATGGTTATTCAGAGACTAGGCAATGAGGACAGCAAAAGCAGTCCTCTACCGTAGTCCACTTTTCGCCAAATAGCGACTACAAATCTGCTCAGCGTTACAGGATGTATGTGCAGTTTTTAGTCCGTTAGTCGCCTTTTACGACACCCATGGGAAGAGAGGAGGTGGATAGTATTCTTTCACCGATACGCCACACTGTTACCCAAAGTTTCATCCATATAAAGTGTTTAATTTTGATGAATCTTGCCAATAACCTGGGACTATCTCTACGGCGATGGGCTCATCACCTGTCACTTTGAGCACATCTGCAGTCAATATTTGGTAAAAATTGGACTATGGCAGAGGACTGCTTTTTCTGTCCTTATAGCCTAGCCTCTGACTCACCCTTCAGGGATAATAGTCGTTATTAATGTAAATATATGTATCCCTACGGGAATCGAACTTGTGACATCTGCCTCTGAACCAGCGACCGACGGCGGCGGCGGCCTAAATCGTTTCAATAAAACACCAAAGAATGTTTCCATCCAAACCAGAAGCATGCAATAACTTCTGAAGTGATCAAACAAATGCCCATCATTTTGTTCCACACTCAATTTCGAAGCTCAAAACTCAAGGGGAACAGCATAACCTTCCTTATCGTAAAGAAAATAAGGTGCAAAACGAGAGCATCCACAAATATTGTCACCCACTTAATGAAAATCAGCATAAATAACTATGTCGCTGGGAAAATGTGACGTTAGGTTTGGGTTATAAAGTTCGTTTTAGAGTGCAGTGCTCTCGAGCAGATTTGGTCCGAAACGTCATCGGCTATTGGCGCCAATTTATCAGGAAATGAAAATGGCCTCTTCCGGCCGTACGAAGTGTTTCCGTTGCGGTGTGATATTGTTGAATTGTTTTTATGAAAATATTGTTTTATGGACATTTTTCGCATAAGTTTAATATGACTTGCACTTAAGTCATATTAAACTTATGCGAAAAATCAGTTAACATCAAAAAGAATTATATTGTTGTCATCAAATTTTTTTATCAATAAACAATCGTTGTAATTGAGTCATATTAGAAACGGAATCTTCCGTTATTAACTTCCCTAAAAATGCTTTATAAAATTAGGTCTCGTAAACTTCGGAATCTATAAATGGGTATAACCTTTAAAACCACTCTATTACTAGTTATGCATTGAGTTGTATTTTTGTAACAAAACAATTTGATTTTTGTAATGCCTTTGCAGGACTCATGTTTTAAACATAACTAGACTTAAATAAAATCTTTTGTTTGTGTACATCATAAAATTAATAAAATAGAAAAGACTTAAACTAAACAATACCATTTGCATCAGATGACAATGAAAAGAGAGCCTTTAAAATTTATTTTATATTTTGCATATACCATTGCTTTGTAAACTCATAACCCAGATTTTCTGTTTAAGATACTATACATATAAACAAAACCACATGCGTTGGTGTCCCGAACAATCTCCCGTACGCTTTTTGCTGATACTAATGACATCGTTAGTACAGAGGGCGAAAATGACGGAGGGCATTGTCCTGAGGGTCTGAGGGCATCCTAAGGGAAGCTTATAAAGCGGATAATGTAACCTCTCGAATGGACAGTTGATTCGGTTGAACACCGAGTTGTAAGTTTTTACACAAAAAAAACATATTTTTGATCGGAGTGATATTTCTATACTCAAAGTCAAAGTAAAAAATCATTAATTAAATAAACTGTAAGAATGTCGATTAAAATGATGGTTTGTGTTACAAACTGATATACTTACTTACTTATAATTTAATACAAAATTAAGTCGTATCTCGTATAACTGTAGTAGAAATAGTTTTTTTTTTCTTCTTTAAAGATACTGTAAGACGTTGTTCATTTTATTTTAAATTGAGCAATACCTGTTTTTTTTGGATATTCTTTGTATGTGTTGTGTTGTCTTGTAATCGTATTAAATGTTTTTTTTTATGTTTGTAATGGAAAATTCGCTGATATGGAGGGCATTTTCCATTTTGTATTGACGCTGTAAAAGAAAGAGATAAAAGAAATGCCCTTGCTAAGTTTCTTGCCGGTTCTTCTCAGTACAAGGCTCCCGCCCCATAGTTAGGACTTACGAACCGATGGCATACCGACATTCATAAGTGCTCTATTATTGTAGCCTAAATTAAATAAAACTTGAATGAGATATTGAAATTTGAAATTTGAATTAAAATGTACGAACGTTGGACCGTACCACAAAGAGAGTGCTCTTTAATTATTATTTAATTAAATTAAGTTTATTGTTATTGCATTTTTTACTAAATGGTAGTCATAAAATTGAAAAAACGCAACTAACCTACTACTTTTTATAATTAATAAGGGGAACAGGTATTACAACCTCAATGGGGCAACATATAAACGTTTTACTTACATACTTGTTTTTTTATTTGTTTCTATGTACGTTGTTTGCTTTCTTAAATAGGTTTTTAATTGTTTCTATTTTATGCTACCTTTAATAATTATTATTATATTTTATGTAGATACTAAAATTAAATTATTATTTGAAGCACAAACATTCCGATAGCGCTAAACTGTACGTCGGCAGGTGGAGCGGTGTGCAATTAAAACGCAGACGTCATTACTAGTGGGGCCAGGAAACGGGCGGTTACTTTTTATAAAAAAAATATTAAAATGATGACCTTGAAACTTTGTTACCTGGGTGGTCTGAGGCTGTCTGGGATAGTGACGAATGGAAACGTAGAGGAGGAACCCTGTGCCCAGCAGTGTACAAAGGGTTACAAAAAAAATGTATAAGTTAAGTATCATAAACCAATGAACGTGTGTAAAAAGAATTTATTGTGATGAGTTATAAAATAAATATATCAGGATCGTAGCGAAGTGTCTTTATGAGTCCATTATTTTTGTACAAACTTCAACTACTAATTTCTCTAGAAAAAGATCAAAACTTTACGGAATAACGGATATTACTGTTTTCACTTTAGTGCGTTTATTGCTACTTCCACACATTGAAGCCTCCACGCTTATAGATGGTTTTTGCATAAAATCATCATCAGCTGAGGGTCGTTCACCGTTGGATTAGGGTTTACACCACGAGCGGTATTGTGCTTCTCGTATACAGCGACTACCCGAGACCTTCACCAGGTGGTCGGTCGGTAAATAGATATTTTAACGAATACTTTACAGATGTAACAAATAATAATAATAAAATAAATGTTTTTGTCACTTTGTAAAGTTTATATCTATAATTCTTTGATGACAATTTTCGAATCAATAAATCAAATTTGTTTTCGTGTGAGTTATGGGGCCTTAGGCGGTGAAAACGGAAAAATTTGCTGTTTTCTATTAGCTGTTATTCAAAATATTTTAAATATTTCCCACTAAAACTTTCAGTTTGTATTAAAGAACCTAAGCGTGAGGGGATAAACGAAGCCAAAACATGATGAGAAACATTTGGCTCGATAGAAAAAAATCCTGAAGTTACCTCTAAAATTTTATTTAAATGCACATTACGACCGTGTTTTACAATAATAGTTCCTAAAAAATCATAAACACATACCTTTCGATTTCTTATTTCTTACCGCCTTTGCCCACATTAGTGCGGAATAAAGCGTTTATTCTATCTATCTATCTATCTTAACTGATTTGGATTTGAAAAAACTAAACAAACTTATTAGTTTTTTGATAAAAATGAGAATGGCACGAATTACCGCAGATCCCGTCTTGCGCAACACCTGCGGAGCCCCGCACTTGATCCGAATTTTTGCTGACCGCCTTTCCAACTCCACCAACCACTTTCTCCGCAATCCACGCGGCTGCGTTGACCACTCAGCCCACTTCCCACCTGAGAACGAGAACGTTGCGTTATCTTCGAATTTGAGAGTTTTTAACATTTAGAACGCGGCGACACACAATAGAAATTCATTGAGCACTGATCAGTGCGTGTCTGAAGTTGAGAGGTTAACGCAAAAAACATTTCGAAGTTATAGTAAAATAAATATAAAATCTCTTGAATCCGCCCGTTCCGTGGCCCGGCCGTGTGCAGGCAAGCGTTAGACGTGGCGTGCTATCCAACATTCTTATATTAATAATCTTCACGGCGGCCGTTAGCGTGCCCTTATCAAAGCCTCCTGATAATTTACCACGCTTATTTATCATGGCGACTGTTTTAAGTACTAATTTAACTTTTAGGGACAATTGGTGTAACAGAAACTTTATTATCATTGCCATCATTACATTATAAAGTTGCCGTTTCCTGTGTCCATGTCACAGGCTTTCTTCTTCTAAGCCACGCAATCGATTTTTGTGCGGTTATCAACAGAAGGAACGGTATAGGAGGATAGTTTTGTTACATAATTTGTATATATTTTGTACGAAATGCCTGAACTATGGCGGTGTTTCTAAGTTCGCGCAAACGAAGTCGCGGGCTGCTAGTCCTACTAATATATTATATATGTATAATATTATAAACGCGAAAGTTTGTAAGTATGGATGGATGTTTGTTACTCTTTCACGTAAAAACTACTAAATGGATTTGGATGAAATTCGGCATACAGATAGGTGATAACCGGGATAACACATAGAATACTTTTTATCCAGATATTCCCATGGGAACGGCAACCACGCTGGTAAAACCGCAACGCAAGCGGCCGCTAGTATAGTATAAATTAGAAAATGAATGCAATGCTAATATTTTTTTAGTGAAAAGTAGGTGAAGTTTAACCTATAGGTATACTGTCCACTTCTGGACAAAAAGGCTTGTTATAAGTCCGTCCGGCTAGCTACCATCACCTTATACTTAACTTATGTTAAGTATAAACTTATGTTAATTATATGTACATCTTGAGCTCGTCCGTGCTTGTCATTGGTGCGGGTTGTTGTCGTAAAGATGGCAATCGTTTAAAACCCACCAACCAGCATTGGGCCAGCGTGGTGGGTTATCACCCAATCCCCCCATATGTTGTTGTAAATGCGGAAAGGCCTGTACCCAGCAGTGGGACAGATTAAAGGATATACTTTACTTTAATACAATGTAAAAGAAAACCCAAGTCCATAAAAGCAGTTCGCTCTTAACAATGTGCTAATTTGACAGAAGCTCGCAACGCCAAGGAAATAAGTAGTTTCACGTCATTTTAGAGCTTGCATTTATGTTGGCACGTAATTATATGACCGGTAGCTCCATCTATCAATTGGCACCTGGCATTACAAAGCCGAGATCTGTTATACGATTACCAGTGTGAAATTATATTCTTTAGCGATTTTTATGCGATGTTTACTGTTTTTAATTGCGCTTTTGTTTTATAACATACCATTTGAGCTTTCAAACGATAATAGGTATACATTGTTAGTTAAGTATAGGTGTGTGTGAAAAAATAAATTGCAAAATGTTTTGGAATGGCGTCTAACGGAACTAAATTACATTTAGTGCACGTAAAGAATATAACCTGGATTGGCATATCGGGGTCTTTTATTTTAAGCCAAATGCTCCCGCAGGCACTCATAATGACTTCAGTGACAGGAATTCGGATTAAGTTTAATATAAAGTAAGATTACCGGTAAAAGCTCAAAAAAATAACTTCAATGGATTTATTTATTTTAACTTTATAACCCACAGTACAGTAAACCTAGTGCCCTAAACATTCTCTACCTGTCAACCAGAGAGATACAGGTAGGCGGTGACATCTAGAGACTACTTGATTAGATTAAACAATAACTACTGAATTATGATATGATTATATTATATTTTTCCTCCTTCTTTACGGTAATAAACGCCATTTAATCTATATAACAACGCATAACTATGAAAACTAACATCAAACGCAACCCACCATAACCAAAAGCAAACTTATCAGAATGAAACGCTACCCCAAAATGATCCGTGCCCCACCCGGGCTCTGAACTTTGCACCATTAATCTTAATGTCGGCTGCAGTGACGAGTATGCGACTGTCTGAGAACATCGCCAGCTATATATTATACCACTTTTGACAAAGTTTTGTAAATTACAGTTTATTAAAAATTATGTTTGTACTTGTTTTCAGCCGTCGAAATTTGTCAGTGCTTCATGCTTATGTTTTTTAGTCAACATTGCTTCATCAAATCTTAGAAGTTTTCACCTCTGAGATCCGAAAGATGCAGCCGCCCGGAATGCTGAAGGTGCGTGGTTCGATTCCCGCATGAGGTTGTCGTCTTTTACAGTGTTTAAAATTTTACTTAAGTATATTCAAGCGTTAATAAAAAGCTAAAATATATTTAAAAAAAAACGTTAATAACATTTACTTAAATAAAAAAATACAAAAGAATATTTTCATTTATTTTCATCTTTCTATATTAGATCACCAATAAGATTACATTAAAACAGATAAAGTTACACAATAATAGGGATACAATTGTAAATTAAAGCTCGTAGGTGACAACTGTATGCAAACATACAACAATCACAAAGAAAAAATAAGAATAGAATAATCTTTATTGTACAGAAAAATACAACAAATGGGCGGCCTTGTCACTAAAAGCGGTATTTGTCAAGAATTAGCTCCGAAAGTGATCTACTACTTACGAGTATATTATGAGTTTACCCAGATGAAAGAGCACAAAAAACTGACTCGATTTGTGGTGTTAAGAGCATTTGCATGCAAAAGCATTGGTTTGTAAAAATTTTAACATGGAAGTTTGTATGGCCGAAACCGTATGAAATTAAGGGACTTATGAAAATTCCGATTTAGTTGGTTTTCGCAGTACAACGATGGATGTATGTACATAATATGTATGCTGACATGTCTTTTTCGACGAAAAATAGAAACAGAAACATGTATTTGTATTTATGGATGGAATTATGTATGTATGCTCTTCCAACGTGTTCTTAACAAACCCCATAAAACGGGGGCATTATTCGCCGCCTTCAAAACTAACTGCCAAAGACAAACCTCAGACCTCTTTGCATGTGGTTAGGCTGTATGTTTGTAACTCCTAAGCGGCTTCACGGCTTGCGGCCGCCAAGAATACGGTTGTCGAAACCACAGAGTGTCGTTATAGGTGAATTTGGGGACGTCTTGGCGGGAAAGTGAAGCGCCATGTTGGCACAGTTATTCAGTTTAGTTTTATTTTCTAAAAATGTTTGTGCTTTGATTCTGGGTAATTATTAACCACTAAAATATGGTAATTATTAACCTATAAAATTACTGCATCTGCTAGAAAACAAACAACGTATATTAACTACCTATTTATTTTCAATGTGCAAACCACACCAAGCCAAAAGGAAGGGAAATAAAAGATGAAGTTGAGATGGAATGGACTGACGTTTATGGTTTACGACGGAAGCAGTGGTAGCAATTTATTGTCAATTTTCTTAGCTCGAAATCTTCGATCACTTTAAAAAACTCGTTAAGTATGTACAAAATAACTGCTTATTTAAAAAAACTTATGATTCTTAATTAATTCATAATTTTTATTGTCTCACGTCGTCGGGTGTACAGATGTTAACTTATAAGTTTATGATTTTACAAGCGGCCGCTCGTGGTTTCACCCGCGTGGTTCCCGTTCCCGTAAGAATATCGGGATAAAAAGTATCCTATGTGTTAATCCAGGTTATAAACTATCTGTATGCCGAATTTCATCCAAATCCATTTAGTAGTTTTTACGTGAAAGAGTAACAAACATCTATCCATACGTTCCCGTGGGAATATCGGGATAAAAAGTATCCTATGTTTTATTCCAGGTTATAAACTATCTGCATGCCGAATTTGCATCCAAATCCATTTAGTAGTTTTTACGTGAAAGAGTAACAAATATCCATACTTACAAACTTTCTCGTTTATAATATTAGTAGGATATTGAGATTTTATTTTGATTTTGGGTGTAAACTAAGTACTTACTTAGTTGAATAAATAAAATAAATAATTTATCTTTGGGGTTTTCTTTCCGATACATACCTACTAATCGACGGCTGATTTATTTTATCGCAATTATAAAGTTGTTCCTTAATTAATGCTCTAAGTAAATAGCTGTTGTTCTTTGCACTAAATAGGGTGGCTCAATGCGGAAATATTGAATTATTACTAAACATCCTGTCTGTATGTATCCACGCTTCATCCACCCCATCACAAAACACCGAACCGCCAGATAGTCTATCAAGACGACTAAAAGGTGTATTCACACCATCCTGCCTATTATAATGCTGAGTACAGTATTGTGATTGTAATTTTGTGTTTAACCTGTGGGCCCCTTAAAAGAAATCACTTACCCTTACGTGCTTCGACTTAAATCCGCCGACTTACTAATGTGTGCGGTTTTTACCTAGTGCTGTTTACGGTTATATTTTTGGGAATTTATTAGTTTCCGGTGTCGTTTTGGGGCAAGCGAACGGCTATTGGAAAATAAAACATACATACACACCCAATACAATACTCTTTTAAAAATAATTTCGACATTGACATCTTTTGGTTAAAATTATCAAATTTTAAGAAAAAACTTACCGATGTTTTTCCATAAATGCAATCTCTGTTCCAAGGTCTATTGTCGCTTTTATTGTTTATGTCAGACTTATAGCTTCTGGGTTTTTTATGTGTAATTTTATTTAAAAATAGGTGTTTGATCTGTTTTTGTCATAAACTTCATAGTAGCATGTAATGAATGTAAAATCATATTTAGCTATATTAGGTCGAAATCACTACATATAGTTTTTATTGTAAGTATTTTTTTCTTTTTGGTTATCGGCTTCCGATACTCATAATAATTAGTATTATATTCTTATGCATGCCGTGGCAACCTATAATTAAGGCAACACCTAGCTTAGAAAATGTTAAATGTTAGTTACTAGCATGTTTAGTATTTGATCTTGTTGGTTGTTCAAATAAATAAATAAATAAATATAATCACGACTTTTATCCCCTAAGGGTTTGTCAGAAACAGGCAATGAGAACCGCAAAAGCTATAGTCTCTGCTATAGTCCACTTTTGAACAAATAGCAACTGCACATGTGGTCAGCACGACAGGTGATGAGCCCATCGCCGCTGTTTACCATTGGAAGTATGTGCAGACTTTAGTCCGTTATTCGCCAAGGAAAGAGAGGGGTTGGTAGTATGTTTCACCGCTACGCGACACAGTTAAAATAAAAGCTAGTTATGAGGCCTATTACATCTCGACTGTGATTTTTGCTAAAATGGCCAATTTTGGCGTTCTTGATCTCGGAAACAATAATACATTAACAGTTTTGACTTATTGAATAGTGTAAAATAGGTATTGGCATAGTGCGTAGTGGCCTCGCTTATTGTAAATTTTGCTTCAATTTTTAATTAAACCCAAAATAGCAGAGAGATTTTTAAAAAATGCGCGATGGCACTTTTTGAGCTCTTCGATTGAACTACTGTTCTAAACAATAAAATAAAAAAATGAGTTTTATCTCTTATATTATAGTCGTATAGTGCGTAGCGGCCTCGGAATTTTTAGATAACATTGATTACATATAGAAAAAAAATCTTATTCTAAACCAAAAAAATTCGAAAATCTCTTAAAGTTAACTGTGAATTTCTCCTATCTACAATCATATTTTTGAGCACACTTTATACCAGAATAATTTTTACTTCATGAGGAATAAAGATTTAATAATAATTTTATTATCATATTTCGATAAAAACGACAAATACAACTGCAGAAGTACTACAAAATGCGACGCGCCGGCCGTCCGAACTCAGCTTATTCTCACAGAGTGGAGATTTGTAATACACTGGCCTGCAAAAATAAGTATCACACTTTTAAAAAAAAAATCTAAACTATAGAAGTTAAGAATTTAAAAAAAAACGTTTTATAGCAATTTTGTCAGCTTTCTTTGAAACTATAGTAAATTATATTATTATTAAATGTTACTATTGAGTAACATTTTTAAGTCTTGTCTAACTTGTGTATTTTAAAAGTTATTACAATTTTAAAAGGGTGATACATATTTTTGCTGGCCAGTGTATTATGCATGAATTTACTATCCTATTTCGATAAATACTATAAATACAACTGGAAAATTACTACAAAATGCAAATATAGACATTTTACGCAAAAATCACATTTGCGATGTAATAGGCCTCTTAAATAATAATGAATTCATTAATTCCTTAAGCAATAAAGAAATTCTATTTTATTCTATTCACTGATGCAAGGATTTATCTATCTATCTATCTAATTTTATTTTATTTTATTTTATTTTGATAAGGCATAGTAACAGTCTAATTGACAAATTCATAAATAAAAATAAGTAATAAAAATCATTTTGACATTATCGGCCAATTGACCCATTATTGCTATGCACAGCATTTAAAAAAAAAACAAATCACGATATTAAATATCTAGAAATTTTGTAAACACTTATCAACTATTCAAAACATGCAATAGAAAATTAATAATAATAAAAAATATGTATGAAAATTATATAAATAGCGACGAAATAACAAATTAAAAAATTTAAATTTATTAAATTATACAATTAAATTGGGCAGATAATAAAAAAGATAAAATTATAATGATTGTAATGTAAGTCCATCCACAAGTATACAAACAAAATTACTTTGACTTTATCCTCGCATCGGTTGTTTAGTGGCATCAGCGCTTTGTGCCTCACGAAGCACGGAGGGGCTTCAGTTATTTGTATTGTTTTAATTTTGTCACCCATTCAATTACTATAACATAAATATAATAATATAAAAGTTGCTAACTAGCAAACAGAATGCAAAGTAATTAATTACTGAAGGGGGCTTAGGCGTTGAAATCGGAAAAATTGGCTGTTTTCTATTAACTGTTATTAAAAAGATTTAGATATTTCGCTATTACGCACTGAAATTTTCAGTATGTATTACAGAAAGTGTGTGAGGGACTGTTTCCAAAACACGATTGGAAACATTTTGTTAGATAGAAAAAAAAATCCTGAAGTTACGTCTAAAATTTCATTTAAATGCGATTACGACCGTGTTTTACAATAATAATTACTATAAAATCATAAACACATTCTTATTTACATTTTCGATTTTTTGACTGATTTGGATTTCAAAAAAACTAAACATTTTTATTAACTTTTTGATAAAAATGTGAATGGCGCTTACGATATACCGCGGACACCCTCGAGGACCCGGAATTTTCGCTGACCGCCTAACCCCCTTTAACCTATAGTATCCCACTTCTGGGGAAAAATATTAGATCTCCCCATTTCTTTCCAGTTAGCTCGTACCTCAGCCAGCTCTAACCAATTTTCGTCGAAGGCATCTAGGTAATTATACTTACTTCATTACAATACCTTACCACAATCTACCATTCAGCGCAACGGATATAGCCAAGTCCCATGCACATAAATAAATCATGCGACAGATTGATGATATTATGTCAACATTTGGTTATCACAAAGTACGTATTTAGCATGACAATCGGAATCTTCGCCAATTAGACAGTGCGTTCACCATCTGGCCCGCATTTTGTATGGGCTGTATGTGAGAACCGGCAGAGACGCACACGGGGTCCGTACTAATGTGTCATTGCCAAATTTGTAAAGCCACTCACGATTTTATGGAAATTTGGAGGATTAGTCAGTATTAGTGTCGCTGGCGTGTGGGAACTTAGAACTAGAGTAGGATAGATACGTCCTTATTTAGTGTAGATTTAAGAATCAATATCATTTATTTAGGTTGCCATGTTTAGGTTACACCACTTATGAATGTCATTATGCCATCGGTTCGTAAGTCTAAGTATGGGGCGGGAGCCTTGCACTGAGAAGAACCGGCAAGAAACTCAGCAAGGGCATTTCTTTTCTCCCTTTCTTTTACAGCGTCAATACAAATTGGAAAATGCCCTTTCTATCATAGAAGGGCACTTTCCATTACAATAATAAAAACATAAAATATATAAAATAACGATGACATAAAAATATAAAATATTAGGTACATACAGTCATAGGTCCCTGACTATAATCCCCAAAGGGGTAGTCAGAGTCTATCTAGGCAATGAGGAAGGCGGAAGCTGTCCACGTTTCGCCAAAATACAACTGCACATGTGCTCAGCGTGATAGGTGGTGAGCTCATCGCCGCTCTATGCTGTTGGAAGTATGTGCACAGTCTTTAGTCCGTTAGTCGCCTTTTACGACACCCAAGGGAAGAGAGGGGATGGTAGTATTCATTGAGTGAGCATCTATACCACACGCCTTATAATTGTGTGTATTAGAGAGTGTGTTGTATTAGTGTATTAGTTTAACTAGTTATCAGGCTTTGAACAGCCCAACTTTTACCATTAAAAATGCATTTTTGGTCATAGCTCCGAGCATTTCAGGAAAGTCAAGATGGGAATAGTACCAAAAGTTGAGGAATTTATCGAGACACGTGCAAACGTTTAAATTTAAAAAATCGGTTGGTATCTTTTTTTTGTATTTTGAAAAATGTAAAAAAACTCTTTTTTTAGGGGATGTTCTTCACTAATTTGTAAATATTTCCGGAAAGAAACAGACTTAAGTAAAAATGAAAAGGTATTAGTTTAACTACAAAACGGCAAAAAAAAATTGAAAATCGGTTTATAATTGCGACATGTGGGGTGTCCCTTTATATTTTGAATTGTAGAATGAATTTCACTTAGGTTATAATTATAATTCGACTTGTAAGTAATGTAGTTGTGTAATTTTATGGTAGTTTATGTCAATAAAATTTCTTATTATTCAACTTGTAATGTGTTAATCAAAATAAGAAATAAAAAACGTAAATTTTTGTATTTATTTTCAATGCTCCGATTCTTGTGGGGACTGCGAAATCCGTGATTTTTTTGTATCATATTTACTTGTGTTACATATTTGGTGCAGTCTTTTGAAACATACGCAGTTACATTTTTGTGGTTAATTAAATTATCACACAGCTGTCATGCTCGTCGCTTTGTGTTACGCAGACTAATCGCAAATCGTAAGTCGTCACAATTGGGACGATTACAAGTCTTTAGGATTCACGCTAATATCTGCTATATTACATACTTATAAAGTAACGTCGCCGTTTTTCTGTTTCTGTGGCTTTGCTTTCCCCTTTTTCACCAAGTCTCTCGTGTATTTTCTAAAAAAATTGGTGTAGTCGCCACGTCTGAGTGGCGATTACGCGACGTAGGGAACTGGTAGGTAGGTAGGTAGGAAGGCTTACCTGGGATGATGATGGGTGATCGGGCAACTGTAGCTGGGCAAAGCACGGGCAGGGCGTTGAAATGGACTTCACGGTCACACAGTCACTTCACTCCACAATAGTCATTTAGGCGGTCTCTTCACATTAGGTTCAACAAATATTCAACAAATAATGTTCTAACAATTACGAACAAACTAAATCAGACAATATACCTGATTGTGATCCGACCTCAAGTGATGATATGTATGATTGTTATTTATATTTATAGACCAGCGACCGCCCGTACTTAAATACCCTTTAAATACCATAGTTTTTCAAAAACCTGGCCTAATTCCTTATATTACACATACTCGTACATAATCACGGGAACTCTGTGCAAAATTTCAGCTTACTAGGTTTAGGTCTGGACAATGATGAGTCATTGAGTCAGGACTCAGTTGTTTAATATTTTTAAATATCTAACAAATTATTTTGTTTACTTGCATCTTTATTTCGTAACGGGGAAGCGCTTTTCCTTGTTTTCAACTGGCAGTAAGTAGCGAAGGTAAAGGATGTTATAATCTGAAAGATAGATAACATTTTGGTGTCATAATACATAGTCTTGCATCAACCAAAAATTATCAAACTATTCAACATAATAATATGCAATTGACAATTTCAACACTTTCGTATTTTCGTTAGACATGTCACTATGACAATAACTCAATGCAAAATCGATCGACACTCAACCACATAACAATATCATGCGAAAGCGTTGAAAGAGACTAACAAGACAGCTTTTAACCCTTCTCGCCTACCATAATGCAGCAATACTCAATAATCTTATAATAGGCCGGTAGTATCGGAAGGGTTAAGAATGCAAAATCTCTACAATGGCCACAAAAGTCCTATTGACAGCTATCGGAGGGTTAAGTTTCGGGGGTTTAGTATAAGCCGATTGGGTATGACTGCTTTGTGCTAAAACAAAGTGTTTGCGGGGATAAGCTCTTATCTGTGCCTTGAGATTATGGGATTTTTGTCGGTTCGGTAAGAGAAAGAGATTGTCTTTTTAATAAAACATAGAAATATACAGTTATGTACTTTATACAGGACAGACCGTTGGTGCTTCACTAAAGACTAATTGAGGCGCGACGGAACAAAAATAGTTAAGTATCTACTGAAGAGGCAGAAAATTTACATGACACATGTTAAGGCGTCAATTTTCTAAATCCTACCCGATGTTGATTTAAGTACAAACAAAATCAGTTAATTTTCGATACAAAAGTACCTAAAAATCCGACTGACGGAACAAAAATGGTTAAACGATTTTGTTTTAACAAAACTGGTTAATTCATATACAAAATACTATCTATCAAAACTAGTAAGTGCTAATTGTTAGATCAAAATTAGTTAGGTACGATTTTGTTGTATCAAAATTGGTTAACTGCATTTAAAAAAAAATCTAGATGTAGTTAAGTACTATATTTAAATTAATTTTTTTTTAAGAGCTTTATTTACAATGCTTTTTTTCTACTATTTTTCCTATCATAAAGTAAAATTCATCATTAGTATGGTATACAACTAACAGTTTTTTGCATTTTGCCACAAGCTAGACATTTTGTACTTAACTAAACTGTTAAATTTGTTAATTTAATTATTAAAAAAAAAACTATTTTTGTTTCGTCGCTCCTAAATTATTAACTCTATATTTGAACAGGGATTAACGCAAAACTGCTTAGTAAAGATATCCTACGCACACCTTTTTATACCCGTCGGTCGTTTCGACCGAGTTGCACCAGTCGTGGTCACGGGCTAACACAATATAATTACATTATTCACAATATTTATTTATTATACAAGAGTGCAAAGTTGCTTTTTAACCGCGTGCTCAATTTTGATGACCGAGCAAGGGAAGGATTTAGAATCTTGAGCGGTAGCGAGGGAATCAAAAGAGCACGAGGTGAAAAATCTTTGCACTCGAGTGCAACACGTAACTTCTCATCCCACCTCAGCGAGGAAATGACTAAGCAAATTAAAAAAAAAGTAGACCAAAAAGGTTCCGAGTCTGAGTTTTTAAGAAATTAAAAAGGTTGTATGATAAATTCGGCACCATGGAGGGAGAAGTAAATAGGTTTAATGATGTTTTGAATTTACAAACTTAGTGCACACGATGTTCTAAATTCAACTTACATTATCCTCTAGCAGATAAAAACGGCTTTTGCACTCAGCTATTGAAGAGTAAAAATACTCTTTCAGAGATGGGGGGATGAAAATAATATTTTCTAATTTAATTTTTATTGTTATCATTTCGTTTTTCTGACTTGAGCTTACATTTTTAATAGTAAGTATAATACATAAATGTAATGGATGATATCGTTTTCTGCAAAATAAATAATTAAATAATAGTTTGAGTAATGTTTCAACAATGATAACACGTGATTTATGTTCATTCTTTTTTAAATCAGTCAAATAGGTATTATAGAATTCACCAATATTAATGATATCCATCAAATAAACCAGCTCAAGGTAAAGATAAGTTACAGTTTACAGTTTAAGAAAACACAATAACAAAAAAAACTCAAACCAACTACCGGCAAAGAGGCGAACAATAATTTATAAACGAGCAAGAAAAACTGTCCGTGACTGTGCGGTCACCACAAAAACTGGATCGATGCTAAATCATTGATCTATAGATCGTTATCGCGCACGCGTCAATGTCAAACGATCGATGAAAAAGATCAATAATACAGTTATGACTCAACCCTTGTGGCGTGCTTTGAAATATTATATATTATAAGGGTTACAATGGGATGTGTGCGTGATGCCAGCAAGCCTATCGGCGAATATGCAATTGGCAATTGTCCTATTGTACTCAAAACATTTGATTAGGATTTAGGGCGATTCTTTTTAATTGAATTTTAATTTGTTGTGTTATTGTCGTGTTGCTGTATCACTTATATTTATTCCGTGTTATTCGAATCAATTGATGTAAAATCTAACTAAATTTGAAAAATAGGTGTTTTCGGTAAGTATTATAACTTGTTAAAAGTTGACAAGGAATCGGAAGTTAAAGGAAACAATGAGATTTATTAAAAAAGTAAATATTTTTATAAATCTATATTTTTAATATTTCTATAAAATTTTAATTTTAATACTTCTCTGTTTAGACTAAATAAATCTTTATTATGTTAGCATTTTATGACCTCATTATATTAAATTAACGTTTCTACTTACACAAAAGTATTAAAAATACCTTGTCACTGTTCAAAACACGGTACTTACCTATTCATAAAAAATATCACCAAAATTTCGTAACGGTTAAAACTGCACAATGATTCGGTAACAAAACTTGTAATTAATAAGCATATCCGCATCCCCTTGTTCTCACGATTTTTTTTAATTATGACCGAGGTAACATCTGCCTTGCTTTTGTTCCTCATACGAGGCCGAAATCAAAGGTCCATGCAAAAAAAGCTCTACACTAAAAATATTCAAACAAAAAAGGCTAAATAATCCACGATGACTGGCGCATCAAAACCGGAATTCAATTAGACATACAAAAGAAATTATTGTGGGGACAAAACTGCTTGTTCCAAACAACTTTAATTATTCACCTTACATTAATAAAGAATATTCGGAAGAAACTCTCACACTGTCCCAAAAGCATCACTAATGACACACACAATGGGCCAAAGAAAAAAACCTGACCCCATAAGAATACATGAATGGAATTAGAAATTCCGCTATCCTTAAAATAAAGCTCAAAGTAAACACATATACTTTAGAAGACAGTCCCCGAAACTTTAATATGCAAAATAGTACGCGAAACTTGAAAGGGAAGGGCGGCCGGAACTGGCTATGCAAATCTCCGTGCGAAGTTAAATGTGAAAAACAAATAATAAAAAAACCGCTTCTATGGGAGAGTGATAAACATAAAAACAATTTTTTGATTGTCTATCTGCGCGTTAAAAAATGTTGGACCCAGGAAAGTCCCTTGGCGCAATCTTCTCACAAGCTTCATGCAAATGAGTGATACTCCTTAATCTTTTATTTTAATGGCATCATATTGTGCTAGATCTTTTCAGCTTTTGTGGGGTGGCTGTTTAGAAGAAGGGACAGAAAAAAATTAATGATTGCACGTATGCAAATCGTCGGCTCAGTCTTAAACTGTGGGAATCCTCTTGGTAAGACAAAATTTCTTGGGGTGGATACTTTTTTTGAAGATGTAAGTACTGGTTTCTTGCTTAAAAAATCAAGGACATGTATAATTTTACTGCTGCATAAATTATTTTTTTACTAATTTCATTGTTATATTCTCAGCACGCAACATGCGTGGTCTTATGGAGAGCATTTGTGTATCGGTAGGACATTTTTTATGGTTTAATAAATAATTTAAAATTAAGACCTACAAAACTGCGAGGATACTTATTTAGCACTACACGCTTAAACCTTGGGGATCTTACAATTATTTTAAGTTACGAAAATGTAAAGTGACATTCTAGCAAATATTTGGTCCTAAATGTATGTTGATTGAGTATCTGCTTTTCACTAATATTTTTCTGGTTTTTTTCAGGTACGTAAAGTTTATCTTACAAGGTATGTTTTTAAAATAAAAATGACTACTTTGTTAAATCATTATCGTTAGTAAATTTACATCATACGATAACAAAAGAAACATCAACACGAAGATCTACGATCGATATAGCAAGAGCGACATCTAGTTACCACCGGGGTAACTAATCAAAATAGTTCGTTAGGTTGAACCTAGATGGCGCTACTTCAATCGTTGGTCGAACAATAAAACATTTTTACTATTTGCAATGCAAATTAGTTTTGATTTGATTATGCAATGATTATTTTCTCTTGATTCATTTATTAGCCTAAATATTTCAATAATATGGTAACGAATACTTAAATTTTTGATTTATTTATGAAGCTTACTTTATAGAAATTGAGCATATACAGGCATATCATATCTTTCGCTATACAAAAATTTATTTTTTTCTATCAAAAAAATTATCATGTCAATTTCGTATTCTAACCGATGCAAGCGCAGGTACACACACAGGCGTTGTTGTTGTCTCACCCACACATCGGTCGCACCACTCACACGGAGGAAGTATAAATGAAAAATGGCTTGCGAGCCATGTGGTAGTTCGTTGTCGAGTATTTTGACGAATTCCGAATAGACAGTGTACGTTATACTGGCAGGTCTATTGAAAAAATATACATATATATTTATATTTAACTTGTTGGTGCTCTCGTCCTGCTTATCAAAGGTCCAGGGTTTAATTCTCAGGATGAGCAAACTGTGTTATGAATATTGATGATAATGATTCTTACTTTATTTTTAACGCTTCGGTGGCCGAGTTGCATAGCTCACGTTCCGATTCATAAGGACCGGGTTTGAGTTTAATTTTATTCTTTCTTTCGATGCGTAGGTACCGTTTGTTATCACCAATCAAGTGTGGTGATTAGGCCAGCCCAATACCCATCAATTATACCGATAACTTGGTTTCGACGGTGGAGACCTTTACTCAACATTGTCTGATGGTACTATGCTTTTCTCATATATATGACAGTTTTTATGAGTTTATTTCACTTATTTTATTTCACCTACGTAAGTCAATGATATGATTTACTCACTCAGACACACACACACATACACACACTCGATATTTAAACGTTTAGGGGTGGATTCGAGCAAACTGGAATAAGGTCTTATACCTAGATTAAACGCCGAATTTGTATAGACTAATCTCGGAGTAAGTCTTATTCCAGTTTGGTCGAATCCACCCTAATTCAGTTACTTAGTAATTTATGGGACGTGAATGTAACGCAAACCCTTAGAAAACCTCCCTGGATCGTTCTGTCACTACGGAATGAGAAACCATTTAGCTTACCAGATTACGCTGTAAAGGTCATAAACGACACACAGCGAATGCTTTCCATGTATACCATAGTAAAGCAATTACTATGTATTAAAAATAATAAAAAAAATTACAAAGTTCTAGTTTACATGTACCTAAGCTATATAAATTTTTAGTGCAAAATACAAGTATAATGTATACAAGTTCAAGTGCTGTTTAAAGTGTTATCATAATTGATAAATTGTTTTATTTATATACGCATAACTGACAGGAAACATAAAAGACATAAACGAATTACCTTCAAGTTGCGTGCTTAATCCCAATTGAAAAATATTATGTGTAGGTAGGACTTCAAGCACTAGCTCTAATCAGTAGTACTCGTTATAACCTAACTATTTTAAACGATTGCCAAAATGTATAGATAATAAAGTCAATATTTTGACGTGACAACGTCTTATAAATTGGTTTGCCGGGTGACACTTCAAGAAACTGCGTTACGCTCCGCTCACGTTATGCGCTCACAATGAGAGCGAGTGAGAGGCACGCGTCCCTTCCACTCGGGCATGGTTAGCCCGCCTAAGAGCGAGAGAGACAGACATAAAAAGTGAAAGGCACGCGTCCCTTTCCTATTTCATCCTTCTTCCTACTATACGAATGAATATTCACATTAAAATTATTTTACCACTCAAAGTCGTTGTCACGTAAAACTTTCGCCCGTATACCGACTTTACAGGCAACCAATTTTTTATTTATAAAAGAAGGAGGCAAACGAGCAGGCGGGTCAACTGATGGAGAGTAATCTCCGCCGCCCATGGACACCCGTCCTCTAAGGAAGGAATAGGAATTGTAAGAGGGGGGGGGGGGATGGGCCTCCGGAACCCTCACTGGCCGGACGGAACACAACAGCCATTATTTCACGCCGGATATTCGTGAGAGTGTGATATTACGCCGGGCGAGACGGCCCAATGCGTGCTGCAACGCAGCGTGGCTCTACCACTCATATAAGAATAAATAAGAAAAGAAACTTAGTGGTGCTGCTAACGCAACTCACATCGCCACCATGACGCGACTCACGCGCAGGTGGGGGGCGGCGGAGGGGGAGGGGAGCCAAAACCTGATTTTCGGTCTATGCTGACCTTGTAGCGGACACGTATTACATCACAGAGTGTTATAAAATGCTTTATTTTGTGCCGTCACCGCAAAGGAGACACGACCTTATTGTGATGAGCTTATGTTTTGTTTCCGTTTGAGTTTTCCGTTTTGGCGTTTGTGGCGTTACGATAATGCGCACGTAGATTCGTGATCTGACGCATGCGCGAAGAGATTGCTACCTACTAACTGCTTGCCAGGTTTTTCCGGTAAACCTTTCCGCGTTTGCGTTTCGTCGGCGCTAATGTTTGAGTTTTCGTTCGGTTGTAGTTGTTTTTTTATTGCAACTTTGACCCTAGTTGGTGACACTTTGACATCTCAATCGCGAGCGATCTATTTTCGACTGTTTTTTTTATTTAACTACATTTTGGAATGTTAACAGAAGTTTATGATAATATTGAAATAAGAGTAGTTTAGTATGGTAGTTTTATGTTATGGCATAACTAACCATGTACTGTTGTCTGTGTGGGAAGGCCTGTTGCCCATCAGTGGGACGTTTTAAGGCCGATGATGAAGATGTTCATCACAACCCATGTTTCTTGCAACACCGAGAGTGTAACAGACCTTGAAGCTTTAATTCTAACACCGGTGCCATGTAGTTTTACTGTATCTAGTACCCTTCAAACCAGAACCCAGCAACAAAAAAAAATATGCTGCTTTGCTGTAATTCGTTCGCAACAAAATTTGCATTAAAATTATATAAACAATATTTATAACATTAGCTCTTAATAGTTTTAAAATTACAGATTTAAAGTTCGCTAAATGAAATGACATGACGTATCGTTGACATTCTTGACAATGCCATGGCATTTATCATTAGAATGATATGATGAATCTCGGACCAAATATTGGTCCGAGTGATGAATAGATTCTACAAGCGTTAATGTCATGTTTAGTTGGGTAGTTGAGGCTCATTAACAAACTACTACCAATGCATCTAAGTAAACCAGAACACATAACATCCCCGATGGTAATCGAACCTAGGACTAGAGTAACAATAAAAATCATAAAAAGTGCCAAATACTCGTAGCTGCTGCAAAGCATTATAGTGTTTGTATAACGGTTTAAGTGTAAATATAAAAGATCTTATGTTGTATTCTTATCTTATGTTGGAGAACGAAATAATCAAGAATTTAACCGCGTCGCGTAGCGGTAAAAGAATACTACCTCCCCCTCTCTTCCCTTGCGTGTCGTAAAAGACGACTAACGGACTAAAGACTGCACAATACGTCCAACAGCCATAGGCTCACCACCACCTATGACGCTGAGCGCGATAGTGCAGTGGTTATTTTGTGAAACGTCGGCTGCAGCAGAGGACTGCTTCTGCTGTCCTCATTGCCTAGTCTCTGACTAACCCTTCGGGGATAATAGTCGTCATTATATGTACGAGTATGATTTTTTTTTATTCTGCAACGGGTAAGCGCTTGGCCTTCATCTCACCTGATGGGAAGTGACGATAAGGCCGAAGGTGGAAGCGCGCTTCACCCGGAAACTTCAACCACTGAGGAACTGTCTATCTCTCTCAAACTGCCGGAACACAACAATGCTATAAACATCGTTGTTATGGCGACAGACTTAGATAAGATGGTGGTAGCTAGCCAGGCGGACTTAACAGCACTACTACCAACCTGAAATTAAAATTTAAGTAACTGCGTCGCGTAGCGGTGAAAGAATACTACCATCCCCTCTCTTCCCTTGGGTGTTGTAAAAGGCGACTAACGGACTAAAGACTGCAAATATATCCAACAGCATAGAGCAGCGATGGGCTCACTACTTGTGCTATAAAATTTGGTGAAATGTGGACTATGGTAGAGGACTGCTTTTGCTGTCCTCATTGCCTAGTCTCTGACTAACCCTTCGGGGATAATAGTCGTGATTATATGTATGATATAAGGAAGGCTATTGGTTGCGATGATGATGATGATGATGAGAGTAGTTCACAGTCAGTCGTGCTACTAGCTAAGAATGTTATCGTATAATTTGTTTTGATGCAAGTAACAAAAATAATTTGGCGTGGAAAATTCAAAATGGACGGCCATTAATAAAACTGTGTGCCCATTCGTATTTTGACAGGCTTTTGGCCAAAAACTCGAATGTGAAAACAATTCAAGGACATAAGTGTGACTTAAAATAAATTATTATTTGAGTGTTCTGTTTATCTATTTTAAAGTTATTAGAAATCCTCGAATTTTTGTAGATTTCTAGAATTTGTGAACATAGTTGTGTACCTGAGAGAGAGAGTTGAGAGGGTTATCTTACCTCTGGTTTACGTGGTTTAAAAATCTGGGTAAAACGTAAAAAATTACAAGAAGTAAGAAGATGAGACAAGAAGTGACGAGATTCGTAGCCCATAAATAAGCTTAAGAAATGCATATAGACAAGTGTTCCACACCATGCCACAATAAAAAGAGTTGATCTACGTAAGACGAAGAAAGCTTAACAAAAACTTCACAATTTTAAAGCTAACCACTGCCACCTCATTACGCATTCCATACTTTTTTACGAACACGCGCAACGAAGAAGAATAAAAAAAACACTTTCGTTATCTATCGCGGGCCGGTGATAAAAACAACGATTCACTCATTGTGTTCGTTTTTCGAACTTCTGATCCGCCATTTTGTTTTTTAGTTGATGGCGCGAAAAAATTATAGCGCACAGTGTAGTGGCGCCAGTGCGCCCTGTTTGTAATGGAGATATTGACAACAACAATTTAAGTAACTATGTTATTCTAAAAAAATATAAATACAATATGTCATTACGTAACAGCTCTACAAAACGTTAATTTATTTTTTGTAAATATAAGAGGCAAAACACTCTTAACTGATAGAATATTTAACACACACTAGTAATATCATGGCTATTCGCATTCAATTTCTATACATGGTCATCATTTTGTCGCTATATTTTTCTATTATAGTCAATTACCATAATCAGATGAGTTAATAATAATGTTGTTGCACTAACCTTATTAATGGAAAATTTGCAGGCAAATTCCCTTAATAAGCAACGCACAAATTATTTGCAGATAGTAAATCTTATTTTTTTTTAATTTTTGATGTCTTGGGTAAACATATTTATTCATTCATTTATTTATACTCATATAAATACTTACAACTATCTTTACAGGTTTTTTTACCATTACAAGGTTTTGCATTTACTGAAATGGCTAGTAAGGTCAACACGAAAGCAACAGCAAGCTTCTGAGTTTATAGCTCTTATCAGATGTTGTCGTTAATAACAACACCACCAGCTAAAGAGTTATCTTCTTGCATTATTCAACATCAACAAAAAAAACACAATCCACCATCTTGAATTAGGAAAGCAACACTACCGCTCGCACATTACACTATGTCGCGACATTGTATTGTTTTTTCCGCGCTATAAACTGTTTTTTACGTCAAAATAGTGGGTCACTATGTCTGTATTTGTCCTTTGACTGGTTTTTAAGAGAATTTTATTTAAATCGCTACCACTGAGTCACGTTTAACCGTTAAATGCAGTACTAAGGGAATCGACCGACTAATGATATTCGTGAGGCGATAATTTTAACCCATTGACGTTTTTAGGGCTTGATTTGTAATTATAATTCTTTTTTCTCGATGTTATGTGACGATTTTATGTTTGATGTTCGATTATGTATTAGCGGGAAACTCGACGCTATACTTTTAATACGACCCGGTGAATGTCAGAATATACCATTGAGATAAATAAACTAGAGAAGACGTCCCATACAATAAATGTGCACAGCTACAATGATACTTGTACCGTGGTGGCTACTAGCTGTAACAAAACAGAAAATATTGTTACTCTATGCATTTTACCGAAACATGGCCGCCGCTTCATGTCTCGGCGATTTGATAAAATAATTATTCAAAGGCATGTGATAATTTAGTACGTATTTCCAGGTGAAAAGTGATTCCTTTGGTTTTATTTGTATTTCTTGAATTGTTAAACAGTACCTTAGAACACATAAAGGCATATTTTAATAAAATAGAACACATAATATATGTATTGTTGCGTCTAGCGCCTGCCACAGACTACTACAGTTGGAGCGAGCTGGCTCTAACGCGTGTTAAAAACAATCTAGTAGAGACGTCTTCTCTAGTACGTAGTACATTATAACTCAAGCGTTACGCGTTAAGCGTTACGCGTAGCGGTAAAAGAATACTACCATCCCCTCTCTTCCCTTGGGTTTCGTAAAAGGCGACGAACGGACTGAAGACTGCACATACATCCAACAGCTAAGAGCGGCGATGGGCTCACCACCTGTTACGCTGAGCACATGCGCAGTCGCTATTTGGTGAAAAGTGGACTATGGTAGAGGACTGCTTTTGCGGTCCTCATTGTCTAGTTTCTGACTAACCCTTAGGGGATAATAGTCGTGATATATGTATGTTTGTATGCATAATTATCTGACTTACGGACCAAAAACTGCACATGAGTACATCCAATAGCATAGAACGGGTTTGGGCTCACCACATATCATGCTGAGCACATGTGCAGTTAGTTAGTTAAAACGTGCACTGTCAAGTGCACTTCTTTTGTGGTCCTCATTGCCTAGTCTCTGACTAAACCTTTGGGGATAATAGTTAGTGGTGTATATTTTTATGTATTACTAGCAGCTGCTCGCGGTTTTACCTGCGTGGTACCAGTTTCCGTGGGAATATCGAGATAAAAAGTATCCTATGTGTTAATCCAGGTTATAAACTATCTGTATGCTGAATTTCATCCAAATCTATTCAGTAGTTTTTACGTGAAAGAGTAACAAACATCCATCTATACTTACAAACTTTCGCGTTTATAATATTAGTAGGATTGCCATAAATAAATGACACATATAAAATACACTATAACGACTATTATCCCCAAAGGATAAGCCAGAGACTAAGCAAAAAGAACCGCAGAAGTAGTCCTCTGCCATAGTCCACGTTTGACCAAATTCCAACTGCATATGTGCTTAGCGTGATGAGTCCATCGATTATATATGCTGTTGGATATATGTGTCGACTTTAGTCCGTTAGTCGCCTTTTACGACACCCAAGGGAAAAGAGTGGTCGGTATTTTTTTAAGTGAGACCTGTGGACTCAAGGCTCAAGGCTCATGAACCTATATCATTAATATCATTCAAGAGTTTACATCAACCCTATAACCCGCATTGGGCCAGCGTGGTGGGTTATGGCCCAATATCCCCACGTGCTAGTCCACGTGGGAGGCCTGTGCCCAGCAGTGGGACGTTTATAGGCTGATGATGAAGTGCATACATCTAGGACATGCATAATAGGTATACTTAAAAATTAATACCTTCAAATTAATGCAAACTTTATTTGATTAATGACTTCATTATAACCACGAAACTATCTTGACATTAAAGTGCTTAAAGTGCGGTTTCCTAGCCAATTTAACTTATTCATTGGAATGACTTTTGGCATTTCCTCACTAATAATGATTAAGTATAAAAATGATTTACGTAGCGGCTAAGTTCGAGTTTATTTTACATACATAGGTAATCACGACTATTATCCCCGAAGGGTTAGTCAGAGACTAGGCAATGAGGATCGCAAAAGCAGTCCTCTATCCATAGTCCACTTTTTACCAAGTGACTACACATGTGCTCATTGTGACAGGTGGTGTACCAATTGCCACTCTATGTTGTTGGATTTATGTGCAGTGTTTAGTCCGTTAGTCGCCTTTTACGACACCCAAGGGAAGAGAGGGGCTGGTAGTATTCTTTCACCGCTACGCGACATGGTTAATATGGTTAAATGAGTGTATTTTATAAATTTTAATAATTTATAAATTAAAATTGTTTTTAAAGAATACTTATATCAAAATAGTAGATTCGGTAGTAAGACTTAACCTAGTTAGGTAACTGTTAATTTATAAAAGGCTTTTATAAAATAAACTATTTGACTTTTTTTAAATTATAATTTTAGATTTATTATCAAACCGTTATTAAACCACAAATATATTTATCTACTTAATTTTAAAAACATGTATATATGCAATTAATTTAATTTAATATTTAAATACTTCAAGTAGCTGAATTTCTTAGGATCGGACCAGCCACAAAACGCCTTTAATTTTTTAAGTAATTATATTTTTTTTAAATAATGTCGCCATCTTACCTTAAGCTTCTTTTTTTGTAATATCCTTGTAACTATAAGGATGTACGACAAAAGAACTGACACATAATGCCAGAATATAGGTATTAAGTATATTGAAATACGTAATTCAATTTTAATTCTATCATGACGTGCAAATCTCACATCCACGTAGGTAATGAGCAGATCGTGTTGGGGTTTTATTTTCGTTGAATCGCCACCATCTAACAGTGTTTTTTTAGGATATTTTTTGGCTAGCAACAAACTTGGTAGGTAACTAACAAACATGTGCATTTACTTTTACAGTACAGTCGGTCGAAGAAGTGTATTTAAATCTTGGTTAAAAACGTAAATAGAAAAAGGTTGTTTCTTTAAACTTTCTGTGTGGCTTTTTTGTAATTTTGCCTTCCGAAAAATCACCATGTAATTAATTATTAGTGGTCAGAATTACGGTCGGAGTGAAACGATATCAAGTTTTTTGTGTACAGGGAAGTAGAACTTTAAGTCTTTCTACACGGACCCAATCGTAGACTATACAGGCACAACGCGCGTAAGTACTTACATGCCATTTGACGGCAATGACTTTCACAAGCTCAATAAGCCTCTTGGTAAATATGTACAAACATATAGGTAATTATTACAAAAAAAATGGGGCATTATAAAGTGATCACCGGAGAGAGAAAGAGAGAGAGTATCACCACTGTTTTTCTTAAAAAGTGTTTAAAAAATCTATTATTTTCCTCACTTTTTATTTTTACCGAAGCGCACTTTCCTTTCGCCTGTAATCCTAAATGAGAAACTGAAATTATTATATCTGACTGTCGGAACACAACAATAAAACTAACAATATTTAATTACACACTTAACTAATCACAACATTGTTTTACAAATCAAGTTCAGCATAACTTTAGTTTTAAATCTGAATTATTCTTGTCGGGATAGGTTCTTGCAACCAAAAAGCAGTCTAGTCTAAAAAAATAATAAAATAATCTAGCATAAACGTGGTTATATTCACAAATACTATCAGAATATTGTAAAAGAAAAACTCTGTACATAATGCTTTATCAAACGCGTGAAATTAGATTTCGTAGCTGCATAATGTTAATTTGATATCGTGAATATCAATAATTTTCATTTGTGACCGTTACGAATGTCCGGTTCGATTATGCAAATGTAACGCTTATGATTCTGTAAGAAATGACGGAAATCACAATGGATTGTGACATTGTCTAGACAAATTAATGCATTTTTTATTTATTTTTCCGTAGTTACACCGGTAAATAACAGTTAAATACATACATAAGTACAGTACAATAACACGACTATTATCCCCAAAGGGTTAGTCAGAGACTAGGCAATGAGAACAGCGAAAGCCTTAGAATAATAACGTATAGAAGGTAAGTCCGCGCGCCCATTTTGAAGCACTTTTTTTGGAGCCAGATATGGCTCTATGGTTTAGTGCTTCACTTTTGACAGAGCGCTTGTATGAACACTATCTTTCTATACGTATTTATTCTAAGGCGAAAGCAGTTCTCTACCATAGCCGCTATTTGGTGAAAAGTGTTCACCAAATAGCCACTGCACATGTGCTCAGCGTGACAGGTGGTGAGTCCATCGCCGCTCTATATATGCTGTTAGATGTACCAAGTATATGTGCAGTCTTTAGTCCGTTAGTCGCCTTTTACGACACCCAAGAGAAGAGAGGGGGTAATAGTATTCTTTCACCGCTACGCGAAGTAATAGAAATAATGAAAGCTGGGCTTTCTGCCTAACTTTCCGGTAAACGAGCGTGTGTGTAGATGTATGTATAAGAATGAATAAAAATAAAGAAAAACAAAATATACAAAATAGTAATAACATTTTAAAATCATAAAAAGCTTATCCCAATCAACCAGTTATAAGAGCTAGACAAAATATACTAACACTTTGACAATCCTCTAAACAAATGGTCGAAAGTTCTCTTTAAAAAAAACCAATCGAAGCAAATTTTTGTTGATTTACTAAAATGATGACGATGGTGCGTATTCTATATTCCTGTAATTTAACTGGATCTCATATACAAATTAGAAATAAACTTTACCATAAGCACGCCAAAGGCTGGCTTGCATTCTATAGGTAGGTACTAGTGGTTCTCATGTGACTTCGTCCGCGTTATCGTTCCGTATTTCGCTACGAAATTTCAAGAAAAATTACATACATACGTATAATTATGACTATTATCCCCGAAGGGTTATTAGAGACTAGGTAATAAGGACCGCAAAGTAGTCCTCTACCATAGTCCACATTCATCAAATAGCGACTGCACATGTACTCAGTGTAACAGGTGGTGAGCCCATCGCCGCTCTATGGTGTTATGTGTGTGTGCAGTCTTTAGTCCGTTAGTCGCCTTTTAGGACACCTAAGGGAATAGAGGGGGTGGTAGAATTCTTGCCCTGTTTATTACAAACTCAACAAAAAAGAATTAGCCAAATAGGTTTACCCGTTCTGAAGTAATGCACGAACATACATACAATTTGTGGCAATTCATTTTTACTATATACTATTAGATAACTCGTAGAAGACCTTGACATTGATACTGGATTGAATACTAATATATCTGTTTCACTTCTAGTTTATTATAAAAAAAAATCTGTATATATGTACGAGTACGAATGTAATTTATACTCCATTAAAACGCCTTGGTGGTCGAGGAGTATAGCGATCGGCCCGTTATTTTGAGTTTTACATTCTTTGGGCGGACTAAGTCTGTTTTTGGTAAAGGAATAACGAGAGTTTGTAAGGTATTCAAGTAGCGCCTCTTGGTGATAAACAAGGTGAGTTGCAATGATGCCACTCTTTGAATCTGAACCCTTTAATCTGATCCTTCCTTCTCCACTTTCTCCCTTCTTCTATAGGAGTAGCCGTGCTACTCTCTGGAAATCTGGAATCACTGATTTACTGTCTCCAGTATTCCATCGCACACAAAAATATTCAAATAATTAACAATAAAATCATTTATTTCGAGCATTGTCCATAAAGTGATATTGAAAAAGGTCTTTGAGCTATGTTGTGAAAATACTTAACATAAAAAAACTAATTTTTCGTGTCCTTGACAAGGTGTACGCGCGTCCTGCTAAATGCTGCATGATCCTCGCAGCGACGACACTCAGTAGAAACCTGTTGGAACGGTAAATCAGGGTCGCTATGCGTTTCCTGACAGTTTGTCCTATTTAGTGACTCGATTTTTTGTCGCACCTCTAAAAGAAGGAATAGTCTACCAGCACACGTTTTCCTTCCTTCCTAATTATGTGGACCTTCAAACTAAGGCGTGGCACTACTGTGTCGAAAGATACATAAAAATATTACTCAAAACTTTGGCTTTGTCAGGTGTTAGCAACCTTTTTAACAAAAACTGTTTTATCAAATAGCAAAGGGCGACTCGCTAATAACACCTACACTCCCAAAGCTTTTTCACCTCGCCAGTACTTGTATACAGTTGTATACATAAGTTATGAATATGAATCAATGTTTTTGCGGGTCCAATCAAAATGATTGACGCGTGAGCATTAGTGGTAATACGTGCTTCCACTAGGTGCTCAGGGTGACCATGAATTGAATTAAAATTAGGATATTGATAATCGCATCGGTAGTCGGTAGCCAAGTGGCTTAGCGTTTGGCCTGATTTATTTATATCTAAATACAATGGTGTAAACACCAATTATAGCACAATACAGTAATAGTAAAGACAGTAGGTAAATACAAATAGTTAATACCACATAAATACAAAATAAGGCAAAAACTAATTCTGATATCCTGGATTCCATTCCTAGGTCGGACAAAGTGCGTTTAGATTTTTTTGAGAAAAAGCCCAGGTTTGTAATAGTTAATTAAGCTTTATAATTAAATTTACCTATCAATTGCAGCGATAAAGAACCATGGGAAGTTTTGTCCCCACCATCCAACAGATTTGAAATTAGTGTCATTTGAAGGGTCTAGTAGGAGATATTTTTTTACTATGGCGTCGTTCTTCAAATACGCGGGATTTAGGTTATAAAAAATATATTGTTATTGGATATTTTTATTTTTTTTCTAACAAAATAAGATTGCAAGAGCAGACCAGGCTCCACAGGCGGCACCCGTTCACGAGTAAGACATGTGAATCAGCTATCGCTTCGCTCAACCATGTTTTAGGGAACGTAACGACCCGATGCACATGCTACCACCGCAGAGACACTTTGAGAGAGCATGACACACTCGAGCAACTTCAACTAAAGCAAGAAAACAATAAAACGCAATACTTTTTGAAACTAACACAGGTACTTTAGGCTTCTTTGGGTCCCAATGAACAAATATCCCATGACTGTTGTAGGGTGGGGACGGCGTTCATACAAAATCTCCCATGGTACTTTATTTCAATGTTCACTTTTGCAGTTAAATGGTGAACCGTTTAAAAAACGGTTAAACCCTAAAGGGTTTTAGAAAAGACTCTATAAACAACTTGCGAAATGCTAGAACCGGATGATTGAGTTTTTAGAAGACCTTATATTATAATAATATATTCAAAATATAAATCAATATACTGTCCAACTGCTAGGCAAAGGTCTTCATTAATGAAATCAAGTCTTCGCTATAATTGATACGCTTAACACCACGCTTGCCAAATGCGATTTAGTGATTGTTGATTGAGTGAGTGAGCTAAGGAATTAACGATCTTGTTCCTCCAGCCCCATTCCACCATTGGTACACTAGACGCCGAGACATTGACATTCCACCTGTCCTTACCAAACGTTTTGCTGGTTCGATTCTTGTGCGAGCCACCAAGGAGTGGAACGCGGTGCATGCTCATGTGTTTCCCGATCACTACAACCTTCGTCTTTTCAAATCAATAGTGAATAGGCATCTCCTGGGTAAGCATGCAACATCTAAGACCACATCCTGCTCAGGAAGCAGGTTGGTGGTCAAATGTTTGCCCAGTTTCATTGAAGAAAAAAAAGATAATTAACAAAGGCTAACTTTGCCCAACCTACGAACTAAAAACTAGACCTCCGCCTATAAAGCCGAGCGCTTAGTTACTCGGCCACTGAGTTGTCAAAATATGAAGCAATAAAAATATTATTCAGTAAAAAAAGTTAGATAGATAAACACTTAATTGTACATACACAAGAAACAGTTACACATGACACAATCTTAAAACTAGTTGGTGTAGTTTAATAATTTTGTCGCCTTTCCGCTAAACTATGGTCACCCTATCAACAGGTTTTCGGCAAAGGTGCTGCTCGAGTCGAGTCGAATCTCGGGGCGAGCTCACGACGCTAGCCGGCTAGCGAAATAATTCCAAATACTCTTCAACATTAAGCATCTGTCATCATCAACTGCGGCCTCAGTTACACGGAACTGTAATCTAGCAATATTTATCTTTCTTCAAGCTTGTAACCATGTCGCGCAGCGGTGAAAGGATACTACCAACCGATCTCTTCCCTTGGGTGTCGTAAAAGGCGACTAACGCACTAAAGACTGCACATACATAAAACTAAAAACGGCGATGGGCTTACCACCTGTCACGCTGAGCACATGTGCAAGGAAAAGAGGACTATGGTAGAGGACTGCTTTTGATGATCTCATTGCCTAGTGTCTGACTAACCGTTCGGGTATAATAGTCGTAATTATATGATGATGATGGTGATGGTAATCTAGCAATATTTATCGTTTACGCTTCAAGCTTCGTGTGAACGGCAGCGGGTGCAGCAGCAGGCGGAGAATATGGCAAAAGTTTCCTTTTTAAGCGCCCTATTACATTTCGACTGTGATGTTTGCGTAAAACGGCCAATTTTGGCGTTCTCGATCTGAGAAACACAAATACATTAACAGTTTTAACTTATTAAATAGTGTTAGAATAGCTATTGGAATAGTTTGTAGCGGCCTCGCTTTTTGTAAATTTTGCTTAATTTTTTAATTAAACCCAAAATTGCAGAATTGTAAAATGCGCGAAGACACTTTTTTGAGCTCCTCGATTACATCCTCAATTACTCGAACTACTGTTCTAAAGAAATGAAATAAAAAAATTATAATGTTAAGTCTTATATAGTCGAATAGTTTGTAGCGGCCTCGGAATTTTTAGATATCATTTTTTTTATATAGATAAAAAATCTTATTCTAAACCAAAAAACTTCGAAAATCGCTGAAAGTTAACTGTGAATTTCTCCTATTTACGATACTATTACTGAGCAAAATTTATACCAAAATAATTGTTACTTCGTGAAGAATAAAGATTTTATAATGAATTTAATATCCTATTTCGATAAAAAACGATAAATACAACTGCAAAATTACTACAAAATGCGATGCGCCGGCCGTCCGAACTCAACTTGTTCTCACAGAGTGGAGATTAGTAATATTAAGCATGAATTTATTATCCTGTTTCGATATAAAATACAACTGCAAAATTACTACAAAATGCAAAAATGGGCATTTTACGCAAAAATCACATTTCACAATAGGTCTCTTAAACGATTCTCGTAGATTTGCGTGACTCTGTAATTTGATCGAATGGTGAATGGACTGAGTGGGGTGAAGGAAACTGTTTGTAATGGCGGCTCATTAAAAGAATACTACCAACCGATCACTTCCCTTGGGTGTCGTAAAAGGCGACTAACGGACTAAAGACTGCATACTTCCAACAGCATTGAACGGCGATGAGCTCACTACCTGTCACGCTGAGAACTTATTATGTAGTTGTTATTTGGTGCAATGGCAGAAGACTGCTTTTGCAGTCCTCATTGCCTAGTCTCTGACTAACCCTTCGGGGATAATAGTCGTGATTATATATATGTAGGTATGTCGTCAATATGTTGTTGTTATACCTTTCGATTAGGGCTTTACGACATTTCTTTTAGTTTGGTGTCCACACATTGACAACAATATGTGCATTCATTACCGCACGGTGTGATGGCGAACCCGTCGCCTAACCAAACACTCTATAAGTCAAGTTTGGCAGTATTCAAATGATGAGAGCCATACGCCACGGGTGAAGATCATGTCATGACATCACCGCCTTCAATAAACACGTGTTATATAACATTTAGGATGTATAAGTGACGATCGGTAGTTAAAGGTCATGATCATGTACGGTCAGCATGTACAACATCTGAGCAAGTTCTACATACATATAATCACGACTATTATCCCCGAAGGGTTAGTCAGAGACTAGGCAATGAGGACTGCAAAAGCAGTCCTCTGCCATAGTCCACGTTTCACCAAGTTACAACTGCACATGTGTTCAGCGTGACAGGTGGTGAGTCCATTACCGCTCTATGCCGTTAGATGTATGTGCAGTCTTTAGTCCGTTAGTCGCCTTTTACGACACCCTGGGGGTTAAAGTTACTCACGTCCGTAGGTTTACCCTTGAGACCCTACACGTGACCCCTGGGTGGTACTAAATGAGTGACACTGACTGAGTGGTAGAGCCACACGCATCGGGCCGGCCCACCCGGGGTAATACCCCCCCCCCCCCACACAATTCCTATTCCTTTCTTAACCCTATTCTTTCCTAAAGGTCGGCAACGCATCTGTGACTCCTCTGGTTTTGGTTATGGACACACCCGTCCATGGGCGGCGGTGATTGCTCTCCATCAGGTGACCCGCCTGCTCGTTTGCCTTCTTCTTATATATTAAAAAAAACCTAAGCTGGCAAGCTACCTACTTAAAAATGTAATAGTGCCGTTTAAAAACAATTCACCAGCTGTTAGGGAAACCGAGTGGAGTCCTCTTCCACCTTGAGATGAAAGCAGTACTTACCCGTAGGATAAAAAAGAGTGATCAACGCACCCTGTTTGCGCAGGACGTGGGATCGATTCCCATCTGAGATAGTAATTTTTTGTTATACATACTCGTGCATACATAAAATCACAACTATTATCCCCGAAGGGTCAGTCAGAGACTAGGCAATGAGGACCGCAAAAGCAGTCCATTACCATAGCCCACTTTTCACCAAATAGCGACTGCACATGTGCTCAGCGTGACAGGTGGTGAGCCCATCGCCGCTCTATGCTGTTGGAAGTATGTGCAAGTGTCTGATGATTATGGTCAATGTGAAGATATCTTAGAGAGAGGAGAGAGACGAGATAGATAGAGAATTATAGAGCTCGTTGGCGCAGTGGCATTGTATTTGTGCGATTATGCAAGATAGAGTTAAGTGCTATTGAAACGTTATAACAAAAAAACCATGTCGCGTAGCGGTGAAAGAATATTACCACCCCCTCTCTTCCCATGGGTGTCGTAAAAGGCGACTAACGGACTAAAGACTGCACATACACCCAACAGAGAGCAGTGATGGGCTTACCACCTGACACGCTGTGCACATGTGCAGTCGCTATTTGGTGAAAAGTGGACTATGGGTAGAGGACTGCTTTTGCTGTCCTCATTGCCTAGTCTCTTACTTACCCTTCGGAGATAATAATAAAAGTTGTAATTACACTTATACATGTATGTATTATATAGATTATTATTAAAAAAACAAATCTTTATCTACAATAAATCTGCCATTGCTTGTTAAATTCATCGATTCTAAACAATCAATCATCGTTCAATTAATGAATTAAATTACCGGTCACTCATTATTTTTCATTCGTTCACTTTGTATAAAAAAACCAAGGTCGCCTTGTAATGTTGTCTATATTTTTGTTGGAGTATAATTAAAATTAAATTTATCTTCAGCTAATTGATGATTTGTTCGTTTTGCTTTTATTGTTTAATTATATAAGCGTAATAAATAAATATAGATATTGTTATTTATTTTAAACCTCTATTCAATTTGGATTTATTTTATTTCCCGCCTCTCCCATATCTAGAAATTTTTTTTGGTTTTATTTTTTATAACATCGAAGTAAATCCTTTTTTTTTAAATAAAGCTTTTACGTAATCAGGAGGTCCAAAGTACAAGCATGTTCAAAAGAATTTAGTAACTAAAATATAAAGAAAAGCAGGCTAGAATCTAAGGAGGCTTTTCCTTTCTTATTTTAGTAGAACATGTATACATACAGACACTCACAACATTATCTCCAAAGAGTAAATCAGAGACTAGGCAATGGGGACTATGAACACAGTGCACAGCCTCCAGTCCACGTTTCACTGAATAAAAAATTAATGACTCCGTTAAGAGGAAACACTACGTGGAAGAGTCATGCAAAATTCTCATACGAAACACTGAAAAACGACGTTTCGAATTCCCCCGTTTCCTCCTTCGGAACTGGACTTTTATTACTTTTTCAGCATCGAATAAAGAAAGAATTTCCTATGTCTGTATGTTTGATTTTTTTTAAACCGGTTCGCCTTAACACGGAGTGTTATCGCTAAATTTTGAAGGATCCTGGTTGTTAAATTAATGACTTAATGCAAAAAAATTATACACACAGACGTAGAAAATCTCTTTCTGTAACGGATGCTGAAAAAACATAAAAATTGGTCTAGCTCTGAAGGAGGAAACAGGGGACTACGAAACGTCGTTTTTCTGTGTTTTGTATGAGAATTTTGCATGACTTCACCGTAGTGTTTCCTCTTAATGATGAGATTCGGTACCAACGACCCTCATTTGCCACCAGCGGCTGTCCATCCATCAAAGCAGGTCAATTTGCGTAATTGTTTTAGTTATTATCGCCTTGACTTTTTGACCGAGACCTCCCAAGTGCCTTGGAAGCTAAGTCATCCGTGTAAGCGAAGGTTCCTTGAAATCTATTGAAGTAATAACACCAGAGACGATACCGCGAAGCAATTTTTGGCGCACTCAGTGTTGCCCATGGGCTGCAAACGCCTGTCTCTTCAGGTGGGTACTGACCGGTATTAAGGGGTGTAATGTAACATGTTGCAAAGCGAGCGTTCATGCTGACTAGTACGGGAAAACAAGGAACTTGCAGCGAGCAACGAGCGGCTCGTTAGCGAATCTTTTGAGTGTTACGCGCTTCAGACAGTACGTCCCTCCCTCTCCCTTCCTCCATAGGAGTACGCGTGCTGCTCTCCGGAGTCACCAATTTACAGTCTCTAATATTCCATCACGCACAAAGAAATTTGGTGACTCGTTTCTTTGTCGCACTTCCAAAAGATGGAATAGTCTACCAGCACACGTATTCCCTCCTACCTCTGACATAGGGTCCTTCAAACGAGGCTTGAAGAAGCACTTTGTGGGCCGGCAGAGTGAGGGTGACTGATGCTACGTCTCTTACGCTGCACCAGTTGTCCTCGCGCCTGGACTTCATTTCCACTTTACATCAGGTGGAGTGGGGTCATTTGCCGGGCTTAGTATAAAAAAAAGTCGTCGCAGCGAATCGTCACGAGCGCACGTGGCACAAGCATCGATTTCAAATACTTCGGGACTTTAGTTTTGATACGTACCACCAGATACGTTTCTGTTTTTAAACAAATTTGATGTTAAATAATGTTTCTATTTTTTCTTCTTAATTTGGACTAAACAATAATTGAGTAAAATCAAAGATCCCAACACTACTTCGTCATCCGTCATCTTGACTAAGAGTGGCTTGTGAATGTGGAACACAGACTAGCAAAGAGTTCGAAACAAGCATATTAACACAGATTTCACACGGCGTAACGTAACATGATCGCTGCGAATGGTACATTACACCCCGTAACACCGGTACCCACCTTAAGAGATTGCGGTGCGTGTGCAACTCAGTGCGCAAAAAATTCTCATTTTATTTCATTTATTTCTGGTTATATAATACCTCATTGTTGAAATCAGAGTGCTGCACCGCGTTGATGTCTTTTTTGCGTTCCAGTTTTTACACAAAATAATAATAAAGTACTATTTTTCCCGGTGTCTATTAAATCCAATCAACTGTATTTATTACAATTGAGTGTTTTGAAGATTAGATCTGATATATTACATTATTCTTAATTACTATGATTCTATTTATTAGTATCGTAAAACTTTAATGTGTACAAAATTATACAATATTGTAAAAATTACACTTTAATTTTAGTTTCTGAAGGAGAAAAAAAGCCTTATGTGTATATTGCCAGCTCTTCTCAATTGAAAGCTTTTTCATAATTCGAACTGGAGGTAGTAGTTTATTATTAATATTATTGTTCAGCCTGGCTTGTTCCAATGCTGTGCAAAGGCCTCCCTACCCTCTTTCAACTCTTCACAATTGAACTCAAACTCATCATCATCATCATCATCAGCCTATAAACGTCCCACTGCTGGGCACATGCCTCCCACGTGAACTATAGCACGTGGGGATATTGGGCCATAACCCACCACATTGGCCCAATGCGGGTTGGTGGGTTTTAACGACATCTTACGACAACAACCGCGACCAACGGCTTAACGTGCCTTCCGAAGCACGGAGGAGCTCGAGATGTTTTAAATTTAGTCACCCGTCCAGCGCCCGGCATTACGAAAGTAGCTTAGCGGGCAAGATTGCAAGCCGAACGCGCTAGCCGCTGCGCCATCGAGCTCCTCAACTCAAACTCAAAATATATTTATTCAATAAACTAAATTAGTAAGTTCTTTGAATCGTTCAAATCTTTTTTAACCTACCACCACCCATTAAGGACGTCATTTTTTAGCTGTGGCAAAGAAAGAGCGCAAGAAACCACAGCGCACAGAAGCAATTTACAAAAAAATATATTTATGTCGTTACTAGGTCAGTAATTAGGAGCTGTAACTGTAGTAGTTTAGATTAACTGTATTCGTTATAATATTAGGTATTTTAAAACTTTGTATTTTGGGGAAACTCGGACGGCAGATCACTGCTTCTGCGGTCCTCATTTCAATTGGTCACTCATCTCAGAACCCGACATTGCAAAAGTTGCTTAACTTTCACGATCGTAACCAGAACTCATTAGGTTAGGTAACCAATATTAAATTATGTTCAAACCCGAACCATAGACAAGTGTGTAGCACATGTGCAGACGGTGACACGCCGGCATTCCAATTATTAGCCGTAAACAAAAACATGTGGTGTCAGAAACACGATGAGAGATTGATCTTCAAATAGTTTGATCATTTGGCGATCTTACTTTAAAAAATTATATTCTTAACTTAGCCTATTTTGACCCACTGCTGTACAAAGGCCTCCCATTCGATCATCTCCGCCCTCAAACTCTTCCACGCATCTCTATTCTTACGATACTTACGGAATTGTATTCATAATACTACATAAAACATATGAATTTATGTAGTATCATGAATGATACTAATCTGAAAAATAATACTCTGATTAAGACAACACTTAGTTTTAAGTTCATATGTTCAACCAATGTAGTTATTTGTACGTAAATAAAATAAATTCAGCTACACATCCATTTACTGTTTTGATCCGGGTCCGATTCTCCAAGGAAGTACGGTACCGAAAGTAATATTACCTAGGTACTGTTAACTAAGCTACGTAAGTACCGTTTAGATCCTATGACAAATAGGTAAAAGAAAATTAATAAATTCAGATTACAGTGAAGCGCTCATACCTAAAAAAACTACTAAACGTGAAGTTAGGTGAACCCTAATGTTGTTAATAACGTATACTAGTAATAAAATAAAATTGGGAGACCATTCCTTGTGATCATTTATCTGAAAACTATACCTGACATAAGGCGAACGGTCGCCACACTGTGGAATCCTTAAAAATGTCGCGTAATCTTCCAAATCTTCCCATCACTCCTCAAAAGCGTATCGCCGCTACCCTAATTTAAAAAAGGACGTTTCGAAAAAAGCTCAATCACCTGTTGCGCCCACGTTGCTAGGTTACGCGCCATCTTGCCCACAAGATGGCCGTCGCGTCGACCATCTGTCAAAATTTACATTTCGTATTAATTATTGGCGCGGAAAAAAACAATTTATGCTCTGCGCGGCGTAATTAATATATAAATACAGTTTTAGTGTACATTACCTATACACCAATCGAATAGGAGTAAAGCGCTTGGTCCGATAGAGGTCCAACGACTCATCTTACTACAACAACTGGGACCAATGGCTTAACTTTCATTCCGAAGCACGTAGCAGATCGAGATATTTTTAATTTGGTCACCCATCCAGCGACCCGGCATTGCGAAAGTTGCTGGTGGGCAAGATCGCAAGCCGAACGCGCTAGCCGCTGCGCCATCGAGCTCCTCTTAATCTTTACCTCCAATGGAATCGAGATTCCATTGGAGGTAAAGATTAAGGAAGATTAAGATTAAGATTAAGGAAGAGGAAAAGATTAAAAGGACTCGTCCTTTTTACATTATTCTTCTCTTTCATTCTAGTTCTATCACGTATGCTTTTCGTCCTATCATTCTTCATACAACTCTTTCACACATCATCCTTTATGTTCTGTGCGGTAGCAATTCCGCCTACACCGAATTAGTACACTATTTTTACTAAATTCTCTTCATTTATACACTCACCCATTACTGTTAGCGAAGACTTTTTTCAATGATGATGTCCTTTTCCCAGCTGTAGGTCAATAGCTAACTAATATAATAATAATAATTCACTTATTTATTCAGTGTAATTTACACCCATACAAATTACAATAAAATATCACAATTAACAAAATAAAATGTAAATCAGAATAAAAATCAAAATTAAATTTAAAATTATAAATTTAAATTTAAAATGTAAAATATAAAATCAAATAGAAAATCTAATAAAAAAATAATGTCACAGAGATTAAAACATGTACTTAGGTATGCTTAAAATAATCAATCAATTAATATTTACAATTTTAAAATATCCAACAAATCAAATAAAACATGATGAATGTTATTTTTTGCTTACATTGCTTACTTACTAAAGATTATGTTATTTTTACTTTTTTCAAGATATTTAAGTACCATGATTTTTCCGTGACCATGGTGCGTGCGCCGAAATATCGGGAGGACAAACTCAAGGATAACCAGCATGGTAAAATATCTCGAAAAAAGTAAAAATAATGTTTGCAACCATGATAGTTATAAAAGTTATACTTAAAGATTATGTTCACTGAGTAATTAACGTTTAAATACAACTCAAGCGTAATAGGTGGACTGGATAATGTATCTCGATAATCGTGTTGCTGGAGTTGGTTACGAGCAGCCGTGAAACTCATAAGTTCCGGTTTATTACTAGTTACATACTTAGTACCTAATGTAAGGATTACATCTCATTTTTTGTTTGATATTCCGAGTATTTTGTCACTCGTAATACGCTTAAAAGCGATTAAGAAACGGGATTAGTAACAAGCTAAAACTGTCACTATAAATTCGTCTAAAATAGAATTGACCAATAGCAGAGCTTTATTTACGACATGTGACTTTATAATAGAATTTCGCTATTGGGCGTTATTGATGGCTTTGTAACTAATGTTTTTGTTTTTTTTATTTTTAAAATTTACTCATTAATTATGTTCGTTTATGAAAATTAAAGCACCTTCAACGGGTTTTGAAACTAGAACCCTCTATATTCCGAAAAATTAAAAAAGTAGGTAAGATCCTTTATCATAATAATATGCTGTGGACTTGACAAGACATGCTGCTGTGTTAGCACTGTCTGTCTAGTACAGAAGTAAAAAAATGTGCTGTGTAAATAGATAATAATTTAAAAAACAATATCTAATTCTAAACACTACACATTAAAAATAGATTTCTAAGAACTAAACGAAAGCTCAAAAACACAGTAAGCAACAAAAATAGAAGTTGATAAATTATGAGTCAATTTGCACGTATTTAACATTGGAAATACTCTACGAATGAAGGTCAATAACCCATTTAGTTCAAAATGACGAAAAAATCTTAAAAGCTCTTGAAAACCTAACAAGAAATGGCGGGGCAATAGAAAAAACCTGTCATAGGTGGACAACCCCAAAAAAGCAGTTCCTAAAATCTCTGAACTGTTATGCAACAGAAAATCAAATAAACAGAACAAAAACTTGGACGCAAAGAAGAAGGGCAGACGATATAACGGGTTCTTTAGTACACATCGTCATACGTGTATCACCATAAAGTCTTATGCGCAACGCATTAAAGCTCATTTTGGGTATTAATCAATTTGTCCATCCGAAGAATTTAAAGTTTTTTTCTCTCGCAACTAAACGGGAGCAAAAAGAAATACAACAAAAAGTCGACAATGGTCTTTTTTGCAAATACGCATCGAAACTTTTTCTGGCACGCGTTCGAATTTTAAATTCCTTTTTTGTTTCGTCGTTTTTGTCGTATTGGGTTAGGTCACGACGAATTAGAATTTTCGATTTCGTCGTCGTCGTGGGCTGGTTGTATTGACCCCGGTTACTGATCATTAGCATATATGGTGATGCAACTAAGTAAAATGTCCTTTGACAATAATTACTGTGACGCGTTTGTTAATGTTCGGTAAAATGTAATTGTTATAGAAAACATAGAATGTATTTATTTTCGTATTATTGTTCCAATTTCCATTTCTAGTTAACATTGTACGAGTATTATAGTAAGAACCGACAAGGCAAGGATTAACCAGAAGGCCCAGCTTTTTTAACATATAACGTAACTTTTTTTTCTTTCGTCGTTTTTGTCAATTTGGTTTCTTTTTCCGACGTATTAGAATAAGACTAAAATTAAACTTGGTTTGAAGTTCGAACTGATGCTATCTTACTTTAGCGAAGAGTTTTTATATATATTTTGGTATCGAATACAATCTTTAAAGTTCAATATTCTTCAAACAGACGAGTATATACCGACCTATGTGTCAACATAAAACAAATAAATACTTTCTCGAACTTTATGCAATTTGAAACTTGCCACATTGGAATTAAAAATTGGAATTGAAAAGGGTCTAAATAATGGTGAATAGAAACAGTTTGTTTTTACTTTAAATAGCGTTTAACTTTAGTTAGCTTTTTGGAATTAGAGGAATGTTTCACTGTTGCCAACAATCCATTTTGACACCAGAAGGCCATCTGTCTTTAGATTTCTTAAGAATTACTTAAGACTAAAATTAAGAATCAATGATACCGTACCATTATGTAACTTAAGACTTTACAACTCGTTCTAAACATACCTGAAGCTTCCTCTGGGGTTATATTTATGACTTTATTATGTTCCCAAAAATATTTGTAAAGCTCTGTCTCAATATTCACTTAGTAGTAACAGTATATTTGGTTGCTTTCATATATTAGGCTGACAGGAAGGTTTTTTGTGTCACCTGTAGTAGTTTTTATATTATAATCAGAAATGAAGATTTACCTACGACCGTGTTTTAATTCATTTATATTTATTTCCATAATTGCATTATATGCCATGCGACTTAGTCTAGGTATAACTAGGTACTAATTATCACATGCATCTTGACTGGCACAGCAATGTGGAATAAAGTGGAAGTATTTTTTTTTTGTTTCCAATTTCTTTTATACTTATTTATATTTGTTTCGGCTTTGAGGTTTTCTGGAAATTTATTATAAATGTATCGTTATTCGGTGTAACGTAATACATTTATATAAATTAATGTCAACCCATATAAATTGTATTCTTTATTTAACCACAAGGAAGCGCTTGGTTTTGGACGAAAGATAATGAAGATGATAAAAGTTACTAGGGTTTAAAGATTTAATTGCTTAAGAACAACACTACTGCTTTTTTTAATTGTGTAGTTCTGGGCTAAGGTAATTTATTCCCGTTACCATCCCTGTTCATGACTTTGTAATAGTATTTGCTAATTCACTATTATTAGTAGCAAAGGAAGTAAGTAAATTGAAAACAGCAAAGCTACAAAAACTCAAAACCATCCCTTGGTCATTAAAAAACTTAAAATGGCTCCAGAAATGCACTATTGCTGAGAAATCTTAAGTCGCCACATGGCAAGCGATAAATCTGCTACGCCTGTGTGAATTCCAAAGGATTTGCGTGTGTGTGTGTGTGTGTGTGTGTGAGGTTGTGTGTGTGTTTGTGTGCGTGCGCATCGGGATGCGTAGACGCAAGCCTCACGCACCGTTTTCCCACCCCCGCGTCTTAGGTGGACCAATTGATCTTGATACTTTTGCCTTTATCTATTCACTAACAAATGCTTATGACTTCACCTGCTTGCACGTCTCCTGGAAATGTTAAATTTTAATAGTGATTTTGGTTTTACTTGTCTGTCTAAAGTCATAGAAGTTCAGCACGCCCATGACTCTAACCAATCTTTGAGTATCATTAATAAATTATTGCCACAATGTTACCATGACAGTATACAATTATTTAAACAAACTTTACAATTTTTTTTAAAGCTTTTTCCGGAATTGAGTTCAGTTCTCGCCGCGAATTCTCATTTATGTCTTCTACCGAATAAAAACGGGTGCCACGAAGTAGTAATTTGAGTTAGGAGAAAGAAAGAAGTCGGCTGGAGCCATATCTGGTGAATAAGGTGATTGCTCGATGGTATTTGTTGAGTTTTTGGTCAAACATTCGTTCACAATGATGGCCTTGTGTAAATTGTGTAAATTTGGCCTTTTTCGTCGAATTTGCTCTCTTAAACGCCGCATGACGCTCAAATAATATTCTTTATTTACGGTTTGACCTTCCGGCAAGAATTCCGAGTGCACAACACCGCGAACAGTCAACATGACTTTGACTTTTGATCGACTTTGGCGTGGTTTTTTCGGTTTCGGTTCAGTCGGAAGCGCCACTCCGAAGCTTGTTGACTAGTTTGCATGTCAAACTCGTATACCCACGTCTCGGTACCAGTAACAATGCGTTGCATGAATGTTGGGTCGGAATTGACTCGTTCTAGCATGTCCTCAGCAACTCTTAAGCAATTAAGTTTTTGGAGAAAATTCAGGTCTTTTGGGACTAGCCGAGTGGCAACATGTTTCATACCCAAGTGATTATTTATAAAATGGTACGGATCAACTTGTGAGATACAGAAAGTTCAGCGGCTATCTCTCTCAAACTTAAATGAGGACTTTCAGTCACCATTTCTTTCACTTTTGCGATGTTAACTTCAGTTGAAGACGTTGATGGCCTACCAGAGCGAAGCAAATCTTCCATCACATCTCGACCGCTTTTGAACGCTTTGTACCACTTATAAGCACGTGTTTTTGATAAAGTTTCACCGTAAGCCTTCTGTAACATTTTCAGTGACTCCGAACACGAAATTCCATTGGCGACGCAACATTTAAGGCAAACTCTTTGTTCGATGTTTTTATCCATTATGAAATTCGCAATACACACTATTTATTTGTTTTGTTTATTCAGATAGGCACATTTACAGCAATACATCATTCAAAAGTAAAGACATAAAATAACATACTAATAACACTACTAAAATAACAATACCAAAATAACTACTACCACTATATTAAACTAACTAAAAACAGCACTGTATTTAATAGCTAAATAACAGATGCATCTCAAACTCCGCGCCAAAATGGATAACAGTTGTGCTAATCTAAGAACAAAAAAAAAACAAAAAAATAGAATTTGGAATCATAAACAAAACATCCGTTCCCGAAGCTTTTTTGACAGAACGTATGTCGCCATAACATCACTGAGATGGAGATATTATTGGCAGTTCCTCAGTAGTACAAGAATCCGGGTGAATTGCGATTCCACCGAGCTTATCATCATCTAACATCAGGTGATATAAAGGCTAAACCACCACATCGAGAACAAAAAAAAATTGTAGTCACTATTTTACAACGATCAAAACCCTTCGTTCCAACTACAGGGTAAAAATTGTAGGAGTGTCGGGGTGGGTCGCATAAAGGAACCTTTTTTTTCGACATCCACCATAGATTTTTTCTACCTGCGAACCTCGAACCGTCTACCTGACCTGCGTGTGCGCAGATTCTAACGTTTCATAGTTGCGTTCAGGAAAAAAATCTGTATAATATCAAGGGGGGTTTTTGCTATAACTTTTTACAGGCATACCACTTGCCTAATAGTAAGGTGTTTAATGTTTTTATAATGTTTATGTTATTATTTTTAGTTTTGAATGAAAGGTTGTTTTGCATATGGACTGTATTTGATTTGATAAATGAAAAAAGAAACATTATCATGTGACAGTATTTTAAAAAACTCTATATTTCTTGATTTTTATTGAGGAACGAACAGTCAGAACAAAAACACTTAAAAATTAAGTTCACTTGTAATATCAAAACATGCAAACATGCTTCTTACTTAGATACGCACATCCACATACTAAATCAACAAAAATGTAACAAATCAATCTTTTATTTTCTTAAGTTTGAGAGAAAACTAGACATTGAAATAAATTCTTTATACCAATCATTCCTCTACATATTATAATTTGAGCCTCACTTTTCTAACCCTTCGAAAACGAAGGAAACGAAATACTGAACAAGTAAGTCCTGCATAGTTAAGAGTAGATTCACAGTAAATCCAAAAATTAATTTATTTCGCCCTAAACCGAATTGCAAACAAAATTGACGTGTTCTGCAGCTCACTAAATGAACAAAATGCAAAAAAAAAATACAAAAACAGCTCTTTTAATAGTAAGTTACAAAAATGTATAGTTACACTGCTGCATTAGGTTAATTTAAGACTTGTAAAAATAGATGGAAGTGTGGAAAATAATTAAAAACAAACACTTTCGTACGTAGAAAATGGTAATAATTCTAGATTTGTTGGGCTTAAATAGTGGGACCACTTTTTGTTTTTTCCCTAAAATACCATATTTTTCTGAATAGAGTACCTACTGTATATTTATTTCTAATTTTGATAAGTACTATATTTTACCAAAGAAATGTTGGCAACCCTAGTTTAGGGGTATGCCTTAGATTAAAACAAAAAAGGACCCTTTTTGTTTTAATCTAAGGGGTATGCCCTTCCCTCTTCCCAGCTGGCTTTTGCTCTGGAAAAGAGGAGACGAGAAAGCCGCCACATAACCGTGCTGCCATTCTAGAGGCCAGTATACATGAGGAAGAGATTCCCTGGTTAAAAAAAGATACTTCTAAAGGCTCTGGATAACCTTATTTTGGGGTGGGAGGTAAACTTCGTGATGCTGTGGTTGCGGAACATAAATGCTCCAGTGCCACATAAGTATTGTATAACAATTACAATATGTTATTTTATTCGTTTTGTACGTTTGCGATTCGCATTCAGATGATTGGACGGTACAAGAATTGGAGAACAAACTTCTTTACCGTCATGCCCATTTCTCGAAAGGACAGAAGCTATTTAACGGAGTCGCGTAGCGGTGAAAGAATCCTACCACCCCCTCCCTTCCCCTGGGTGTCGTAAAAGGCGACTAACGGACTAAATACTGCACATGCATCCAACAGCATAAAATCAAAATTTCTTTATTCAGTAAGCTTAAAATAAGCTTTTTGAATCGTCTAAACTTAAATTTACTTCTCTATATGAATGGATGGGCAAATCACCCATTCAACGTCTTTTAGCTGTGGAGAAGAACGTAGACGTAGCTGAAGAGTAGTAACGGTAATTATAATGTCATCATCATCATCACCAGCCTATTAACGTCCCACTACTGGGCACAGGCCTCCCACGTGGACAATAGCACGTGGGGATATTGGGCCATAACCCACCACAATGGCCTAATGCGGGTTGGTGGGTTCTAACGACTGTCATCTTACGACAACAACCGGGACCAACGGCTTAACGTGCCTTCCGAAGCACGGAGGAGCTCGAGATGTTTTTAATTTGGTCACCCATCCAGCGACCCGGCATTGCGAAAGTGGCTTAGCAAGCAAGATCGCAAGCCGAACGCGCTAGCCGCTGCGCCATCGAGCTCCTCAATTATAATGTAGAGAAAGTTTATATTTAATTTTGAATTAAAGTGAGCCACTTACAAAATGTTTCCGAACTTAAATTCATTTGATTATTTGACTATCTATCAAACAATAAATAATCTGTTGATATTGAGTTTATTATTTTACCATAATAATAATGCCTTAATATTTTTTTTATAAATCCACAACTTTCGGTCTGCATCGCACATAACGAGACGCACAAAGTTTCAAACTAGTTTTGTTCTGTGAAAGTCATGGCCACCGCCTAATACGCATGGTCGTCGATGTGAGACCCTATTTCATTGTGTTAAGGTCGACATTGGCTTGGCAGTGCGATTCCTGATATGTGATTGATTGTAGACACGTAATAGGTATAATGTATTTGCCGTCGGTAATAATATGAGTTAGAACCTCCTACCGGTTGCTATGTAGCCTTTGATAGTCATTCGACGTGTTGTTTGAAGCGTTGCTTGCGATTGCAAATGCTAAGCGTAGGTTTGCCAAAGGATGGGTGACCGCGACGTGTAGCTCTCCCCTGTTTATATGAATGTGCGTGAAGCTATTAGTACCTGTTGTTTCTGTACTGACACAATATTGTTTTTATATACCTAGTAACAATACCAGTATAATTGATATCCTGGTTACACAAAACATCCCAACAACCCTTCGCTGCTAATCGAACCTGGGAACACTAGGTTTGAAACCGGCGGTCTACCAACTAAACCACAGAATCGGTTAATAATAGGACTACAACATTCTCTCTTAACAAAATATGTACAAGAATTCGAACAAGTTTTTGGTGTAAAAAACAAGTAATACTAGTCGCAAAAATTTGTAATCAGAAGCCGTCTCCTCTCAGACGTGGCGCAGACAGCATAACTACATTATTATACATGTGTGTATCTACATACATTAATGTAGCTAAAACGGCAGTCAACATACGGAAAGGTGTATTTTGACATTTCCCTTTAGGGCCCTTTACATCTCGATTGTGATTTTTGCGTAAAATGACCATTTATGGGTTTTGTAATGATTTTTAGTTGCAGGTATTTATCGTTTTTATTGAAATAGGATAATAAATTCATGCTTAATATAACAAATCTCCACTCTGCGAGAACAAGCTGAGTTCGGACAGGCGGCGCATCGCATTTTGCAGTAATTTTGCTGTTGTGTTCATTGTTTTTATCGAAATAGCATAATAAAAACCATTATAAAATCTTAATTCCTCATGAAGTAACAATGATATAAATTTTGTTTAATAATATTATCGTAGATAGAGAAATTCACAGTTAACTTAAAGCTATTTTCTATGTTTTTTGGTTTAATAAGATTTTTTTTCTATATAAAATCAATGATATCTAAAAATTCGAACGTATACGAACGAATAATACGAACTATACGACTATATGAGATAACATTCTAATTTTTTTATTTAATTTGTTTAGAACAGTAGGTACCTACTTAGTTCAATCAAGGATCTCAAAGAAGTGCCCTAGTATTTTATGAAAATCTTTCTCTGCATTTTGGGTTTAATTAAAATGTTAAGCAAAATTTATAAAAAGCGAGGCCGCTACGAACTATGCCAATAGTTATTCTACAGTATTTAGTAAGTCATAAATTGTTAATGTATTTTTGTTTCTGAGATCAAGAACGTCAAAATTGGCCATTTTACGCAAAAATCACAGTCGAGATGTCCGAGGAGGGTAGTTACGCATTACTGTTTCCCATATAAACTTCCAAGTTCAAAATTTTACAAAGTCATGAGTCAATTTTAATGACACTTTGCTTGCTAAAGTAAAATACAGATATGCTCATGTTTAAAATCGTAATAACTCAGCTAAATCAACGTTTTTAAAAAAACATTTTCAAAATTTTAGCTGAGTTATTACAATTTAAAGTCCAAATTTAAAAAGGATACTTAAATGTTTACTAGAAATAAATCAACCAGTCTCAGGAAGCTCGAATGGGATTGTCATAAAAAAACAAATTTGAAAAAGATGGAACTACGAAATTACTGCATTTGTTTGTGCTTGTTTCTAATCTGTCATTTAAGTGGCTATATAAACCATGTTGATAATGTTCAATATTCAATATTTATTATTCAAGTGTAATAAACGCTTGAATTAAAACGCTTTATTTAACCGCCCGCCTCCGTGGTCTAGTGGCGAAGCCACCGGTTTCAGACCCAGAGGTCCCGGGTTCGATTCCCAGCGGGGGGTACATCTTTGTGTGCTCTGTTTGGTTGGTGGTAGGGCTGTTAAGTCCGCCTGGCTAGCTACCACCATCTTATCTAAGGATTTCGCCATAACAACGATGTGTATAGCATTGTTGTGTTCCGACAATGGAGGTAAGATAGCCAGTTCCTCAGTGTTTGAGGATTCCGGATGAAGCGCGGTTCCATCTTCGGCCTTATCGTCACTTACCATCAGGTGAGACGAAAGTCAAGCGCTACCCGTTGTAGAATAATAAAATAATGTAATCATGTCGCTTACACCTGAAGAATGCACCAGAATTCTCACAATTCTGGAAACCGGCCGGAGTCAGCGCGATCCCATTCGAGATTCCTGAAACTGGTTGGTTTTTTTCTAGTAAACATTTTATCCTGTATCTATATAACATTGTGAATGCAAAAGATAGAAAATTTTTAAATAGCAATCACTTAGCTAATTAAACGTCCTTTTTATATGTTTTTTTTAAATTACAAGTTGCTTAACAGCCGATTGTAAAACCGACCGCGCCATCGAGCTCCTCAACTTGTCGTCACTTACCGTCTGGTAAGATTGAAGGCCAATTTAGGGATTTGTCGCTATACACTTTACTCGTATTCTAAAACCAAACTCAAATCTCTGCTTGAGTAAAGTTAGAAAGGGATGGTGCTATTCATCGCATATATCGCCACCCCTTTCTAATTGTATTCAAGCATGGATTTGATTTTAAATTTGGTTTTGGAATACGAGCCTTATGTCTCCTCTACACGTCTACAGATGCGACCGCGGACATTGGCTGATGCATCCGCAGATGAATTTCCACGAGCTGTCCGCACGTCTGTAGGTCGATCAGTCTATGTTCATTCTGGGTAGACGCAACACGCACTCGCACATTCTAGTTCCTATGGCCACCTTCCAGTTCTATCATCAGATCAGCACCATGTCATCATAATATTGCATTGTCACGCGATTTACTCAAATTACAAATTAACTGAAATAGGTACTTAGTTAACTAAGTACTATATTGAATTATACCTAGTTAGTATACATACTTACAATATATTTATTTTTGTGATATTTATTTTAGGATTCCACAGACAGTTTTCAACTTGATATAGCTCAATAAACCTAAAAGTTTCCCCGGTACTCTCAATCGCAACTCCGATCAAACTGATGCATCGGCAGACGTGTGGACAGACGCTGGACGTTGGCGCCGAATCCCTTTGATGCGTGCCACAAAAACCGATACCAGTCGGATGCGAAGCAGATGCATCTGCCGTTGGTCTCGGTTGCAGTCGTATGATGGCAGTCGTTAAAACCAACAAACGCGCATTAGGCCAACGTGGTGAGTTATGTCATAGTCCAAACTCCACACGTGCTGTAGTGTAGTCCATGTGGAAAAGCTGTGTCTAACTGCGGGACGTTAGTAGGCTGATGATGATGATCAGAATCAGAATCATGGTCATTTATTCAGGTTGTTTAGGTTACAGCACTTATGAATGTCATTATGCTATCGGTTCGTAAGTCTATCTATGGGGCGGGAGCCTTGTACTGAGAAGAACCGGCAAGAAACTCAGCAAGGGCATTTCTTTTCTCCCTTTCTTTTACAGCGTCAATTAGAATTGAAAAATGCCCTCCCTATCAGAGAAGGGCACTTTCCATTACAATAATAAAAAGATAATAATAAAAATAAAAAGTTCAAGTATTCATCAATATAAAATAATCAATGTAATCAGTGTCTTACAGTACAGAAAATTAAAAGTAAGACTACAACTACTAATATACTAATAATAAAAATAAGTTAGCAAGAGCAGACCAGCTTCCACAGGCGGCACCCGGAAGTTTTCAGCCTAAGGGTTCACGAGTATGACATGTGAATCAGCCATCGCTTAAGAGTAAACACTACGTGGAAGTGGCATGCAAAATTCTCATACGACACACAGAAAAACGAGGTTTCGTAGTCCCCTGTTTCCTTCTTCAGAACTGGACTAATTTTTATGTTTTTTTCACCATCGGTTAAAGAAAGAGATTTTCTACGTCCGTATGTTTAATTTTTTTGCATTATGTCATTTATTTAACAACCAGAAGCCATAAAAATTTTGCGAAATCACTCCGTTTTAAGGCGTGTTCAGAAACATTAAGTAACCGGTTTAGAAAAATAATCAAACATACAGACATAGAAAATCTCTTTCTTTAACCGATGCTGAAAAAGTAATTAAAATTGGTCCAGTTCTGAAGAAGGAAACAGGGGACTACGGAACATCGTTTTTCTGTGTTTCGTATAAGAATTTTGCAATTCACTTCGACGTAGTGTTTCCTCTTAACCAAGTTTTAGGGAATGTAACGATCCGACGTACATGCCACTACCGCAGAGACAGTGATGATGATGGTAATGAAGGTAATGAAGTGACGACATGGCCCAAGATGAAAGCTAAGTTATCTCAATTCTAACAGCCGGAACACAACATTGCTAAAACTACTTGGGCTTTTGGCGACAGACTTGTGGACGGTTGTAGCTAAGAATACGTCGTACCCCAACCAAACCATGTGCAATATTTACCCTCCGCTAGGAATCGAACCCGTGACAGACGGCTAAATCGGCTCGCTTGACACTTCATACACTTGATTATTGAACCAACCAAGTCCTGAGACTAAATACTAAAACAAAGTATTTTTGATAAAATTATTTTTTATTATTATTTATTCATCAACATAGTCTCCTTCATCTGCAATACAGTCTCTCTAACGCTTTTCCAACTTTTCTATTTCATGAGTGTAGAAAGATTTATCTTTGGCTTTAAAATAAGCCTCCGTTGCTGCGATTACTTTACCGTTTAAGTTAAATTTCTTGCCCTGAAGCATGTGTTTAAGTCTGCAAACAGCCAGTAATCACTTGGGGCCAGATCTGGAAAATACGGTGGATGAGGAAGTAATTCAAAGCCCAATTCGGTTAGTTTGGCCATCATTATCATGGACTTGTGACACGGCGCATTGTCCTGGTAAAAGATCACTTATTTTTCTTCATTTAAGGCCGTTTTTTCACGATGTCGTACTTTAATCGCTCCAATAATCCTATACAATATACAATATTCGCTATATATATATTTCCCTCTATCAAGGTAGTCGATTAAGAGTATTCCATACACATCCCAAAAGACAGAGGCCATAACCTTCCCGGCAGATGGTGCGATTTCGGAATAGTGCTACTACACCGCAGATTGTTGTCGTAGGCCGCTTCGGGCGGCTGTCACCGGTGGCTCTCCACTCTGCTGACTGTCGTTTGGATTCCGGAGTGAAATGGTGAATCCATGTTTCATCCATTGTCTCATAGCGACGTAAAAATCCTTTTTATTTCTATTAAACAGTTCCAAACAGCGCTCTGAATCATTAATACGTTGTCGCTTTAGATCAATGTTAGCAGACGCGGCACCTATTTGGCAAAAAGGTTTTTCAAGGCCAAATTTTTATGTAAAATAGTGAAAACACTACCAGTTGAAATATTCACTATCTCAGCTATCTCGCGCACTTTTACTTTTCGATTTTCCTTCACGATTTTCAGGACTTGGTTGATGATTTGTTGAGTCACTGCTTCATTTAGACGACGGGCGTTCAGCGTCTTTTGTGTCCATACAACCGCGCGTTTGAAATCGGCATACATACAAATGGTTGGTTTAGATGGAGCAGATTCTGGATAACACTCTATAAATCATTGCTCTGCTAGAACGGGGTTTTCCCCCATAAAAAAAACAATGTTTTATCAACACACGAAACTCGTTTTATTCCACTGTTTTGGAAAAAAGAAGCGTCACATAAATATCTGTAAATCAATATTTAAATTGTTCGATTAAAAAAAATTGAATCGTATCACTTGATGGCCAGTACTTTCTAAAAATCAAAAGAGTTTTTAATATATGCGCCATCTCCAAGTAAGTCCCGGGACTTATTGAACGATCTAGTATATTTACGACTCAGTCAGACCAGGCAACAAGGACCGCAAAAGCGGTCCACTGCCGCAGTCCACGCTTAACCAAATGACAACTGCAAATGTGCTCAGCGTGACAAGTGGTGAGCCCATCGCCGCTCCAAGCTGTTGGATGTATGTGCAGTCTAGTCCGTTAGTCGCCTTTTACAATAACCCAGGGAAGAATTGGTTCGGTAGTATTTTGTTGATCAATCGACACGCTTTAGCTGTAATTATGTAGTTAAAATGCTAGGGCCCCAAATTGGATAGCTCTCAACTCTAAAAGGAACTGCTTAAAACATATTATATAAGCACTTGTATATTACATACCCGTATGTCCGTTGAAGCAGCCGAATCTATGCAACCTTGAGGCGATATTCGTCCATCGATTCAAAGGCGTATGTTTTTGTTACATTGTAATTATTATGTATGTACGCTAGTGTTTATTTATAGGTATGTACAAACTGGTTTGGTACTGCTGTAACATGTTAAGTATTAGCACATTTGAGAGGTAGTGTGTCTTATTTTGGCTATTTCACGGTTGATTGCGAAGTTTTGGTGTTACAGTCTCTGTGTGTCTGACTGCATGTACGATCTTTAGTGTGTGTGACTAATTTGAGTTAACACTTTTGTACTTTGACTTTAAGTTGTAATTGTCGGTATAAATTTGTATTCGGCACACACATTAAAATATACTTCATTGCTAATTTTATTACTGTTGATTTAGAAATATTTCATTCATGGTATACATTACCTGTACTGTATTTAGTATTAATTTTATACGAGTATAAGTAAGAAAATAACAAATACTGAAAGACAAACAAAAATTGACATTTCATATTTTAAAAAAAATATTTCAAAAATGTATTGAAAAGACATCAGACATTTTTAGCGACAGCGTTTAGTATCATTAATATTAAGTTCAAATACCATGTGATATAAAAATAGTTAAAGTTAATATAAAAAAATTGGAGCAATATTTTTCTCTCTGAAACATGTTAGTTTTAAATATTAAGTTATTTAGCAAAATTGAAAATTTTTATGTAAAATAGTGAAAACACTACTACCAGTTGAAATATTCACTATCCTATATAGAAAACATTAGCTGATCAGAATCAGCATCTTCGTAAAACTAGTACATTACACAAAATTTGCTTACACCTTATGCTTTTTCTTCTAGGCAGGGCTTAGGGCTTTTTGCTGTAGATTAGAGTGTGTAAGTAAATAATTACGTTGATAATATAAAAACTATAAGGGGCTAAAGAGCTTTTGTAAATCCCTAAAGTAAAATAAATTAAAGCTGCTTAGATAAATTAGATTAATCTTACGGAAATATTTTTAAAAAAATACACAAAACATTTACAATTTTAATAGCTCCACTTTATTTCTTCTTTTAAAAGATGTGTCACAAATGATCCAATTGTACTATACAATGAATTTAAAATTGAAAGAAAATCGCAAAAGCGCTACATAAAAAAAATTTAAACATTTACGTATCACGCCGAAATATTATAAAATCGAATTCGTTCCACAGACCACTGACCCAATAAAAATGTTGAAAAAAATCGCGTTACTATAAAAAGTAGATCTTATGAACTCAAATCCATGCGCGCGTACAATGAGGCTTAATCAAAAGCAAAAAAAACGCGATGCAGACATATCCGAACTTAAAAAAGGTAGTTTACAACAAAAAAAACTGCATCGTGGGATATTTTTTTTCTTTCAAAAACTTCTCTTTTTAATAAAAAGGGGACGATTTCTTTGTTAGAACTCAGGTGGCCGCAGTTTGTGAATCCGATGCAATGAATCAATGCGTCAAACGGAATTTCGCTATAACATTTCGAGAAGAACGCTGCATTGTGTATGTCAATGGTATAATTGTGTGATTTATATACTTTAAATTTTAATGTTAGGCAGCAGTTTACATTTTGTTCAATCACAGAAAAAATGTACTTTGATTTAGTAATCTCTTGAGTCTATCAAGATTGTTCAAATGTCAGCCTATAATACCTTTCACTGCTATATACTCACAAATATTATAATTAGATCCTATCCGATGACCCAGCCCGAACACACAAATCGCTTCGCTATCAAGCACATTTACAATCAAATCATGAAATATCTGTTACAATTGAATAGTTTTAACATCCATACATCCTTAACATAGATATACTAATGTACATCAAGCCTGTTTCCTGGAGGAGAAGACAGAGATCACAATCTAAAAGTAGTGTCTGTGATTAAACCCTAAGGCTAGAAGACGTATAAATTAAAAGGATCCTGACTCATGTCGTTATGTGCCGTCCACTGCGTCCTTTGTTAAAAGTACTTAAAACTATAACTCCCCAGGACCCGTCACTAATTCTAATAAATTCCTAAACTACGGGAAACGCACATTTTCGTATGCGCCAAAGCAAAAATCTATTCGAATTGCTACTCTTTTAATGACGACGGATAGCATTTTGGTACAGGAAATGCAACCTTAAACGAGATCAATATAAACGAGAATGCATTGAGTAATTACGATGCAGTAAGTCATTAAGTGTTCGGGGATGGCGTACAAGATGTTGCAGTTGCTGATTTGTTAGTTAAGGACGTAAAAAGAGATGTTGACAATCAAGCTCCGGCTCTAACACATGTAGATAAGGTTAAAGATGAATAGCGAGTGTTGTTGATATAGGTTGGACTGTTTGTAAGGGTTGCTGCAGGTAGAGAAATTTGAACATTCTGAGGGATGAAGGAAAAAAATAAGGGTCGGTTTTAAATACAAAAGATGGTGTTGGCGTCACGCGGCGCGATGGATGGACGGATGCAGTTTCAAATGTTTCTGTTGATTCCGAAAATGACATAGAAACAGTTAATTGAATATGGCCACTTGCAGAGATTCTTCTTCAAGATAACTTCGACTCGAATATAAAATAAGATGTTTATTGTTGGACGTTGGAAATCTTTCCTTCACTTAAAATCTATTATTATAGTAGAACTCTTACGAGCAAGTGTGGTAGAGTCCAGACACAGGCTGGATTGGTTGCGTCTTTAAATTAAATAATAATTTGCACAAAATAATTTTAGTATTATTTGTAAATATTTGATTTAGCGAAATCAAATCGTCGGCCGAAGTGCCAACTAAAATTTTTCGTTAAATGTACTTTCACATATCATTAACTTTAATGTCGATTTCCTCATATTTTGATGAAACCACTTATTATCATACGGATAAGTGGTTTGACGACAACTGTAAAAAATAAATTTTAAAATAACTTCTTACTAAATTAAATTATGGTAATTTCTCCTATCTACGTACAACTTACTTAACTTACTTACTTAGAACCTAGATGCGAAAGTTTTCGAGCCACTAAACGTTTTTTCGCTTTGTATGATCTCTATGTTAGTTAGAAGGTAGGTATATTGGCACTTGACCGTCTAAATGTAGTTTTTGCTTGCAAGTTCATAATTACGGTTCATACAATGTCGAAAACCATTTTATACCATTAAACTCTTTTCGTATAGTAATTAAAATAAATAACAACAAAACTAGTAAATATGCGAATAAAAAAGCTAACTTATTCTAAGGTATCTCTTGATTTATCAAAATGTTATCTCTGTTTAATCACTAAGCTTACCTGGATTCGTGATATACACAGGCAATTAGAGCAATGAACATAATTTTTATGAAGATATTTGAAGTATCAAATATCTTCATTTAAATTATGTAGGTAGTGTAACCTATACCAATTTATTAGGCAAATTGAAAATTTTGTTTCAACGATTTTAAGCTACACGAAAATCCTGAATATGACTGTAAGTATGTGTTATGTCACGTTACCTATTAGTTATTCTGTGACGTTACTAACTAAAACCTCATTCATAAAAGACCATTCATCTTTTACCTTTCAAAAAGCATCACACAAGACATCCTGTACAAAAACGTATTACCCTCAACCCTCTTAAAATTGAATCGTTATCATCTCTTCAATAACGACATCTGCATAAAACAATATATTTTGAATAAACACCGGCTAAAAAATCTCTAAAGAACACATTGCCACAATAAAGCTCGAATCCGTAGACAAAAAGGCAATTTACATTAAAGATCCACTGTCCAATTCTTATCGGAAAGTGGTAAGGTTCAAAATGTGAATTTCGATATACGAGTCAGGTTTTTATGAATCCCCGAAAAAAATAGGCGCCCACGATGTTCCGACAGGAAGAGGAACTTATTTGATTATAAGAAACATTAGAGATCGATCAAAAAAATTTATACCAGGTGCATATTATGGGGTGGCATTGTTTTTTAGGTGCTCCACAACTCTCTCAATTGTTTGTTTTACAATATCTGTGCCAGCTACCATTTGGTATGAAAAAAGGGAATTTTTTGCCCACCCATGTTTTATGATGACCAAAAAGTGCATTTTAAAAGTGAAAGCGAGCTATTTTTTATTGTACAATAAAAAAGTTGGTTTACTGTCGGAATCCCTTTGGTTCCTTTCATGTGTTCTAAAAGTTTGGTAGCAGACCTTCTGATTTTTTCAAGGTTTTCGTGAAGTTTATTTATTTATTTATTTATTTATTTCTGAAGTTCTGCTATAATCATTACCTCAAAATAAAAAGGCACGATGGTAACTTCAAAGAATCTTTGTCGGATGACTTCAGTTTCAAGCCAATTACTGGAAGTTGGAAGCTCAAACAACTTAAAGTTTAGCCGCCTCTGTGGTCTAGTGGCTAAGCCACCAGTTTCAGACCCAGAGGTCCCGGGTTCGATTCCCAGCGGGGGGTACATCTTTGTGTGCTCGGTTTGGTTGGTGGTAGGGCTGTTAAGTCCGCCTGGCTAGCTACCACCATCTTATCTAAGTCTGTCGCCATAACAACGATGTTTATAGTTGTTGTGTTCCGGCAGTTTGAGATAAGATAGCCAGTTCCTCAGTGGTTGAGGATACCGGGTGTAGCGCGCTTCTACCTTCGGCCTTATCGTCACTTACCATCAGGTGAGATGAAGGCCAAGCGCTTACCCGTTGTGGATAAAAAAAAAGTTAGATATTTACAGAAAAATAATATTATTTATTACTTATATATTTTTTTTAAGTTAACAAGCCGGCAAACGAGCATACAGCCTGCTTCATGAGAAGCGGCCGACACAGACCGTGGACCTTTGCAACAACAAGAGTATCTAATGCCAAACTATAGATCTTAAGCCTCTACGCCATGTAATGTCACTTGCATGTAGTACCTTTCAAACCCATACACGACAATACTGTTTAGAGGCAAAAATAGATTTCAAGGTGCTCGCCATGCAGGCACATTCCGTATAGAAGTCCACCTAAAAAGGCAAAGGCACTCACTAAATTGAGTATTCAAAATCTAGATATAAGGTTAAGGTCCAATTAAAATAATTGAGAATGATGAGTTCAAAGAGAAAATACCTTAAATGTACCATAATTTATAAAAAAAATGCTTAATTCACTTTTAATAATGTATAGACACTACAAGTATTAGTAAATTAATCAATAATTCGCATTCTAAATCAAAAAGCTCAGTCCCAGCGATTTACATTAGTACATTTTTCATCTAGTGCATTATTAATAGCGCTTCATACCTTATCAGCAATAAAGATACGATTTAAAAATTATGTTTTAGTCAAACCTGTCTCGAGTAGAATCCGGTTGAGCCATTCAAGTGATGGATGACTGAGCAAGCGTTCACCAAGGATACAAACTGAGACCCTAATAATACCTCAAGCGAAGCATTCAAGGCTTCTCGTTCAATGACGGATTCTCAAACTTCGATAAGCTAACCGGCGATGTATGAACTTATTGTGGGGGAGCGATGTTGTCGTTTCGTGATCATTATAGAGATGAACTATAGATCGTTTAGATCAAAATGGCGGACTCCCAAAATACAGGTTCCGTGACGGTGGGATGAAAGAAATTAGTTGCACATGTTAGGTGAGTTCTTGTAGTTAGCGTTGTTTGATTGTTTGGTTTCATATTTTATTTTTGAATCAGTCTTGAAACTTATATTTCTTAATAATTTATGAAATGTACAAAATACATATGCAGTTTAGAATCTCAATCGATACAGTGTGCATCTACTTCTATTGTTTTACTCTTAGACCTTTTTCAAAAGTTCAAACTTTTTAAACTAAAATTACATTTCCTCGATAAACGTATGAGAGAAAGCTTTCATTAATATTTTGTTACCCATCTGCACCATCAACACTTGTTACACATTTGTATAATAATAAATAATAATCATAATATTCAATCACATATCAACATCGAACTTCCGGTCCCGAAACAGGTGAAAAAAAAACCTATTCAATTGACGGCGAACAAACCCTTGCATCGTCGTCAAAAAACTTAGGCAGTGCAATGCACATGCCAACAAAAACGGATATCATTATAAAAATGCTACGGGGACACTGACGAAATCGAAATTTACAACAACCCTTTCTGAAACCAAAAAATAGGGGTTGAAAAAGGAATTTCAGTAAGAAACTTTTTCACTTACGAGACGATTAATGTCTTTTGGTAAAAAATTTTTTAGCGTCTAGAGTGATATATATTTTACATGTTATTTTTTTAAATAAAGGCTTAGTTTTAGGTATAAATATTAGTCGACTACTTTATGGGTATGGTTTGCTAAATAATAATAATACATTTTCCGTTTGCCTAACTGATCATAGAAAATGCTTTACATTGTTCTATTTGTACATGCAAATATTTGAACGTTAGTACTATGTCAAAACAACTAGAGAAACAGTGAAACGCATCTTCTATTGAAGTTATTACGATCTACTAAATATTCAGCTTTCGTTGCCGATCGTGAAACAATAGCAAATGGTCATTTAAAAAATGACCCCAACTCTCCAACATCATCTGACCTTGGCCTAAAATCGAAAGTTTTGAACATCAAACAAAAATGCCGACACTTTTTTTATTACGTCACAAACAGCAGTTCTTTAAACTGCAATTGTCGGCAACAATATTTCGTCTTTATCATTTTTCGGGAAGTAGCTCTCTTTTCAAACATTAAAAGGCCGAAGCTTTATTGGTGCCAGCAATTTAATGAAAAAAAGCGAGTGTCTATGAACAGAACAATGTTTTTCTTGTTTCTGTAACTCGTAATAACTTTTTTATTAACTTTTGTTTTCATTTGAAACTACTGTCACTTTTCGTGTGTTGTTTTTGTGACATCTTGTACAGCTACCATGTTCGTAAAATATATCCTCATTCAAGATAATTATTATTTTCTTAAATAGAAATGTAATATTTAAGGTATTCGTTATTTATTATTAGTTACAGATTCATCGAAATGTTGCAAAATATTATTAAAAACAGAAAACTACTGAAATGTTTTCAATGTCTGTAACTTTTTGACAAAAACATTTGAAAAGTAAGTTATGACAAATCTTTATTAGCTGTTACTAATGTAACTAATAATTGAATTATGTAATTTAAATCCTCTTTTTTCACATTCAGTTGAATCGTCAGTTCTCTAATTTGTTTTATTACCAAAACAGCCTTCAACCCGAATGAGCACTTCAAAAGGATCGTCCCACCAAACGCAAGAATGTCAATTACAACGTTTCCGAATCCAAATTCTTTCGTTTTCGCCGAGAAGCAATCGATCCCGGAGCTCCTGCATACAATTAAGCACCCTCATTTACGTCTGGTCAATGACAGCCCTGTTTTAATCAATAACTTCTTTTTCGCGCTCCGCGTCCTTGGTCTTTTTTTTCCCCGGCGCGACTTTTTCTGCGCGCATTTCACTTGTTATGTGTCAATTGGACCGCGCTTTTTTATCTATGGCGGCACGGCGTAACACGCGTTACCTCGTTTTCGGCGATTCCGCAAAAAGCACCACAAAAAAGGCAAAAGCTTTGCCAAAAAAGCGTCTACCAAACAGTACATCGTATCGCCGGTCTTGTAGCCATTTTAATTATTATTTAATACCGAGGGACGAGCACGTGGCGACGCGTTCCGTCTTGCTCGCCCTCGCTGCGGTGCCGCGGCCACCGTCGCGCCTCTCGCTCACACGGTCCCACTTACACACATAAAAATCGTGAATAATAAAAAAATGTGTACACATTTTTTTCGCTTAACCACCGCTCGTCTGTGTGCGTGCGGCTTGATGCCGCGCGAGCGAGACGCCGCTAGCCCCGCGAGCGGTGCAGCATATCCCCACTCCGATTTTTTAAGCTCCCGCATCTATGTTGTCGTCTGTGGATTTTTTTCATTTTTATGTGTTAGTGTACCCCTCGCTCGGTGTAGTCCACTTTTTCTACTATAGATCTGAAATTCAGTCTCGTTTTTGCCGCGTCGGTCTTAAGGCGGGCGAGCGGGCGTTTTGTATTGCATTTTTGTTGACGCGAGCTGCTACCCGGCTAGCGCGTAAGCCCGGCTTTTTCTAAGCACATGTCGAGAGCCTACTGCAGGCCGCTGCACGCGCAAATCGGGTGCGACAGAGATAGACGCATCACGTGTGCTGCACGATATATAACACACTAAAATATTGAGCACGAAAAAAATCTGGTAATTTTTGATCCTAGTAACGACGCTCCGCATTCATAATTTCAACGCGGGGTCAGGAGGACGGATCGGCGTTTTTTCATTGCGAGACCTTTTTTTTAAATGTTTATTCGCGGGAAACACGTGGATTTTTTTAATTTCGGCTATCCAGCCTTGGACTGTTGCCTTTTGGACGTGTTGTGACGTTAGTGTTACCTTATAATGTGATATATTTTTAGTGACTATTAGTTAGGAACAAACTGTGATTTTTTATGGTGATATAGTTGGTGATTGTGAAGACTTTTGGATAGTGACAGGTATTTTGGTATAACTTTTTTTTTAATTAATGTTGGTGGCAGTTATCCTGTTCTGGGGGCGTCGAGGGGAGTTCGCCTCCCTGCCGCGGGGTGTTTAAGATTTTTACGTAACTTCTCCCCGAGTGGAGGTTACTCCGAGTGGGCTCGGCGGCTGTCTGTCAGGCCCGACCTTGAACGTCGTCCGGGACTATAAATACGGAAATATTTTCGGCCAGTAGTTGTGTTCACATTTATGTTTTTTAAACATATTTTTCTCTTTGATCTTTGCTTGTAATTTGTTTTGATTTCCTTTTTTTCGGACGCAACAGGTGATCTGCCATCAACAGTGTTCTTTTTTACAAACTTCGCAAATCCAAAATGTTGTCTAATCAATTGATGCAAAAAGCTACGAAACTAATAAACATTAACAATACGAATTCAATCAACATTAGGCAAAATGTAGCAATAATGGCCTCTATAATGATTTTATTGTATTTCTATAGTTTTTTCTACAAATTAAATATTGGAAACGTTCTTCCAACATCGCAGCCGGCACTTGTCAAACAACCTCGTATTGCACGCTTCAGTAAACTCGAAATCTCTGGCTGCTTAGTAAACGCATATTTTAACTTAGCAATGTCATAAAAAGTAGACGAGCGACATTTGAAGTTTGAAAAAAAACTTGAAAGTGACAAAATGTGACAGCGACAAATTGAGTGGCACGCCATAAAGTTACGATACGTCAAAAAAAAAATTTTATTGTATTTTTTTGTTGTATGAAAATAATAAATACTTACACAAAACATACTTTTTCTAAAGATAAATATTTGCTTATTTATTTTTATTTATTATTTTTCAGTGTTATTTGATTAATTTGATTTTCAATATATTTTTTTTAAATGTGTTGTGCCTAGCAGTGGGACGTTTATAGGCTGATGATGACTTATTTTTTCTTTTTGTTTGTAACTGTACACAGATTTAAGTTAAATTTAAGAAATTGGTTCACATAATTTCAAGCTTTTCAATTACAATATAAATGCCGGACGGTATTAGGTGGTCATAGTAAAATTTATGTTGATATTTTCTAGTTATGAAGAACTGAAATATAATGAAATCTCCAGCTGTTAGTCCTTCTAAAAATAAAGAAATTATTATTAATCGTAATATTTAATAAGGTATTTGCGTTCATAACGCTCAAATAATCTTTCGTTATCTTCAAATAAATATTAATTTGCACATGTGTACTGTGGACGACACGTGATAACATCACGTGTCGTCCACAGTACCTACCTGTTGAACCAACATATTCACTAGTAATGTGAACAAAAAGCTAATTACTCTTTCGAACGACTTCCCTAGCCAGGCCGAGTACATGATTCAAATCTTAAAGTCGATCGACCGAGGCCCTGTACACATCACCAAATTACATCCGGCATAACACATTTGAAAATGCAAATACCAAATAATATAACCCTTATGACCTCATATATAAAGGCTACATTTATAAATCAAACGTAGCGAGCAATAGCTAGATTATACTGGTTGCCTTTTCTATACACTCAATTATCTTTGACAGTGAACTGCTTGGGTACAATTGAGTACAAAAGTGTTTTTGCCTACAAAAAAAATCCAAACAAATACAAAAAAATCATAACTTTTTCTTTTGTTTTATCCTTTGCGTACTTACGTAGTACTTACTTAGAAAAAAAAAACGATATCCCATAACTCATTGTACGTTGCGAGCGTAGAGCAATGTCATTATCGAGGCCTTATTCGATACGGCATGTGGGCTAGCCTGCAGATCGTTGACACAGCCTACGCGAGACTCGTCACCTGCTGGCTATAAAAAAAAATGGCCGGCTTTTTTACTCGTCAAATCTAGTTTTAAATAGACAATTCAACCTTGTTGCTTATTAGCTGTCATAACTGAAATGACGTTACAGTAACTCGTTAACTTTTTGGACGATTAGACAACATTTTGGAATATACAATCATTTTTCTTTTAACTTACGGATGGAATGTTCATTCGAAAAATTCATTGCATTTCCAGCGCAAACGGAACGGAGGATCTCGAATAATTCCATGACAGACAAGACACAAGTAAACAAGCGAGTCTATACAAACAAGCCGTATATTTTTATAAAATAGTGCCAAATATATAAGTTTATATATATTTAGATAGAAATTTTAAAAAAGCATTCAAGATGATGGAAGGCAGGACAATCGATTACAGGCCGGACGGTGGCGGTCTAGATTATCACAATTCGCCTCTAATGGCGGAGATTCCTATAGACAATTACTCCCACATACACAGGAGCATAGAGCACCTCAGATCTATAGGTGTACCTCCGCCGTTAGACCACCATAGACACTTACAAAACATCACAGATTTGAGGAGATACGAGCATCCAGACGAAATGCCAGAAATCAAACCGCCTCTTTTAAGACTGTCCGAATTTAAAAACGCACTTCATGACATAAGGGTTAACAACGACCAAGAAAACGACGTCCACAGACAGATGACCCCCCAAGACGAAGGTCCGAAAGGATACAGCGCGCCTTCGACACCGCTGTCAGAGAACGGCGGCCAAGGAGTCCAGGAGGAAAAGGTTAGAATCATATTTTCTGTAATTAAAGCGAGATTAATCTCCGCCGCAACGACCTTGGGCGCTTCGGAAGTCTTCAAGTGTCTTGACGTCATTAATGTTCGGCAATATTCGGCCGTTTTAAACGCATTGTTAGTGATCATTACAGAATCACGATGCGAGCATTCTGTTCCGCGTAAAGAACTATTAATCTCTAGACGGTTCCCAAATTATATTTGGCGGTTTATGTCTTAGCGCATCTAATATGATGCCGCGGAATTGACAGCGTTCGTGATAATTGTTTTTAATAATCGGCTCGCTCATAATGAACTATTCAATCTTACAATCCCGAATATAGATAATTCGATGGTTTTTAGGCTAAGAAGTCTTATTGGAGTTCTCAGCATCGTTATCGATTCTAAAACGCATTTTAATGTTAACATAAGTAACACGACAAGCTTATCGGCTTTTTTTCGAGTTCAAGTGTACCAAATCATTATCATAATAAGTGGCCATCGTTGAGCACTTTATATCTTCCGAAACATTATTTGAGTAAGTGTTCTCATCACTTCCTTGATATTTTGTTTACGTAATTATTTCTAATAGGAAACACGAATAAATACAACTTTTAACCAACAACCTTACTTATATTTTGACACCGGTACACATGTGTTTACTTCAAATAAATTACGAATATCTTACTTTTAAAAGTGGCATTTGTTTAAACGCTTTTGTTTTGTGTACATTCCTTAAAGATGCGATAATGTCAAGTCTGTAACCTTAATGTTATTAAATAATATGTTGTTTGTGTACGAGCTTTACGTCAATCACAGCAATTTTTCACTGTTCGAACCACTTCACCTTCACAAATTTAAAGAATCGTTTCCCGATTGTTGAATATGTAATTAATTTTTAATGTTTGTTCATTTGTTTGCTACCGTAACCACCAACAGAAAAGTCAATAGCAGTTTTTTGTTTCCGTTCAATTATGTCTAACGAAAGTTTGATCGAAACTTCGAATGATGAGTACGGATGTGCCTTGATCGCGAGCCAAGGTCACACGGACCCGGGTCGCGCAGAGGTTGTATTGGACGAAACGAAACCTATTGTCTGGTCGACGGTATTTTTTTAATGCAATTACATAGATAACAGACCGTCTATGGAGTTAATGAATTAAGAATTATTCTATGTATTGAAGTTTTCCGGGAAGATACGAATCTTTGCTTCATTTTCGGTGCCTTAATTATTTAAAAATGTTTGTGTTATTTGATTGTTTTCTTGCTATTCTGGTTAGCGTGAGTTGAGTCAGCCTTATTATTATTTCTATTTATTTCATTCTTCATTTGTATATTTATTTTAATGAGGAGTATTAATTGCTGTTTTGTCGCAACATCTGCAAAATTATTAAAAGGAATACAGGCATAGGGAATGGTTATAAGGGTGAGCAGGTGTTCTTACTATAAGCTTGTTGGTATGCAAGCTATTCTTCAGGTGTTGAAGCAATTAGCTAGAAAAACAACGCAAGAAACCGTTTGCAACGACTTCTCGTATCTTATGAGCGGAAACTAATTTCTTATTAGACTTTTCACGTGAATTCTTTGACCGAAAATTTAGTTTGGCAAGTACACCTACTGATAACACTGATCTATGACCCGGTAGAGTCCCCGGCCGTTCAAGGTCAGAGATAACTCCCCCTTGTGTGTTTTATTATGTAAGTTGTATAAATAACGTAGTATTTACGAAACGTGCGCCTTTGCTATTTGAACCTTATTACGAAATAAGTTAATGCTATTTTGTTATTATTTGACGTTAGTGCCCATCTCATGAATGTCACTATGGTAAATTTTACAATATTGCCATAATCCTTGACCCTGTTATGACAAAACGTGGAGTTGAACTTAGTTTAAGAGTTATGCTGTTTCTTATTCATTTTTCTTTGGGAAGTTGTATTTGTTTGGCATACACCCAGTGTTGTTACCTCTTTGGCTTTTGACAATTAATATTCAAAAACCATATCGTTATTGGCATTGGTGTAATAAGATATGATGATAATGCACATCGCATTATAATTATTATAAAATTGAAAGTTCACCTCGTAAATATTTAGAAGCTTGAACACAAATAAATTACACATATAAACTAGGTACTTTTGTGAGACTAAAATATTATTTCTGGGTATTATCATCTAATATAGCAAGGTATGTATCAGATTGTAATATAAAATAACCTGAAAAATATTTTTCCATTTTTTTCAATACACACTTTGGCTTTCGATCCGTCAAGATCAACCTTCGAAATTGATTTGGGTGCAATTACCACAAATTTGAATACATCTTTTATTTGACAACTGCGAAAATACATGTCAATTTAAATTTCTGATTCCCTGTACCTATGTTTTGGATAACATTACTGTTCTATAAAGTCTGTCCTTAAAAGAGAATAATCTGAAAATTTAATAACACCTTTTAAAGGACAATGCCAATTTTAGACCTGTTTGTTTTTGAGAATGAATAAATATAAATCGTATTGATAAGAATAGCTCAAAACTTTACTTAATCTAACCATGCTATCATATTTTCCCATTAAATCAGGAAAAAATACAATACCTACTTAGTTTTCTTTGCCTGAGGCAGTAACCAGTTTAAGGTTTTTGAACGCACTCTGCCACTCAAAGAGTTCCGTTCCGCCTTTTAACTGTTAGTTAACGTTAAATATATTGATTAAATTGATGTTTATAAATCTTCTAGTTCTTCTTTTAAAGAATTGTTATCATCATCATTATACGCTTATCGATTTATGAGTAATTATTAACACTATAATTAATCATTACGAATTGATTGAACGGTTATGCTTACTTTACAAGGGTAAAACGAAACGTATTTTTGACTTTTCAGTTGACAGCTCTTTCTGTCACTGTTGGCTGTGGTTGTCCGATTCATTATTTTTAGTTTAATAAAACTCATTTATAGTCTTGTTTATTGGCACTTTAATAATAAGTATGTGTTGTCGATAATTATTTAAAACAAAAATGGTATTAAGTAAAATTTTAAACACTGAAAAAAGACGACAACCTCAGGCGGGAATCGAACCACGCACCTTTCGCATTCCGGGCGGCTGCCTTAACCACCTGGCTACCGAGGTCTGGCTTTCAACCGTCGAAATTTGTCAGTGCTTGATGCTTATGTTTTTTAGTCAACATTGCTTCATCAAATCTTAGAAGTTTTCACCTCTGAGATCCGAAAGAAATATTTAAAGTTGTCGTCTTTTTTCAGTGTTTAAAATTTTACTTAAGTATATTTAAGCGTTAATAAAACGCTAAAATCTAAAACATTAATGGTATAAAACATGTTTCGCTATAATTGTATGTTGCCGAAATACTTCAATAAGATAATATCCAACCACAAACTAATAATTGTTATGTTTAAACTTTCTCTCACATAGATCTGGATTTTGTTATTAAAACCTGAATTTAGACCAATATACAGTAATATAATAGATTATATTTTGCTACCAAGATCATTTTATACAAACTAACTCATTGTCAGGTTTTTAAATGTATGGGCCATGGGCAATGTCCTTTGGTGCTTTATTGACGTCCTTCATAATATTTCGTTAACTCATAAGTATCTTTTTTATCTCCAAATGTTTAGACTTATTTGCGTAACATTAAGGCTACTTCTGCGCTGCGTTTTTGTCACCAAAATAATAAAATTGTTAATAAGTATTTCTCAAAATAAATGTACGTAACGAAAAGGTTGTTACGAAATATTGTTATGAAATAGTCCCAGATGTGACTAAATAAACATTAGGCTTGTATACAATAGAAAAAATGATTTGTTTAGTGGATTTAATTACATACTTTTTTAAAGTACCTAAGTATTTATCCTTTTATTTCTTTATCGTTTTGAGTACCTACTTGTATTTTGTTCAACATATTGTAGGGTATTTAAAATAAAATAGAACATTAATTTACTATTACAATCGTCTTAAAAAACTTTCTAAATACAGTAACACAACATACTTATAACAAATACTTTATAATAAAAACAGCGTTCAAATTATTAGACAATATTTTAATAAAACTTTAACTTATTCAAAATCTATTAATTCATCAATTTGACTACTAACAATATCACAGACCACATAGTCTGTGAACAAATATATACCAATAAATCAATAAGTACCTACTAACATGGTAGCATAGTTTTCCGTCACAGATAATCTATCGATTGTAAAAACTCGATTCGCGTTTCCCGCGCGCTTCGTGTTGAGGAACCGAGTTCGCGCCAAGGCCGCATTCCAATTTCGAATCATTGTCAATGTCACTAACCGCACATGACAAATGTTAGTACTGGCAGCTTTCTGGGTTGACAATTGGTTTTTTTAATATCTCCAGACCTATCTGGTATACGGTTGGCAACAATTATTATATTGCTCTTTTTAGGTTGGTGACAATTCATGGATATTTTCGATCTCTGTGTACGTTTTCGATCGATAATTATATTTATTATTATTTCATAGATATTTGCATGTTATATTTAAAAATAGTAAAAGTGATTCACGAAATGTTTAATTTGTTAAAAAAGTAAATTTAAGATCATTCATTAGAAAGGGAGTTTTCCAGACGAACTAAAAATAAACAAAATTAAACCTTTGTTCAAAAAAGAATCAAAAGCGGACGTTGGCTATTATAGACCGATAGCCTTACTTCTTTCTTTTTCAAAAATATTTTAGAAAATTATTCACACTCGGTTTTACAACTTTTTAATTTCTAATGGGCTACTAAATAAAAATCAATTCAGGTTTAAAAAAGATTCAATTTTAGTAATTTTAGCAATATTTACTATCAACAATAAAACTGCATGCCGATTCATGCAGTTATATATATATGTATATAATAGGCCGATGCCTATTCATTGATATGTCGAAAGCTTTCGACTGTGTAATACATGATATTCTAATCTTGACTCAACTTGAAAATCTAGGCGTACGTATTGCATTAAAATTACTTGAAAGTTACAGTTAGACGACAATATACAGTGATTGACATTTTCAATAACGCCAATAAAACTTTTGAGGAAGTATCATCTAAATCTGGTAAAGTAATTCTCGGAGTACCTCAAGGTAGCGTTCTGGGCCCACTTATTTTCTTAATGTATATTAACGAGCTTCCAGCGGTACTAAGTCATTTATGTGTTATGTTTTTATTTCAGATGCTTGTAAAAACACAAATGTCTTCTAAAATAAAATTAATAAAACGTTAGATCATTTAGTTGACTGGCTTAAAACTTTGAATCTTAAAATAAATATGAATAAGACTAAATTTGTCCAATTTCGTAATTACAAGACTCATCAGAACTCATTTAAATTAATCATTCAAGATTATTGAATGATTAATTTAAATGAGTAAAATTTTAAACACTGAAAAAAGACGACAACCTCAGGCGGGAATCGAACCACGCACCTTCCGCATTCCGGGCGGCTGCCTTAACCACTTGGCTACCGAGGTCTGGCTTTCAACCGTCGAAATTTGTCAGTGCTTGATGCTTATGTTTTTTAGTCAACATTGCTTCATCAAATCTTAGAAGTTTTCACCTCTGAGATCCGAAAGAAATATTTTTACAAATATTTGAACATTCGGTTAAGATGAAGCTGCGTTTATAGATTAATGTTTTATATTTTAGCGTTTTATTAACGCTTAAATATACTTAAGTAAAATTTTAAACACTGAAAAAAGACGACAACCTCAGGCGGGAATCGAACCACGCACCTTCCGCATTCCGGGCGGCTGCCTTAACCACTTGGCTACCGAGGTCTGGCTTTCAACCGTCGAAATTTGTCAGTGCTTGATGCTTATGTTTTTTAGTCAACATTGCTTCATCAAATCTTAGAAGTTTTCACCTCTGAGATCCGAAAGAAATATTTTTACAAATATTTGAACATTCGGTTAAGATGAAGCTGCGTTTATAGATTAATGTTTTATATTTTAGCGTTTTATTAACGCTTAAATATACTTAAGTAAATTTTTTTTTTTTAACTTCTAAGATTTGATGAAGCAATGTTGACTAAAAAACATAAGCATCAAGCACTGACAAATTTCGACGGTTGAAAGCCAGACCTCGGTAGCCAAGTGGTTAAGGCAGCCGCCCGGAATGCGGAAGGTGCGTGGTTCGATTCCCGCCTGAGGTTGTCGTCTTTTTTCAGTGTTTAAAATTTTACTTAAGTATATTTAAGCGTTAATAAAACGCTAAAATATAAAACATTAATCTATAAACGCAGCTTCATCTTAACCGAATGTTCAAATATTTGTAAAAATATTTCTTTCGGATCTCAGAGGTGATAACTTCTAAGATTTGATGAAGCAATGTTGACTAAAAAACATAAGCATCAAGCACTGACAAATTTCGACGGTTGAAAGCCAGACCTCGGTAGCCAAGTGGTTAAGGCAGCCGCCCGGAATGCGGAAGGTGCGTGGTTCGATTCCCGCCTGAGGTTGTCGTCTTTTTTCAGTGTTTAAAATTTTACTTAAGTATATTTAAGCGTTAATAAAACGCTAAAATATAAAACATTAATCTATAAACGCAGCTTCATCTTAACCGAATGTTCAAATATTTGTAAAAATATTTCTTTCGGATCTCAGAGGTGAAAACTTCTAAGATTTGATGAAGCAATGTTGACTAAAAAACATAAGCATCAAGCACTGACAAATTTCGACGGTTGAAAGCCAGACCTCGGTAGCCAAGTGGTTAAGGCAGCCGCCCGGAATGCGGAAGGTGCGTGGTTCGATTCCCGCCTGAGGTTGTCGTCTTTTTTCAGTGTTTAAAATTTTACTTAAGTATATTTAAGCGTTAATAAAACGCTAAAATATAAAACATTAATCTATAAACGCAGCTTCATCTTAACCGAATGTTCAAATATTTGTAAAAATATTTCTTTCGGATCTCAGAGGTGAAAACTTCTAAGATTTGATGAAGCAATGTTGACTAAAAAACATAAGCATCAAGCACTGACAAATTTCGACGGTTGAAAGCCAGACCTCGGTAGCCAAGTGGTTAAGGCAGCCGCCCGGAATGCGGAAGGTGCGTGGTTCGATTCCCGCCTGAGGTTGTCGTCTTTTTTCAGTGTTTAAAATTTTACTTAAGTATATTTAAGCGTTAATAAAACGCTAAAATATAAAACATTAATCTATAAACGCAGCTTCATCTTAACCGAATGTTCAAATATTTGTAAAAATATTTCTTTCGGATCTCAGAGGTGAAAACTTCTAAGATTTGATGAAGCAATGTTGACTAAAAAACATAAGCATCAAGCACTGACAAATTTCGACGGTTGAAAGCCAGACCTCGGTAGCCAAGTGGTTAAGGCAGCCGCCCGGAATGCGGAAGGTGCGTGGTTCGATTCCCGCCTGAGGTTGTCGTCTTTTTTCAGTGTTTAAAATTTTACTTAAGTATATTTAAGCGTTAATAAAACGCTAAAATATAAAACATTAATTTAAATGAGTTAATTTATTTAAATAAGCGCCTTGTTTAGTTGCAGCGGATTTCAGTATCGCATTTTTTAGCGAATATATATATTTTATGTTAGATATATTTTGCGAACGCCTTATTCAGTTGCAGCGGATTTCAGGATCGCTACCTGGGGGGTCAGGGGGCCTGAGGCCCCCCGCTATGAAGAAAAAGTTAAGTATGCAAAATTAATAGTTCTGTCGGTTAGGTTAGGCTACAAATGCTACCTACTCTGAAATTTACTACAACTAAAAAAGGAGATCGCGAATTTCATCTAATAATAAATAGGAATATAAATAAAGCTTTCGCTAAAAAATAGCTGCTATATATATGCGACCCTCAAATTAGCTGCTACTGAATAATACGTTCGCGAAATTCATCTAACAAATCGTTTAAAATGTAGATATAATTTAAATTTACCAATTGTCACTAATAATGTTTATGACAAGAGTGTTTCAATACAGTTATGGTATTAAAGTGTATGATCATTTACCTACTGATTTAAAGGCATTGAATGGTCATATATTTAAACTTAAGTTAAAAACTTGATTATTTAATAATGTTTTCTATACACTAAAATACTAAATGAATACTTTGGTTTTAAGACGAATTATTGTTAAATTCATGATTTATTTTGTTAATGTTAAAAATAATATTTGTGTACATTGCATGCTCGATGGGCAAACTGTTGATACTATTTAATATTATATATAACAAATTCTTAAAATTATATATAATATATAATTTTAAGAACTTGTTACACAGTTTAAGCAATAAAGAGATTCTATTATATTCTATTCATTATTTTCCCAGGATTATATTTTTAGCAGAGACATAAAAGAAATTCCACAACGTAAGATACTTAAAACAATTACGTCAGGAATCAGTACTATTAACCGATTCTTTATAATCTAAGTCCCAGTCAAGAAAAGTAACCAGAAGCTTTAGATTAGATATTAATATATGAAATTGTACTGACACCGTCGAAGCAAGTTTCAAACGCAATCAGACCTCTCTCCAAGCGATCTGATTACGGCCAAAAAGCTCAAGATATACCAGTCGGCTAGCCAGCCAGTTGATTCAAAACCAGCCAAATTACAAAACCTGCTACGCCATACTTAATAATGGTGTACAAAGCTCAAGTGTTATTGGCCTACTATCTACAGTCAATGTCAGTACACAGGGTGATCCAGACATGTGTCAAAGTATTTTTAGAGCACGCAACTTAATCAATTAATCTAATTTAACAAACAACTTTTTTTTGCACAAGTTCATTGACACCGATGTATGTAACTTTTTTCTGACACATTTGTGACATGCCTGTGACATTCTACTTACACGTAGTAATTAGTTTTTATCTAATGAGATTATGATTAGTTCTTTTTTTTACTTTGAGGGAGTCTATTAAATTTAAACTGTAACTGGGTACTTCAATAAGAAAGAAGAGACCGCCAACGACTTCGTCTGCGTAAACCCGTGTACCATGATCCTAAGGGAATTCCAGAAATTCTTAAATTGGAAAGTCAGAAATTCCCCTATCATGACGTCAGAAAATAATTTTGGTGACGTTATGATCGCGACCTCCTTGCAAAATTTCAGCGTTCTAGATTCAGCGATCCGCGGTCCCCTTTTACTCGGGATCGCAGATCGCTACGGCGCAGAACGTTTTTTCTTCCACTCTCCTCTATCAGCCGTCTCCTGAGCACTCCCTGCTTTTTCATTGATATCATCGCTTAAACGATCCCTCCATCTTTTATTTAGTCCCCCTCTCCCAAACCAACACTATACCAATACTACTCATCAACACTTATATTCATAACTCCTTCAGTTACATGCGTTTATCTTCTCATCACATGCCCATTACAAACGAAAAACGTGAGTCGGGATATCTCTCTTCTTTAAAATAATAAAAATTATATAATTTAAACAGCCATTTTCGATTAAATTAGGTATTATAAAATGTCAGCTGCCCAGCATTTTCAAAGTTATAAGTATAATAAGTTCGTTATTTTAGACATAATTTGCATTCAACATAATTATGCGATTAATCATTTTTAAATATTCCTTAAAATAGAAAATAAGTAATTACTATTATTCATTATTAGGATTTAACCTTTAGAAATGATTTGAAATGATGTAATAATGAAATAGGCGTAGGTATGAGATTCAAAACGATCTAGTCATAACTAGTCAGTATTAGATGTCTAAAAATAGTGATTAGAAATAAATATATTGATTTTACCATCGCCGTCTTGCAATTACAATGTTTCACGATTTAATCTCTGGTATTATTCATGGTTTACTATTTAATCATATTAAAAAGTCGTATTCGTTACCATGTAGTGTTTACTACCTGTTATATGTTAAAAAATTATCTATGAAATGGCTTGAAGCGTAATTATATTTACAACTTTTAATAACACAAATAGTGAATGAATAATATTTACTTTTTAATGCTGTATCGTGAAATGAAAAAGAAATTTATTTCTTTTAACATTTCTTTACGTTTTAGCACTTTAAAACTTTTTTTTAATTTGGAATCCGAAATCTAACCACCAAAATAATTCGTAGGCAACTCGACTCGCCGATTCTTAGAATGTGCTCGCCACAACGTATTTGCCACACTCCTAATACGAGTGTTTTAATGAGTAACTTATTGTTGGTAGCATAAAGTCGATAATGAGTCGCGTGTTATCAGGCGTACGCACTAACAAACTTGTGAGTGTGTAATTTTGATTGACACCGACCATTACGACTGAGTTTGGTATTGCGTCATCCCGCAACTGCGTACAGGCGTAGACGAAAAGTTAAAAGAAGTAACAAAAGCTTGTGGGGTCCGTATGATTATTAGCTGTCTAAAATTATTATTTTATTTTTTTATTTTTTACGATTTTTTATTGATTTTTCAAATCTTTATTATTAATTATTAATTAAGTAATAATTGTTATTTCCATAAATATCATGATTTATGTTGTCTCGGGTCTTTGATATGTTCATGATTATGACTACGTTAGACTTTTTAATTTTTCATTTATACTTCTATTACTGCTGCTGCATGAAAAATACAAAACCTCTTTATTAAGTGCTTAGTTTAAAAATGTATCTAACTGTCTAAAAGTAAAATATTATTTTTTTATAAAATAAACTATTGGTAAGCTGCCCAAACATAATAACGAGAGGCAAAGCCGTCCGTCCGTCCGTCCGTGGCCCACAACGAAATTGCTATAATCGTTTGGGCATCACGCGATTTGTCTATCTCGGCCCGTGTGATATAATTTGGCGTCCCCGCCGGAGGCTGTGGCATTCTTTTCTTCGGGGTCCACACGTTTGTGGTTTCCGAGATAATAAAAAAAAAATACATAAGTCATTTGGAAACATATAAACTATCTTTACCCAAAACATATTTTTGAATATTTAATAAGATAGCTATTGATGTACTTACTGTTAACACACATTTTTAATATTCCTATGAACCTCTCTATGTAGCAGTCTAACATGCCTAAGGCGAAAGAACTAACTTCTGTTTCTCGCATCTTCCTGATATAATAAATATCTTTCAAGGCAATTTATATACTAAAATAACCTATACCTACCAGATTTGTGTTTATTAACATAACAACCATCAAAAAACTAGTCATAAAATCATTTTGCCATGTTATTATTATACAAAGTATTAGGACTTTGTCAAGATTTGTCCTAAACACCGCTTATGTGTGGTCACCCTAGTCCACCAACATGTTATTGAGTTGAGTCGTTAAGTTACTTATAATAAGCACATGTCCGATGGCATTACTTCCTTTTAAGCCAAACTTATTTGGGCAGTGGAGAAGCAACTTTGCGACGCTCGTATTAAAATCCATTATTGCAGTCGCCTTCTTCTAATGCCAACACAGTAAAACAGTTGAAGTATCAAAAATTATAATTCGGCAAATAGGTTTTGTGTTTACTCTGCGCTGAGTGTTCTTGTAAATTCGTAAATTGTTTTATGCATTTATAAAAAAGTATTGAAGTCGTTTCCTGTATTTTGAAGTTAATTAAAATATCGAAACCGAAACTGCGTAGGTAGTATTTGAAAAAAAAAACCAATTTGAATCACGTAGGAAAAGAACCCAAGACCTTTTGCAATTCTCGAGACAGGCAACTGCGTTTTCGAGCCATTATCTTCCTGTAAAATTTTTCAAACAGGTTTTTTAAAATTTCATAATTTACTATCTTCTTACGCATTGATGATTAATCATGATTTATTATTATTAAAAAAATGAATCTTAATTAATCATTTATTATCTATATCGAATATCTTACCAATCTAAACTTATATACTTATATATGTAGGTATATTCCTTTTACTTACAAATCAAATATACTACAAAATTATCTCATAAAAAAATTAGATTCTTCCTAATACTTATCTTATCTTAATTTCGTGAACCTTTTGTTTCTTCGGCTACCGCCGCGCGGCCGACTGCCCGGCAAATTATAACCGAACCTGTTTTAGTTATATACCATAGCTATGCATCATACATCATCTGAGGTATTACGTACCTATCACTAATACAACTAACGCTTATGACTGCTAAGCCATTCTCGCCCTTAAAAACTTAAGGTGTGGACACCTTCTTATATGTCTCAGATCTTATCTTAGTAGGATAGGATATTTGAGGATCTGTAAAGATTAACTTTCATACTGATAAATATTTTGTGCAACCCCGTGTTTGTTCCGTGAGAAAAACGACTGCAACAATAATTTAGAAGGATCTTGAAGTGCGGTTTCTTATCGTGTCGTTTTTTGTATGTCAGATAGGCTTTTCATAAGTTTCCCTGATATGAACACATTTAGGACAAACATATGAAGACATAATCATTTTTAATTTCATAGAGGACAGTGACAAAGCTATCTTTCAAAAATGTGGTCTAATTTACGTTTATGAAACGTTTTGACATAATAAATAATCTTGGATGAATATTTATTATGTCAAAACGTTTTATATCAACGAATTGGTTGCGAATTTTTCTCAACAGAGTGTTAAATAATTATGATTTCGAGTGATAATGTTTCCGTTTAGTGTATCAAAGTTAATAACTTGGATCCGGTTCGGAAAATAATTGGAGTGGCTGTTGTAGCCAAATAAAATTAAAGTACTTACTTTAAAAAATCTAGCAAAAAAATCCTGTCTCCCTGCGTTGTAATTAAGCCAATCTATTAGTTGTAGCGATGATTAGTTTTTAATAAATGAGCCTTTTCCCAACAGTGGGAAACATCATTACCGGCTATTCATTCACATCACATTATTCTTGATAATCACTAAAATTTGATACTGATGTGTTGTTATTTCTTACATAAATAAGTATATAGATTTAAGACTATTATCGTCAAAGGGGTTTTTTTTATTCTTCTGCTTCCCGCTTTTTTTGCAGGATATTTTGTTCTATGTGTACTTTTTTCTTTTCAAGGGATTAAATGATCTCGAGCTTTATGAGCTCAACTCTGTTTGTATCTTTTCTTTTATCTTTTCTTTCTTTTGCACTTTTTTTACAATATATTCTAATACATAATTATATTCTTTTGTTTTACATTTTTCTTTTCATATTTAAATAGGTACATATTTTCGTATTTCCTATTTAATTATTTTCCTTTTATATTTTACATTGCTTTTCATTGCCAAAGGGTTACTCAGAGACCAGGTAATGAGGACCTCAAAAGCAGTTTACTATCACAGTCCAGGTTTCAGCCCATCGCCGCTATATGCTGTTGAATGTCGCTTTATGCAGTCTTTAGTCCGTTAGTCGCCTTTTACGACACCCAAGGGAAGAGAGGGGTGGTAGTATTCTTTCACCGCTACGCGACACGGTTATGAGATAATAAAAATCTAACTTTAGTCTGTTAGTCGCCTTTTTCGACACCCAAAGGAAGATAGGGGTTAGTAGTATTATTTTTAGTGATTTACAACCATGTAACAATTACGTAAACACAGTGACACGTTGATAATAAGTTGCCTGAAAGCGACAAATCGTTGCGCGCCGAGAATCAAACCCGCCACACACCCACAGCGGCGCTGACGTCACCGCGTCGCATTTAGAGCGACCTTGACGCCGTTCAATGCCAAGCGGAATTAGGCGGCGGCCGATGCGCGCGCGCACTTCACGTGCTGCGATGCTAGCTTGATTTTTTCTTGGTACGCTTGTTTCTAATTCGTATTACAGACATACATATAATCAGGACTATTATCCCCGAAGGGTTAGTCAGAGACTAGGCAATGAGGACAGCACAAGTGCTCTACCATAGTCCAATTTTCACCAAATAGCTACTTTTTTTTATTCTACAACGGGTAAGCGCTTGGCCTTCATCTCACCTGATGGTAAGTGACGATAAGGCCGAAGGTGGAAGCGCGCTTCACCCGGAATCCTCAACCACTGAGGAACTGGCTATCTTATCAATCGGTATCGGAACACAACAATGCTTTAAACATCGTTGTTATAGCGACAGACTTAGATAAGATGGTGGTAGCTAGCCAGGCGGACTTAACAGCCCTACCACCAACCAAACCGAGCACACAAAGATGTACCTGGGATTCGAACCTGGGACCTCTGGGTCTGAAACCGCTGGCTTAGCCACTAGACCACACAGGCGGTTGAAGACTGCATACCTATGTGCTCAGAGTGACAGTAGGTGAGCCCATCATCGCTCTATGCTGTTGGATGTTTGTGTATTTAGTCCATGAAGAGAGGGGGTGGTAGTATTCTTTCACCCACGCGACACGGTTAATTTCGTATTATTATGTTATGTAGTATAACCACTTAAGGCTAGGTGTTAGTAAAAAATTAAAATAACACGATCTTAGAATTGCTTTTTGAAGTAGTAAATAGTAAAATTAAAATCTGCGAAAATTATGTAATATTGTTGAGGCTTTACTCTGTGAAATACACCCGATGGAAACACGATTTGACAAAGTTGGCTCGATAGAATAAATTCACAAAGTTACATATTTTTGTGTCATTTTATCTTCTTTTCCAGGTTTTATTCTTAAAATAAGTGATTTGATATTATGAGTAATTTACCAAAATGAAGTTCATAGATAACTTGAGGAATTATAACCGATCGTTTTTTATTTATTACATCTATAAATTTTTTAAAATATAAAACGCGATTATTAGCGCCGCTTCGCTGCTATACCCGTCCCTTACAGTCGTACCGTCGAGAGAGCGAGAGAGAAGCGCTCGAAATACCTTGATGGTTGACGCATTTCGATTTACCATACAAACTGCCATGTCGAAATTTTTAAAAACCAATAAGCCAATTTTGACGAAACTTTGCATGCTAAAGTGAAACACATGGATCTAAATAGTTTGATGAAAACATTTAAAAAAAAAAGTTTTTTAGCTGAGTTATTGCGATTTAAAGTCCACTATGGAAAGTTAAAAATCGCAATAACTCAGTTAAATAAACTTTTTTTTTCAATATTTTCAACAAACTATTTAGATCCCTGTGTTTTACTTCAGCGTGCAAAGTTTCATCAAAATTGGCTTATTGGTTTCCAAAATTTTCGACTTGGAAGTTTGTATGGGAAATCGAAATGCGTAAACCTTCATAACGTAACTAATAAGTAAGACCCACACCAGCCCGCATTGGGACAGCGCCAGCGTGGTGGGTTATGTCCCAAACTCCGCATGGGATTTTATCAATTAATCAAAAGTTTATTGCAAATTATCCGTGTCGCGGTGAAAGAATACTGCCCCCCCCTCTCTAGTCTAAAGACTGCTCATACTTCCAACAGCATAGAGCGGCGATGGGCTCACCACCTGTCACGCTGTACACATGTGCAGTCGCTATTTAGTGAAAAGAGGACTATGGAAGATTGCTGTACTCATCTCATTACCTAGTCTCTGGTAACAAACCCTTTGGGGATGATATTCGTCATCATCAGCCTATAAACGTCCCACTGATGGGCATAGGCCTCTCACGTGAACAATAGCACGTGGGGATATCGGGCCATAATTCACCACGCTGGCCCAATGCGGGTTGGTGGGCTTAACGACTGCCATTTTTCGACAACAACCGGGACCAACGGCTTAACGTGCCTTCCGAAGCACGGAGAAGCTCGAGATGTTTTTATTTGGTCACCCATCAGGCGACCTAGCATTGCGATAGTTGCTTAGCGGGCAAGATCGCAAGCCGAACGCGCTAGCCGCTGCGCCATGGAGCTCCTCGTGATATTCGTATTTATATGTATTTCGTAAATGTTGACATCCCTGAGTGTTACGTCAAGACACACAACATGACCCAGACATTGGGTTGCGCAACATATCGCTTTGTTTTTTATGCTTGGCACGGCCATTGCGCGGGCCTTCGAAAGAAATGGGTACAGTCAACGACAAAGACAAAGACAAAAAAATATTCCGCTATTTTCACGAAAGTAGTTTTGCAATTATTTTTAGTTTCTTATATCAATACAATTTATTTTCTTAAAAATTAAGTTGTTACATTAGGGCAGTTTTTTTTAGTTTTTTTTTTATTGTGTGATAGGCTTGCATTTGGCCACTATCTCACCTGATGGTAAGAGATAATGTGGCCTAAATTTAACAGTATGCATACACTGTTACATTTTAACATTACATGATGCGTTGCTTAAGGGTAAAACTTGGAAAAACTGATTCGTGGGAAAATATTATAAACAGGGTGGCGACAAAACAAACTAAATAAGCTGTAAACTAAACACATTATGTAGTGTTAAAACAAAACAAAATAAAAGAAACTAACAACATCAGAAATATTATAAAAATCAAATCAGACGTTAATGTGTGTAAGGGTGTGTGTATTTGTAAAAACTTTCATGACGTTTGCGTTAAAACTTCATACAAAATATTTTAATTTGTTAACTTGTGTTGTATTCAAGACGATAATTTAATAATATTTATTAAAATGAGAGTTAAAACAAGAGGCCTTGCATGCCTCAAGACCAGTCGTTTTTTTTGAATTGCTACTTTTATTTGTATAAAAATATTGAAATATTATATAGAAACATCTCCATCTTGTGTAAAAATAACCTTTTAATCATGCAAGCTACCGAACAATTACATAATTACACCTTTATAGGCACTCGGGGACGTGTGGATATTATTATTATGTTAATAAGCAATAACATAATCGTAAAAGTCGAGCGGCGCTACGGGGAGCGGTTATCGTATCGGGTGACCGAGCGCAATGAAACTTTTGTTTTTATTAGGTTGGCACTGGATTCCATAGATAGTATAGTCACCTTAGAGTATCTACTAATATCTTTACCCTAAGATACTCACAGTCTATAGAAGGTATAGTTGATATTAACATAGACAGTGAAAAAAAAAATGTAAGTGAAATAACTAATAAAAATTACTGAAAGTACCTACAGGATTTGTAACTATCTTGAAAAATACAGTACAGTCAACAGTGAGTAAAAAAATATTTTAACTAGAATTTTTCCAAAACTCATAAGTAGTACGAAAACTATTGTAAATAGCGGAAAATACATGGGGATGATGAATGGGTGCCTTGAGCTGCTCTACCTCTATGAGCTTCCGCTTGACTCTATTTCTTGAGACACCCTGTATAAAGAGCATAATAGCGGTAAAACAATCGTAGAATATTATTGTACATTATTTTAATTAGCAGGATTAGAGATAGTAATAAAACTCTGCTTGCAATGATAATTATTATTGAGCTAATAATTATACCCTTCGATCAACAATACTAACTAGATAACGCGTCACGTACAAAATCAAAGCAAAATTCTGTCCACGTAAATAAATACTTTTTCAAAGCAATAAATTACTCCTGTCACTTTAAAAAGGAAAGACATCAATAATATTTAGTGGTGAAATCAACCTTAAGGGGGCAACAAATAAAGTACTTTTTCCTGATAAGCTTTGCGAGAAAATAAGAGCTCACTTCTCAAGTGCGCTCTTATTTACTGAGCCACATTTTTAGCGCCGACGTTGTATTGTTGATCGAAGACTATACCCCATAGATAGTTGTATAGGTACCTACATAATAATAAAATAATGTAATTGTTTATGTTAAATAATTAGGTTTAATCACCATCTTTGGTCACAAACTCGGGTTATGCACCGAAACATCGAAACCACCTACCGACCCGGGCACCGAACCCAAGACCCGGTTATAATCGGCCATTTGATTGACGTGCCAATCCCAAGCTTGTGTTCAAGTGCAAATTACCCGCAGCTTAAAACATTAATCTCTAAAATAGTTTTAACGGCCACACCGCCCCAACGGGGAACGATTAATTTGAACCCAAAAGTGGCAGTAACAAACCTCAAGTGGCCTGCAGAAACTGCTAGTCACTGCGAGGGACCAACTATGGTTTGATAATACATTTTAATAACGAAGCCTTGCCACAATTAATCACTCAAATTACTGTAGCTGTTCGCTGGTCAGAGGAAAATGTTAATTAATTTGGGATGTATGATTAAAATTTTTTTTTTGTTAGTTTTTATACACCCATACCCTACCTATACCCTATACACCTATACCCTACTCTTTTATACACCTATACCCAATTATTATCCCCGAAAGGGTTAGTCAGAGACTAGGCAAAGGCAGTCCTCTACTATAGTCCACTTTTCACCGAATAGCGACTGCATATGCTCAGCGTTACAGGTGGTGAGCCCATCGCCGCTCTATGCTGTTCGATGTATGTGCAGTCTTTAGTCCGTTAGTCGTCTTTTACGACACCCAAGGGAAGAGAGGGCGTGGTAGTATTCTTTCACCTCTACGCTACATGATTCAATTTGTTAGTTTTTATATAGTAATAAATTATATCGTTTTTATAATCAACTTATAAATCCCGCTATAGCAATAATTAGCACAATATCCAATCAGTACATAACCCACTTAACTAGTCCTAAGGTATTGGTAGAGTTTATATCCTTTATTAACTAGCCGCTTGCCCGCGACTTCGTCCGCGTACCCCGTGCGGTGAAAGAACACGCATCCTTGAAAACGAGCATATTTAAAGTAAGTACCGCAAACAAACAAAACAACAATTAATATATAGTTAGAAACTCGGAAACAAATTTCGTAGCAAATACTACAAGAAAATCTATCAACCGTAGCAGCCTTGACGTCAGTGCATAGGCAGATTGGAGGTAGACAATTTTAACTTTTCCGAGTTTAAAAAAGTACTTACATAATTTTTATTTAAGTATATCTCAAGAGTTGGAGTGCAAAGCAATGTATTAAAAAGTTCACTCAAACTTAAAATGTAAAATGAAGACTAACATAAAAATCGCCTCGTAGCACGCGCTTAAAAAATTAAATATTCAAATTCTCGTCTTTCTTTTATTATTTTAATTTAAAAACATAAAAAATTTCGTGTTACCCGTTTCTTTAATAAAATTGTTTGAAGTTTATAACGAACGATTAGGAATTCAAATTTAGAATGTCAAAGTGTCTACTATTTCTTATTGCACCAAAGACAATAGGTACCTACTGCTAAAATGTATAGTTATAATAAATTTTCGGCACAGATAAGGTACGTCTTAGGTCGAACAGGCCTAATCTAAGGGTTCGCCTTATCTATGCTAATTGCGGGTAGTGGAGGGTTAATAATTCATCCGGTGCCGCCGGTCCATTCGACCTGGCTATAACGACATTTATTTATCAAAACTATTTTGTATTAAACTGCAAACTACACGAATACGTTTTGTTGGTTGATTGTGTTTTTTGACTCGGGAGGGATAATAAAAAGTGAAGTGAATGTTTCTTCTAACTTGATAGTAAGTGACGGTAAGTTAGATTACCTGAAATTCCGAATAACTTACATAAGTACATAAATTCACGGCTATTATCTCCAAAGGGGGTCAGAGACTAGGCAATGAGGACCGCAGAAGCAGTCCTCTACCATAGTCCACGTTTCACCATGTTACAACTGCACATGTGCTCAGCGTGGTGACCCCATCGCCTTGAGTGTAAGTGCAGCGTTAGTCGCATTTTACGACACCCTAGGGAAGGGAGGGGTTGGTTGTATTATTTTTCACACGGCCCATATAGCTCTTGTTACATGCACAAATACGGTGTCAAAATCAGCCAAGTGTCCGCACATTGTGTGCTCTCCCATAAAATCCGTCGTCAGGGTGGTCCCGGTGACCATATGACCCATATTGTTTGAGATTTGCAAAAAAATTGTGCGCAACCAGCGCACCTGTTAGAAGCCATAGAGCTTTTAATGGAGTCTCAATTGTTTTTGTGAAAACACCTCCATCTGTTGTATCGTTACATTGGTACTACTGTGCTACATCCCATTTATTTGGAATATTTCATTTTATGTGGTCACAAAACCTGTTCTAACAAGATTGAAAAAACGCAAGCGTTAGTTAACAACCAAAGACATTAATTAAATCTCTTTGTTAACAACACTCAAATAGTTAGTTAACTAATGGCTAATTTATTCAATCCCTAGATAAAACTTATCCATCAGATAAAGTATGACACGACCAAAATAAAATATAACTTGTCAAAAAAGAAAAACCGAGATTTGACAATACATTACAAAATACTTTATCAAACGAAACTACGGCGTTTCTCTCGTGTTCTTTTAGCAACAACACGTGTTGTGAATGTTGTGATACTCCATTTTATTTCTATCTACCGTACTAAACATACTTACTTTAAATAATTAAATCACTTGAAACTGACTTAATGCGACACGCGATAACCATTGAATAAGATATAATAATAATAATAACGAAACTACTGACAAATTGAAAAATCGGCCCTAAATTAGTTTGTAAAAAATGGAAGAACAACACATTATTAAAATCTTATTTCATATTATTAAAAATAATATAAAATATATAGACGTTGCATCATATTCTAAATAAATTAAATATTATTTGTTCCTTTGCAACTTTATTCGCGGTCATAAGATTTTCGTTCAGCGCAAACGGATGATTACCCCAAAATGAGTGTGCACTATTTGTATCGCTATTACCTTCGAACACGCAACAACATCGTATACAACCAACACGCAAGATAATCCTTTAATCTTTCATAAAGTTTATTTTAGATTTTTATTATCTCATATCTCAACCGTCTCGCGTGGCGGTGAAAGAATACTACCACCCCTCCTCCGTTGGGTGTCGTAAAAGGCGACTAACGGACTAAAGACTGCATATACATCTAACAGCAAAGAGCGGCGATAGCCTCACCATCTGTCACGCTGAGCAAATGTGCAGTCGCTATTTGGCGAAAAGTGGACTATGGTAGAAGACTGCTTTCGCTGTCCTCATTGCGTAGTCTCTGATTAACCCTTAGGAGTCGTGTTTATATGAAATCGCGTAGCGGTGAAAGAATACTACCACCCCTCTTCCCTTGGGTGTCGTAAAAGGCGACTAACGGACTAAAGACTGCACATACATCCAACAGCAAATAGCGGCGATAGGCTCAACGCTCACGCTGAGCACATGTGCAGTCGCTATTTGGTGAAAAGTGGACTATGTTAGAAGACTGCTGTTGCTGTCCTCATTGCCTAGTCTCTGACTAAGCCTTAGGTGTTAATAGTCGTGATTATATGAAAGAATTTTTATGATAAAATATACTTACTTGTTGTCATAATAACTTTAAATACGAAGGCACGCAACAGATTATGCGTTAAGGTAAAAAAAAAGCGTGCGTAAACTGCGGTGTGGCCTAGTTATATTCGCCTAAAGGAAGCTATTCGAAAACAGGATGCGCAGATTCGGGATACGTAACGCGAGCAGGATGTTGCTGAGAGGGATGTTGACCCGTCCCACGACCCGACAGGTGACGTCATACTTAGACAACAACCTTCACTTGATAATAAACTTTACACCGTACAACATAAGACGCATTATTATGTAGTTTGGATTGCCTTAAGAAGCACCCTACACACCCCGTGGGAATGCAAAAATCATCGTAGCTACGGAAATTCTGTTCTTTTACAATTTCCGTTGCACAAACGATTGTTCAGGTGATATATCGCCTCAGATTATTAGGAATATCTAGTTGGTATTGTCAAATTGTGTGCCATGCGTAGGGGAGGTATAATCTTACTATTGTTAATTTTGATAGACAAGCGTTGCATGAGTTGTCTATGTGTTTACTTTTATTTTTCCGTGTAGAAGAATGTAAATGGTCGTGTGGGAATTGGCAGAAATAGGGAATTTACGTCGCATTGGTTTTATTAAAATTTCATTTAACTTAGGGTGGATTCGACCAAACTGGAATAAGACTTACTCCGAGATTAGTCTATACAAATTCGGCGTTTAATCTAGGTATAAGACCTTATTCCAGTTTGGCCGAATCCACCCTTAGATAAGAAAAATATTTGCATTTACACTTAAATCGCGGCGCCACAAGGTACAATAGAAATTCTTTTCCTGGAGTACTGATCAGTGCGCGGCGTCAGTTGAAAGGTTAATTGAATATAGTTAACTTAGATTATGGGGTTTAATAAATGAAAACTAACACTTGTCTTGTGGATTCAGACAAACTATTTTCATATTTTATTTGGTTTCGTCAAAAAATCAATTTATGCCCGCTGGATGGCCTTGCAATATTATGCTAAGGTTTTTGTTATTATGCCAATATGCCTAGTAATTTCATTAGATTTTGAAGCTTATTAAATGCTTAACACTGTAACGCTAGGCACTGTTGCTTTGCAGCAGAAATAGGTAAGTATAAGGATACGACTAGTCTACCATTTCTGTAACCCTACCAACGTCTTTGTTTCAAGAATAAAATCAACCTATAAACGTCCCACTGCTGGGCACAGGCCTTCCCAAGGAGGAGATTGGGCCATAACCGCCACGCTGGCCCAAATCTTGCTAGTGGGTTTTAACCATCGCCATCTTACGACAACAACAACAATAACATGAAAACAAAATAAATTCAAAGATAACGTAAGGTTAAAAAAATATCTACTTCAAGTGGGGGAAGCGTTATTGAGCGTTGTTAACGCAAATAATCAAATGTTAAAGAAATTCAATTTAAAGGTTGTTTTAGTGCGTAATTCGTTTTTATTTAACGATCAAACCGTAACAATATTCGTCAGTATTGGTGGACAGGCGCAAAAGTGGCGGGTAAAACTGGCCAGCTTATCCCACGGGTGCAACGGTCATCTCGGCCCCCTCATCCCGTGTTCACGTGGGGTGTGGTTAGGGTTGCCAACCGTATGCAAATCAATATATAAAATAATTTTATTGAAGCCATAGTCGCGTAGCGGTGAAAGAATACTACTATCCCCTCCCTTCCCTTGGATGTCGTAAAAGGCGACTAACGGACTAAAGACTAGACAAGTGGACTATGGCATAGGACTGCTTTTGTGGTCTTCGTTGCCTAGTCTCTGACTAACCCTTCGGGAATAATAGTTGTGATTATATGTATATGTATGTACCTACTATTAAAGTCAAACTACATAAAAATATCTTCCCATGTGTTGTTGCCCAACAGTGTGGCGTTTAAAGGCGAATGATATGAGATAAAATACAGATTAATCCACAAACTTGATTTTGTATCCTTGGTGTTGCATGCATTGTGCAATTGGTTTTGATTAAGTACCTACATTAAAAAAAAAAACTGTAATAGGCTGGTTGTAAAAACATCTTAATTTCACGAATTAACAAAATAATTTAAAATGTGACTGTTTGTTTGCCATACTTAATAAATAAAATATAAAAAGTGTCTAGTTTACTTATAACGAGAGCTTGACATTGCTGAATTCGGTTGTCATTTTAATAATACCGACAACCCTACGTGTAGACAATGCGTGGAATAACTGCCTAAGTGACAGATCAACATTTTTGACGCGAATATGCAGCACGATTTGAATGTTTTAGTTAAAGTTACGGCTGTTGAGATTGATTCGCATGTGTAACAAATTGTGCTAAATAAAAATAGCCGAAATTTCTAGTTACAAACAATAAGCTACAATTAAATTAGCAGAATTACTTTAAATAAAAGGTTTTCTAAGGAAACAAAAGTATAAAAACTGACAAAAGATCTGTAAAAGCGTGAAATTCTTAAGATCGTTGAGTTGAAAGTCGTAATTTTTGCATAATTCTCAGAAAAGTTATGTTTTTTAATTGCATCTACATGGCGAAGTTCTAAATCCAATCTGTTATTCAATCTTCTTAAATCTTCTCTTATCTTTTAAGCATCACTACTGATTGCAGATTTTCTACTAAGAAAAACTATTTTCCTTTTTTAAAGTCATGATTATCCAACCGAATTGAAAATACTATAAAGCTACACGGTCTATAGATTTGACCGAGTAGCCGACTAGATTTGTCGATGGAAAAACTTCGACCAATCGGCCGACAAGTCGTGTCGATTATCTGATTCGGCGAAGCGCGTACGAGCACGGAAATCGTCATCTCGCTTCGTTCGTCATCCGTTTCGATGCTTTATTCGTCGCATGGCCTAATTACGACGACTTTTGTTTATGTTTGTGGTGTAAATGTGCTCATTTAATATTTTTTTATAAACTGTTTTTGAAATAAAATGCTGATTGGTCTTAAACTCTAATATAGAGTTTATAACATTATTTAGTTAAAACATAGTTTTGCTTATCTTGCTCAAATTCAAAATGACGTTTGTGTGACGTAGACAAAACAATGTTTATACAGTATTTATAAGTAAGGCCGTACGTGTTCAAATTTAGATTACATGATCCATCTTATATCTTACCTTATAGTTTAATTGATTTCGATGATGACATTTTGCCCTGCTTTAGAACAGTATTATAAGTCCTTTACTTTTACTACTTGTTTACTTTTTATTGAATCGAAAGTTGGCTGCAATTCAGATACTGATTTGATGTTTTCCGGTAATACAATAAATGACGAAAAGTCGCCATTTTTGCCGACAAGCCGCCGTCTTTAAAACTGACCGACCATTCGGCATCGCAACTCCAGAAAATACCATATGGAGGGTATTTTTATAGAAAGCCGCGGTTATAAAACGATGTGATGAACCCAGTCAATATTTATAGCAAAATTGTGATCACCTGCCGTATTACGACATCCCATACCATTCATACTGGACTATAGAGCAATAATCGTATAGAGCTGATAGTATCTTTTAAATCATTTATAGGAATATGTTTTTTTCAAGAAAGATTGTTATCAGTTAATGTTCTTATATTTTAGCGTATTATTAACGCTTAAAAATACTTAAGTAAAATTTTAAACACTGAAAAAAGACGACAACCTCAGGCGGGAATCGAACCACGCACCTTTCGCATTCCGGGCGGCTGCCTTAACCACTTGGCTACCGAGGTCTGGCTTTCAACCGTCGAAATTTGTCAGTGCTTGATGTTTATGTTTTTAGTCAACATTGCTTCATCAAATCTTAGAAGTTGTCACCTCTGAGATCCGAAAGAAATATTTTTACAAATATTTAAACATTCGGTTAAGATGAAGCTGCGTTTATAGATTAATGTTTTTATATTTTAGCGTTTTATTAACGCTTAAATATACTTTTAAGTAAAATTTTAAACACTGAAAAAAGACGACAACCTCAGGCGGGAATCGAACCACGCACCTTCCGCATTCCGGGCGGCTGCCTTAACCACTTGGCTAACGAGGTCTGGCTTTCAACCGTCGAAATTTGTCAGTGCTTGATGTTTATGTTTTTAGTCAACATTGCTTCATCAAATCTTAGAAGTTTTCACCTCTGAGATCCGAAAGAAATATTTTTACAAATATTTAAACATTCGGTTAAGACGAAGCTGCGTTTATAGATTAATGTATTTATATTTAAGCGTTTTATTAACGCTTAAATATACTTAAGTAAAATTTTTTTTAAAGCGACAGAGCGAGAGACAAATTTCGACGGTTGAAAGCCAGACCTCGGTAGCCAAGTGGTTAAGGCAGCCGCCCGGAATGCGGAAGGTGCGTGGTTCGATTCCCGCCTGAGGTTGTCGTCTTTTTTTCAGTGTTTAAAATTTCACTTAAGATTATTATCAGCTTCTGTTCGTAAATGACAATAAGGATGAAAGTGGAAGTGCATTTAACCAAAAACCAGAACTGGTTTTGGAGAAAAGCTTTAACTTCGCACTTTTTTCTATTTGTGCCTAACAGTATTAGGAGATGATCACGGCAGCAAAGTATCAACTATAAAATAATTTTAGATTTTATTTTACTGAGTGTGTATGAATGTATGATTGATTAGCTTTACGATCTACCATTGGGATCAGAAAGCCCGAGCTTTTAGCCGCAGCTAAAATCTCAAATCGTTTATAAATTTAATATTAATCGTAAATTAAACAGTTTTTTGCACGAAGAGACCACAGATTGCCAAAATCCCCAGAGACCGCAGACTTATGTTTTTCAGTCACCTCTACCTTTTTTATGTCTATGGTCAACACAAAACCCACTTACATTCACTGATAATAACTCCTTGCCGTGCCAAAACTGGTATTACATTGAAGTGAGATAGCTTCAATAAATCCAATACGAAGGACAGGGACAGAGTATCCAGTACTTCCTGCGTTGTGAACAAATAATGCTTTTTTACTGTTTTACACGATAATATTCGTGCAAAAATCTAATATCGCTAGTTTTATGATTCCCTTGAAGTTTTATGATTACTTGCAAGCGTCAATGATTTGACATCATCCTTGAAAAGTCCCACTGTTGGGCACAGGTCTTTACACATGGACAACAGTATATTAATGTACTTTAGAAATGCTATTTATTTCCAAAAAGATTCTGATTCCGTGACTAGTTACAACCTTCTTTTTCTATACTGTGACAAGTGACAAAGTAACTACACTTCTGAGTAAAACTCTTAAAAATATTTGTTTTTATTAAAAATTTCTGTTGTGAAAAGTGAAAAGGTGAACTTCTTCTTCTCGTAAGAATAGTAAGAATTTTTAATTAAACATTCTCTTTTACTTCTATACCTACTGTGACTGTTGTCAACTTTATCATCTCCGAGTCTTAGTGCCGTACTCGGAGACGTCAATTAAAAGTTAATGACATTTAAATATCTTTCCATCTCAATTTAGTACTATACATAAGAAAGTGACAGCAAGAGACTTAGCCTCTGAGTCCGTACTCTAGACTAAGTCACTTGCTGTCACTTGCTTTAGGAACTTAGAGCATTAAAATAATGCTCTAACAGACAGCTGCTCCGAGTTCAGAGTTCATCAAGGCCATACTTTTTCCCTACTGTGTATTGTAATACTGTGGACACTGTGGTGCACATAACAGTTTTGTTGCTGATTGTAATGTCCTATGATTATGCCTTACGGTGGCAGCTGGTGTGTCATTGTCCTTATACCACATTTCTTTAGCGCATATTGAAGCAGTAACGCAACTTATAAATATTTTTATAAAACTAAGTGTAATTTAACTCATAATTTGTTGTAACCAAGTTATTTATTTACCATTTGATTTTTTTTTGTAGATTAGTTGTTTTTAGGTAGTGCATCTGACCTATCTCAATGTCAGAAAGCTGCAGTTTAGAATCCTGCTAGTGAAATTTCTTTTTTAAATTTCACTGCAAAATGGATTAATTTCGATGTAGTTCCTTTTAAACTAGTTTAGTTAACTTTATAATCGTAAAATGCTCCTGCTTATAGAGGTACCTACCCTAGCTTTTCTAGTGCCTATCCATCCATCCATAAAAGTAAAATTAAATTTAGACGATTCAAAATGCTTATTTTAAGCTTACTTAATAAAGAAATTTTGATGTGATTTGATTTGATTTTCAGTAAGGCTCAAAACAGCGCCATCTAATAACAGCTTCGTTGTTATAAGTGACACTTTTAAATACTCTCAATATTATAAGCGAAATACTGCTCGCTCACTACTAATGTGGCTAATCACAAAATCTCGGGAACTTTGAAGGCTACCAATTTAAAACTTGGCAGGTAGCTTCCTTAAAACGTAAAGATGTCTACTACGAAAAGATTTCTTAAAACTCTCAAGGCATCACGGAATTTGAGTATTAATGCTGACAATGCGTCGATAGCAACTAAATAAACAGTATGTACGGAGACGTAATGTAACTTGACATTAAAACGTGACATCTCTTTGTCAATGTGACAGGTTCTACAACGGATGCGATGGATTAGGCACTTATAAACACGCTACGTACTGAATAAGTACTTTTACAATGCACCTGCACACATCACGCGATCTAGAAGCTTTCAACACTTGAAAATAATATTGCATCCTATAGCTATCCGTAGCCATGTGTAGTGGTAAATCAATACTATTATCTTAAAACCACTATAAAAATGAGTAATACCGACCGACCGACCTGGCAATTCTGCGAAACGCTCCGTGCGTTTCAGTGAAATTACAATTGCATCACTTTCGAAATAAAGTTTAATTTTCTTTACATCCTTTACGCAGGCACCGACACGGCCTTTACAAACTGTGTAGCAAAGAAAAATGAGCTTTAAGTGCTTCGGTTAAAGACATAATTTCACATTACTGGATACTCTCAATTGTTTCATTGTTTAAGCAATGCTCGATCTTACCTTGTTCGAGATAAGGTTGTTGTTGACACGGGCGTTTGTGCCTTTTTGTAATAGAGCAGTTTAGATGCTCCCGCGCATCTTACGGTGGCGGGCGGAAATCTTAATGGATCCTGGAACCCGAACTAACGATGGGATCCATCGATCCGATATTGCATAGAGGTAAGAAAGTGATAGAAGTAGCTTTAATTTGAAAATTATAATTAGTATAGTGGCAAAAGATTGAACGATTCAAGAGCTTTTAAATCAAATATTATAGTAAAAAATTATAAATACTTTGATCATAATATAAATAAAAGATGCACCGTCTCATACAAAATCAAACTCAATTAATGTCCCCGCGTAAATACATACATACATATCCATACATCAAAATCAGAAAAGAAACGAGATATATAGATAAACATTTATTGTAAAGTAAACCTTATACTTTAGCCATTACGGAACAAATAAATTATTGGAGTTACATCCCTTTGGAACTAGGCTCGCTAGACTCAAGCAAGTTGGAACAAAACTTCGAATTTAGAACTATTCGAAATTTTGAGAGCAAAACAAGTCATATTCCTGATTTCTGCCTTGTTTCGTGGTGCCGTCTTTCAACCGGCAATCGTGTATCTATAAGTATTATAAATGATCGAACGATAAAATCCTACTTCCTACTTAATATTATAAACGCGAAAGTTTGTATTAGTCATCAGTGGATGTTTGTTACTCTTTCACGTTAAAACTACTGAATGGATTTGGATGAAATTCGGCATACAGATAGTTTATAACCTGGATTAACACATAGGATACTTTTTATCCCGTTATTCCTACGGGAACGGGAACCACGCGGGTGAAACCGCGAGCGACCGCTAGTATATAATATTTTCATTGTTATATTTTTTGTAAGCAACTGTTATTGCCGCCTCTGTGGTCAACTTGTTAGGTCTGGTAGGTTAACAGCAGGGCTTGCAGCGTAAAACAAAGTACCTAATAGGAAAAATTCAGCAAGTCTTCTGGGGTCTCGGTAGCTCAGCGGTTAGGGCAGTGGACCGGAAATCCAAAGGTCGTGGGTTCGAATCTCATTCGAGCTTCCTGAGAGTGGTTGATTTTTTTTCTAGTAAACATTTTATCCTAAGAGCAGGGGTTTATATTATTAGTACCTACTACCTACACAGTTTGATCGCTACCTTATCAAATGTTCATTAAACAAAAATTACCCGCATTGTTATAATTCCGTCAGTTAAGATTTATAAATTACTTTCCAGTTTCCCACAAAATGTGGATTATCTCTTCAACTTCGTCTTTATCATGTCTAACCAGGTGATATACAATATGATAAGGGTGGCACTTCTAACCTGTTAAGGCTGTACTACATTTAAATTCATTGACAAAAAAATAATATGGACTTATAAAAAAGTGATTTTAAATCACAAAATAAATTAAGTACTTAATGATTTTTTTTCTCACCAAAATAATCTCTAACATACAAAACAAAGTAATTTATTAGTTAGCCAGTGTCATTAGCTACCGTTTGCCATTTTTTCATGTTTCTCCGACTTATGAAACCTTTGATATCGCATAAAGTAAAAATGGTCATAAATTATAGGGGTAGGGGGTTGGACCCCCCATATTATTATTTTTGTCGATGAATTTAGATGTAGTACTTAGCCTTAACGGGTTAGAAGTACCACCTCTATCACATTGTATAAGCTAAGTGATTTCTTGTTGTGGTGCAGTTTTTTTTATTATGTTGTGTCGTATCATGTTGTGTCCTGTCTGTACTTTTGTATAGGCTATATTATGTCATTACGTCGCCATATTTGCACAGGCTTCGCGGGTGCAGTCTCAGCCTACCGTCATCAGTGGATGAGAAATTTCATACTACACATCCCTACAATGTAGGCTGAAAACAAATAAGCATTAAACATTACATCAATCTACTAGGTACTAAATACTACCTATAATCAATCTACCTATGACGACCTCCTTGGTCGAGTGGTTTGTACACCGGTTTTCATGGTGTCGCCATCTCTAAGGTTCCCCGGTCGAGTCAATTTAGAAATTATTGTTTTTCTAAATCGTCTCGGGTATGGGTGTTTTCTATGTATAATTTAGTATGTATTTAAGTATTTTAAGTATGTTTATCCGTTGTCTAGTAACCATTTAACAAGGTTCTTCGAAGCTTCTCTTGGGCTAGATAATTGGTGTGATTGTAGGAAAGTTTATTATTATTATTATTAATCACGACTTTTATCCCCGGAGGGTTAGTCAGAGACTAGGCAATGAGTACAACAAAAGCAGTCCTCTACCATAGTCCACTTTTCACTAAATAACGACTGCACATGTGCTCAGCGTGACAGGTGGTGAGACCATCGCCGCTCTATGCTGTTGTGTATATGTGCAGTCAGTCCGTTAGTCGCCATTTACGACACCCAAGGGAAGAGAGAGGGTGGTAGTATTCTTTCACCGCTACGCGACAAAGTTCTAGTGTTAATCAGTTAAAACCTAAAATATGTACCAATTAATTCGCTAAAATTATGCTTCCGTTGGCGTTAGAATAACGACAATATTTAACTTCTACTGTATAATTCAATGGGCGCTGTTTCCTGTATTACTTTACGGAGACAGTCTACCTCAAAACAACAAAATACTGCAATCGATTTCGAACTTAATATCTAACAGCTAGTGATGAAAATTGGTTGGAGAATATTGACAGTTTTGTAGTGACTGATGTGCTGTTGTCTGTACATCCTTGTTTGGCCAAAAAAAATTGGCAAATAAGGAAGTAATTGCACTAAAAAACGAGGAAGAGCCAGCTAACTAACTTCGGAATCGATTAGTTGCCTCATTGGTTAACCTTTTGACAGTGGCAATGGATTTCGGTTTGACAGATAATTGTGATACATTGCGTGGTGGTATCAAAGTCACAGTTATAAGGTTTTTTCTTTATTTAACTTAAACGGGTATTTCTTATGAAATTTCAAAATTTGTGATATTATTGAAATTTCTTTTTTTTTATAAACTTAGATATTTTTTTGTAGAGGTTAAAAAAGTGACCTATTTAGAAGTATTGGTCTTCCATATTTTTGTACATATAAAAATTTAAAATAAAATCTGCATTACTCAACGTATTTAAGTATAATATTTAAAAAAAATCTGCATTACTCTCAACTCCTTTAGTCGTGCCATTTTTCTTCCACAGTGCATAAATGTATAGTCACCAGCATTAAGATGTGACTATCGACAGCCTGCAAAAATATCTGATCATCAGTGGTCAGATATATTTTTGCTAATCACATCTTAAAACTGGTGACTGTACCTGTTTTAAATGAAATACCATGAAATACAAGTTGCAAGTAACAAAAAAAAATCAAAAAGAACCGTAGAATACCGTATGCCAGTACCGACTATGCTGAAGGTTGCTTAACTTTTGCGATCGCAAAGAGCGACAACGAAAAGGTTGTCAATGGCGCGCAATGTATACAGCGAGCGCAATGCTAAGCTAAACCGTTAAATTATGAAGGCTCCATCCAATTACGGACGTCAATCTTTATTAGTGCCAATTAATTGTAAAGTCGAAAATTTTCAATGAATTTTAAATTACACGTTCATCTATTACGTTATTAATTTGTTAAATAGTTTTTTATGTAACAACCTGTAATATTTGATTGAACTGAACAAGCATTGTCGTGAAACTTATAAAGTCTTTTCTTTCGTCTTGATTTTCTAATAATTTGACGATAGAAAAACAAAAGCTCTTGTTGTCATCATGTTAGCGCAGCGGCTAGTGTTTGTGTTGCTATCGTGGAAGTGAATTAGCATTCGCATTGGGACATTTCTAGATGGGTGACCAAATATAACAGCACGTTATGAGGGTTTACGCATTACGGTTTTCCATACAAACTTCCAAGTCGAAATTTTTAAAAACCAATGAGCCAATTTTGATGAAACTTTGCATGCTAAAGTAAAGCACAGGGATCTAAATAGTTTATTAAAAACATTTTTAAAAAACGTTTTTTTAGCTGAGTTATTGCGATTTAAAGTCCACTATAGAAAGTTAAAAATCGCAATAACTCAGATAAATAATTATTTTTTTTAATGTTTTTAACAAACTTTTTAGATCCCCGTGTTTCACTTCAGCTTGCAAAGTTTCATCAAAATTGGTTCGTTGGTTTTTAAAAATTTCGACTTGGAAGTTTGTATGGGAAACCTAATGGCGTAAGCTCTCTTAAGCGGGCGGTACCAATATTATGGTTTAAAATAAGATTGCATTTGTCGACTACCTCGCATTTTGTCATCTATGTATGAATTAAATAGGTAATTGCAGTTTTTCTATAATCTTTCTTATGAGCTGCTTTGAATTGGGAAGGCTAAGCCGGCAGTGGTTCAATTATGGTCTTACGATAGTTATCTGTTAGGCAAAAACAAATTACTTAGAATAATTACGTATAGAAAGATATTCTTCATACAAGCGCTCTGTCAAAAGTGAAGCACTAAACCGATTCACACTTTCGTGACGATTACTTGATTGCGCTCGGCAACACGCACACGTACCCTTGTAACTCCGTAGTGTACATTGAAAACTCGGCGTTTGGAGCCATATCTGGCTTCAAAAAAAGTGCTTCAAAATGGGCGCGCGGACTTACCTTCTATACGTTATTATTCTAAGACAAATTACTTACTTTGATAGTATGGCACATTTTTGGGGCAGAAAACCTATTAACTTTTCTAAAGCTTACACGAAGCTTACCAATGCTTACCCTCCCACTACTCTCCACACATTGAAAATAACACTTTTACGGATCTATTTACTTGCATTAAAACTGTTTTAACGGGACCTAACACGATTAATTTTGTTAGTATGTACCTACATATCTACTTACTGCTTGAGTTCGCTTGTGACCACGGCCGCAGCATTGCGGTCGAAACGTCAAGCAGTAAGTACTTAGATATGTTTACTTACAAAATTAATCGTGTTGGGTCCCGTTAAGACAGTTTTATGTAATGCAACGCGATAGGTTGAAGTCTTATCTATTTACTTGAGTTTAAGTTTCATTCAGTAATTTTTTTTTTTAAGTTACTGGACCACGTGTCCAGTAACGAATTTGCCAAAATATTTTTTGACACAAACAATGTCCTCTCGAACGCAAACTCAATCTTAATTACAATTCCAATGCGATTATTATGTATCGATATTGGGATAAGTAAAGATAATTCCGGAACGCTTCTCGATAATAATTTGTTCAATAAATTTCCAGGCAATTTAATTCCAATGTGGCGCTATTGTCGCTTACAAAAGTGCCATTTGACAGTTTTTAGATATGTCATTGGAAATTGATTAATGCAATTCTGTTTCAAGAGTAGCCAACCTGACCATTGCAAATGCACCGAAAAAGAATCCGTCAAATCGGACGAGCCGTTATTAAGTTTTGCGCTTAGATTTTTCTTTTAAACCAACCTTCAAATGTTTCAGATGACGCCTTGAAAAGGAGTGATTTTGCTTAATTTTGAAGGCTCCTGGTTATTAAATAAATGACTTAATGCAAAAACATTCAAAATACAGACATAGAAAATCTCTAACCAATGCTGAAAAAGTAATAAAAATAGGTCCAGTTCTGAAGGAGGAAACAGGGGACTACGAAACGTCGTTTTTCTGTGTTTTGTATGAGAATTTTGCATGCCACGTCGACGTAGTGTTTCCTCCTAAGTGCTCAGCTGTCAACAAACATACATACATATAATCACGACTATTATCCCCGAAGGGTTAGTCAGAGACTAGTCAAATGATTACCGCAAAAGCTGTCCTCTGCCATAGTCCACTTTTCAACAAATAGCGACTGCACATGTGCTTAGGCGTGACAGGTGGTGAGCCAATCGTCGCTCTATGCTATTGGATGTATGTGCAGTCTTTAGTCCGTTAGTCGCCTTCTACGACACCCAAGGGATAAGAGGGGGTGGTAGTATTCTTTCACCGCTACGCGACACAGTTAAACATACCAGACATTCCAATTGAAATTCAATGGCCGATTTTCTGACAGCCCCAATTAAAAAATAAAAATTAGTTCAAGAACACTCGATAGATGGCGTTTTATGAAAGCCGAGCCGTACACAAAGGCTGTAACAAATTGTGTACATTCGCTAGTCAACCAAAAAATAATAACTGTATTTTCATTTCAGGACCTATTTTTATTTTCCATAATTTCGTTAACAGCTTGACAGGTTGCACAATATTGATATTTTCTGATACCATTACGCAGCCACACACGTGCTCTCCACTCCACGGACTCGCCTTTTACTAAGCGCCATCTATGAAGTCATTAGAACAAATTTCTTTTTATTTCGATCTCGGAAAATCGCCCATTGTTAGAAAACCTCTAGAAGTCTTCGTAACAAACAAGGCGTTAACAATACAAGTCTTCGTCGAAGTCTTCGTAACAAACCGAGTGCCGTCTCGTTGCCAGTGTCACGTGTCACAGAACTTTGCATCGACCTCCGTCTTGAGTTTTGGCGGCAAAAACCGATATCGAAGCCAATGTCAGAGCGTCCATGCGCGTCGCTGACGCAACCGTACTAAAAAAAATATAAGCGAATAATCTAGGTAAATAGCGAGAAATCGGGCGGTTACCACACTGAGTTGGCTTGCAACGACATTGTACGGTGTAAATAATATAATATTTTTAAATACAATTGCGACATGTTCTGTCTAATGGTAGGTTGACAGCGCAAGTAAAGCTTGAGTACATAGAACCCACCAGACTGACAGACAAAACACCGAAATACGGGGGCTTGCTATGCGATTCTTTAAGCGACACATGGACGCTGCGCGCATGGCTGTGATCTGCTGTCTCTCTCCAATTCTATGAATATGAAAGAGACAGAGTCATTTCTCAGCGCTGCGGCAGCCGCAGCTATCAAGGCTTTAGCTTAGAGAATCGCACCTTTGTACTCAATTTACACTGTAACCTGTAACGGCTGTAACACGCTGCAGCCGTGTTCGCACTTGGCCAGTAATTTTGCCGAGTAGCGAGTACAACTCTTCGCTAGTTTGATTATTCTACAATTTGTTTAATAAGTAATAATTTATATTTTTACGTTAATAACCCTCAAATGAGTCTTTATTAAAACAATGATTTTTTAATAGGCTGTGGATAGAGTGCCACAAGCGGCATTCTAGTACGATCGGTTACGATGCTGTAATTACGGCATCTTAGTACATAATGTAGGCAGTGTATAGAGTGCCATTAGCGGCAACATAGTACGATCGGTTACTCGGTTATGGATACTCGAATATATCACGACTGTTTTCCCCGAAGGATTAGTCGGAGATAAGGCAATGAGGACCGCAAAAGCAGTCCTCTGCCATAGTCCACTTTTCACCATATAGAGACTGCACATGTGCTTAGCGTGACAGGTAGTGAGCCCATCGCCGCTCTATGCTGTTGAAAGTATGTGCAGTGTTTAGTCCGTTAGTCGCCTTTTACGACACCCAAGGCAAGAGAGGGCATGGTATAGTATTCTTTCAGTTCTACGCGACACGGTTTTGGGGGCTACTTTTGTGTTTCAGTATGTTATAATAATAAATAATAACTAAACATCTACTGTAAAGTTGATTCAAAGGAAGTAGTACCTAGTTAAAGTATGCCAAAAATCTTAAACACTAGGAATCGGCACATAATTCTCTATGGGCAATTAATATTCTGGTATTCGTGAGACGCGGAAATTTCCAGATAATGACTCTAAAATACTTTATTAAAAATAAATGCCTTTTTGGTTTAATTAAATAATTAAATAAACCGAACTCAACAGAACAATTAGTTAATTACAAGGTACTTGTAAAGAATTTGCGAAAAAAGATACTAAATCTTCTGGTTGCAAATCATTCGAAACTACCTAGGTACTATAAGTTTGCGATTTGATAAAATACGGTTTCGACAATATGGAATTTAAAAAAAAACAAAAAAAGGTTTATTACTTTTTTTAAGTATATTCTCAAAGCTACACTGCACAAACCGCTTGTAAAAAGTACGTAGGTATAGGTTTTAACAACTTTCCTGCAAAGTTAAGATAATTAAGTAGGTATGAAATAAAGATTATGTGAGTTCTATTAGTTGATTAACATTTTAGATTAGGAAAATAAAGTTGCACTCTATCATTATTAAGAGAGAGCGAGCAGCGGCGGCGCGCGTGTCAAATGGGAAACATTGTACAAAATAGTTTTTCTCTTACCAAGCTTTGTCGCAAAGAAGCCAGCAACGGCCATAACCCACTTAGGAGCCTTCGAAACTCAAATCGGAACCAACGACAACCAACCTTATCACCATAGACTAAAATCGACGCGGTTCAACTGTTTTTTCCGGTGTCGTGTTTTTTTTTCTCTTTTGCCACCCAAACCAATGAAAAAGTTCGAAATCGTGTTTCTGGTGTAAAAAAGCATTTAATATTGGCATTGAACTCGCTCGGATTTGGCCGTAGAAATTCGCCTGAGACGTATATAATTTGGTCGCGCGCCGCGTTACTAGATAAACGTCACGTTTTCGACATTCTTTCGACATGCCGAAATGCCGAAATTTTTTTTCTCTTCTTACTCTGTCAGTCACCCTTATCTAGCATTGGAATACTATTCAACTCATAACTAACTAAAGTAACTTACGCTTGTTTTGACTCATTATATCGCATGGACGACGTGTGAAGTAGCACTATTTTAACTTAAAATGTTAGATACGCGGTTGCTTTAATAACACTCAAATAAACTCGGAGGTAACGAAACGAAACGAACGAAAAAAATTACTACCTCATGTGAGAATCGAACCCACGTCCTGTACAGTCACGAACAAAAATATGTAAACAATTTTAGGTCTTAATACAATGGAATAAGAGTCAAAGTGTTTACATATTGGTGCTCGTGACTGTACAATCCAAGTAAAGTCTAACCAATACCTCTGTGGCGGAGTGGTTTACGCAGCCGCCCGTATTGCGGAGGACAAGGGTTCAACTCCTAGATGAGGTAGTAATTTTTTCGTTTCGTTATCTTCGAGTTTATTTGAGTGTGAAGGTTAGATAGATAGATATATAGATAAAAACTTTATTTACTGCTAAAAGACACACACATGTAGGTACATAAAATCACAATAACAAAACATAATAAGTACAGAAAAAAAAAATGTGTGTGTGCCGCAGCAGCAAAAGGGTGGCAGCTCAGCGTCATATTCGATCGCCTTGCGAGCGAATCGCTGGTTTTCACCTACAACCGTGAGTGAAAACGCGAGTACGTTTACCAACGTTAGAAAAAAAAATCAAAATTATAACTAAAAATTAAACACCATTGGTTGTGATTTGTATTCAACATTTCGATCGAATTTAACGAGCTACATACATTATTAGGTATGATATTTTTATAAACACTTGCCATATTAATAGAATTTCAGTCGTATATAACTACACACTTGCATACAAACGTCTGGTTAAAATGAACCTTGCCACTCATATGTCATGTTACTTTGAAGGCTGGTAAACTCCGCCTCCTGAAGTGGGATTAGCCAATCGTTTTAAATCTTAACAATTCCGTTTGAAGCGGGTCTTGTGTGTGACACTTTGTCTAGTAGGTTTTATGGTTTATACCTAAGAATAATAACATGATTCTATGGTTTATACGAGTTTTGGCGAGATGTGTGGTGGCGCCTCAATAATAGAACACTAACCAACCTATCTCGTCCCTTGGTTGTCGTAAGTAGGAATAAAAGATAGACAGGATCCTTCTTCATCTTCTACACACGATTCTACTCTTAAGATAATTGGCTACTTGACAGTTTTCGAAAAAGTATTTAAAAAGTTACAAACGCTTATTTTATACCCCGTACAATATTTTCTTTCTCGAAAAACGTTTATTTAACAGAAAAAAACATATTTTTCTTTGTTGATTTCAAACTTCGTGCGAAAACGGTTGGTCACGTGACATTTTGCTCGGTGACGTCACATTTCAATAAATATAGAAACTTAACTTAAAACCTGACAGATAGTTTCTGTATACTTTGTGAAATGTGACGTCACAATCCGTCACATGAAGCTCAATCATGGCCGCCCGTGTTTCGGGTCTTGTAATCCACAGATAAAAAAATATTTCATATTTTATTGTTATACAACTGTCAAATAGCCAATTGTTGCTTGAGCTTGTGTAGATAATTTTGAACATGTTATTTTGCGTAGCTATTTCTGCCTGTATTTGTATGTTACCTAAGAACAAAATAACTTGACATCCGGAGAATGGATGTATGGCGACTAGACATTCGGGGAATTAGACGTAATCAACCAAACCGAAGGCGACTAACGGACTCACTTTTTTTTCGTTTTCATGTTATAGTAGTGGTCCTGTAGTAAAAGTGGTGCTAAATGATGAGCATAAATAATCCTTAAAGTAATAATTACTAAATCTAAATAAGGTTTAAACGTGTTTTCACCGCTACGGTGAAAGAATACTACCACCCTTCTATCCCGTTAAGTTTAAGTACTACATCTAAATTCATCGACAAAAAAAATAATATGGGGCGTCCTACCCCCTCCACCTATAATTTATGACCATTTTTACTTTATGCGATATCAAAGGTTTCATACGTCGGAGAAACATGATAAAAATGGCAAACGGTAGCTAATGACACTGACTAACTAATAAATTACTTTGTTTCGTATGTTTGAGATTATTTTGGTGAGACAAAAAAATTATTACTTAATTATTTTGTGATTTAAAATCACTTTTTAATAAGTCCATATTTTTTTTATTGTCGATGAATTTAGATGTAGTATTTAGCCTTAACAGGTTAGAAATACCACCTCTATCACATTGTAAATACTCTTCCCTTGGGTGTCGTAAAAGACGACTAACGGACTAAAGACTGCACAAACATCCAACAGCATAGAGCGGCGATGGGCTCACCACTATGGTAGAAGACTGCTTTTTCTGTCCTAATTGCCTAGTCTCTGACTAACCCTTCGGGGATAATAGTCGTGATCATATGTATGTATGTTATACAGATTAATTTGTGTTTGTGATGGATGTATGGATGTAAACTTTAACATTAAAAAATAAATTCTTGACCTCAAAAAAAAGCACACAACATTTCATCCAAGCAAAACCCACATTACGGAAAAGTAACATTATACGTACCAACAAGAAGAAACAAAAAAATAAGGGAAAAAGTTTAAAAAGCAACATCCATCCCCGCCTCGCCACCGCACAAATTAATCTTTCCAGCAAAAACTATGTCTTATTAGAGAAAATCCTAGCCCTGGGCAGCCCTCGGTAGCCAGAATGTATGCCTGCTATTAATAATAATTTAAGGGTGGGCAAAAAGAGGTCGTCCCCTCTTTTTGTCGTCGTGAATTTTCGCGTTGCATTTAAGAAAATTAGTCAAATGTACGGTCGGCAACATCAGTAGCTTTAACACTTTTGTACTATGTCATACCGACTACTTCGTTCAAACCTCCTCTGTGGTTTAGTGGCTTAGCCACCGGTCTTAGACTCAGAGGTCTTGGGATCAATTCCCAACGCTTTGTGTACTTGGTTTGGTGGATGGTTAGGACTTGTTGAGTCCGACTGGCTAGCTACCACCATCTTCTTACCTATAGGATGGCGCCAAAAAAATCAATGTTAATTAGATTCGGAAAGTTGAACCTCGTAGTTATTTGATTGGCAACACTTTGTCTCTATGTGTGTCTATCTGAGGTGTCATGTCGTATGTCAAATTGAAATTTTATCTGAGAAAATTGCAGCTGTGTGGGTGACCCTGTGTTACCCTCTCATGTTTTTTTGAAATTGCTGCGTTTTTCCTGGTTCAGCTTTCGTTGGCCAGACTCTAATAGCACTGTGTTTCGACAGTTTAGAGATAAGATAGGTGGTTCTTACTGGTTGAGAATCCACACTCCGCCTTATCGTCAATTACCATCTGGTGAGATGAAGTTCAAAAGCTTTCCCGTAGAGGATTAAAAAACCTTTATTTTTTGCACGTATCAATCGTTAGGACTAAGTTGGTGTGACAAGGTACTACAACTTTGAAGCTACTTCTGACGCGGACTGTACCTTTCGCACTTTTTGTGTTAGCTTTACTAATGCTTACCCCTTTCTCGTATACAGTATTGTGATCCGGCCATTTTAATAAATTTTTTCAGTGTCTTACTTTGTAATTACACTAATTACTTGTGTTAGAATAAGTATAGAGACGTTTCTGGATATTTTAAACATGCATTGGATGCCTATGTATAGTATGCATGCCTATTCTTTTTTATTGAATATCTTGGTTAAAGAGAGTATAGATGTAACATAGGACGATCATGGGAAATATTGGAAAGTAATACGTACGCACAATTTAGTACATTTATCTAAATTTTAACTAATTTTAATATACTTACTAAACTCATAAAAATACGTGTTTTTTTAAGTTACACACCTGTATTAGAAGAGTCAAAATGGGCTTATGACTTATCATTTCTTAAAATATGAAAAATATCAATTTTTTCCGGACTTTTTCGGACCGTGCTATTCGGACTCCACTCGAAATTAAAAAAAAAGTGACGCAAAATAATTGTCATCCCCACGGCAGTTTTGTCAGCGAGTTAAGCGGTCGGTTAAGTGTGACCCGTGTCCGGTTAATCCGTGGCTTTAAGCCAACCTTCCGTAATCTAAACCCCTATCTCGAACCGTTGCCAACATACGGACAAGATGTCAAATCGAGATGGACATAGCGAAGGCATCTGCACAGATTTAACGTTTGAATCCCTTAAGGGGAGGTATTTCGAGCGCTTCTCTCTCGCTCTCTCGACGGTACGACGGTAAGACGGTACGGGTATAACAGCGAAGCGGTGCAAATATTCGCGTTTTATATTTTAAAAAATTTATAGATTTAATTTAAAAAAACGATCGGTTATAATCCTTCAAGTTATCTATGAACTTCATTTTGGTAAATGACTCATAATATTAAATCACTTATTTTAAGAATAAAACTTAGAAAGGAAGATAGAATGACACAAAAATATGTAACTTAGTGAATTTATTCTATAGAGCCAATTTTTTCAAATCGTATTTCCTTTGGGTATATTTCACAAAATAAAGCCTCTACAATATTTTATAATTTTCACAGATTTTAAATTTACTGTTTACTACTTCAAAAATTAATTCTAAGAACGTGTTATTTTAATTTTTTACTAACACCTAGTCTTAATGTTATTGGCCTCATGCATTTGTTTAAACATACTGTTTTAGGCTTTTCGCCCTCAGAGACGTTGCCAAGCTTATGGTAGTCATTTTCACTTAGGAAACAGAGTGATAGGACGAGGTTGCACAAAATATCCCAATGAATCGACCTCTGCAGGCCCTACTAAGGCTTATCTTAGTAGGGTCTGCTGAGGTCGATTTCAAGTGAACATCCTACTAATATTATAAACGCGAAAGTTTCTAAGTATGGATGGATGTTTGTTACTCTTTCACGTAAAAACTACTAAATAGATTTGGATGAAATTCGGCATACAGATAGTTTATAACCTGGATTAACACATAGGATACTTTTTATCCCGTTATTCCCACGGGGACGGGAACCACGCGGGTGAAACCGCGAGCGGCCGCTAGTTTTAAATATGTCAATGACGTGATATTCCCAAGTATATTGACGACTAAATTCATATTGTATAAAGCTGATAATGAAAACCCTTTTTTCATTTTTGCTTCTCCCACTGTCTCTCCCACTTCTCTCGCTGTCTGTCTGTCCGGCCTGGCCTAATAAATTAAAATTGAGTAAGGTAAATGATTAGCACCTAACATAATATAAGGAAAAATTGTTACTAACCCCCTATTTAAATAATAGAAGTGACATATGCATTTAAAATTTTATTTTATTGTTATGCAACGAAATTTAGGGTGTTTTAAGTGTGTTCGTCGACAATATGCCTAGCTGTTGAACATTTTATGGTTTTATTTTACAACAACCCACTGAAGCTTGCGTTTGGGATTTTCTTCCTTTTCCCCAAAAGGGACAAAATCTCAAATGTAACACTATGTATGCTTAGATCTTTAAAAGTACGCAACGGATTTTGATGCGTTTTTTTTAAATAGATCTGTGATTCAAGAGGAGGAATTCTGAATTGATTTCGGTTCTGGGTGTCTTTCTATGTTTATGTATATTTATCCGTTATCTAGTTTAACCATATTAACGAGATTCAATAGAAGCTTGTTTTGGGCTAGATAATTAGTGTGAGCGTAAACATTTTTTCTTAATGTTTTTTTTTTTAGTTTCTGAAGTTTGACAGTTGAGCTACCGCGCTTTTGGTGGTTGTTGTAAAACACTCCATGTAATTATAATAAATGGTCATCGTGAATAATTGAGTTTATTCCTGTTCCACGCTCGTTCCTATTCCTCCAGGGGTAGACCTCTGCCTTTGGTCTCTGACCACAGCTTACATTTGCCTAACCTGACGCCCTTCTATTGTTTTATTTGCTCTCACAACATACTGCGTACATTAATTTTTTATTTTTTTTTACTTAAATCTGAGTAATTGGTATTTTTAAGGAGAATGTGCAGTCACGAGCACCAATATGTACACACGTTGACTCTTATTCCATTGTATTAAGAGTTATAATTATTCAAATATTTTTGCTTGTGACTATACGAGTATTAAGTTTCATGCGCACTGATCGATAGAAAAGGAGTGAGCTTTTTTGAATTAAGACACTTTTTAATTGTGGTTTTGTTTTATTTGAAAAATGATAACAATGATTCAAGCAGAGTTATTTCTTAGTCTATTTAAGATTCCGGTGTAAGCTATTTTTAATAATATAGAAATGAATATTCTCGATGACAACATTTGACATTTTAAAATTACCACAGGTCCAAAGCATAAGTACTTTTGCAAACACTTAAACTGTTTTAAATGTTCCGGTTAAAGTCCCTTTTGAGTTTTAATTATGCGCTTTGAACACTTATATAAATCATTGTCATTTGGTATTGAAACAAATTGTCCGATTTGTTTGTTGCCCGTTTTTGTTGCGCTGTGATGTCTAGATCAGTTTTTTGCTTAGCGTACAGGCTCAGATTTATTGTTGTTAATTATCTTACCTTTTTGTTGTAATCTATTTCGAGTTTTAACAACATTACTAAGTCGCTAATGTCCAAATGTGTTTTGTAAGTACCTTGAAACCTACTCGTCTTCGATCACTTTTAAAGCGTGCCAGCGACAGCATCATGTACGGTATAATATTCTGTTGCAAAACGCGGCAAATAGACCTCTGCATTTACACACGCGAGCACTTATTTATTGTTCTTTCTTAGATTTATGTGGAATCTGTGTAAATGGATGTGGAAATTACGTACGCTTGTCAAACAGCTCTACTGACTTCGGTACAAAACGCTGAAAATCAGCGTTGGTTAAGGTTCCGACCTCGACTAACTTAGGCTGAGCAAAAGTCAATAAATATCTTTTTTTTAATTCTATTCTGTTCTAAATGTTGAGGAACTTATTTTGTTCAGTAGAGTGCCAGCTAAATGTTATCATAATGAAGAGCTCCTTCAAAAATTGCAACTCTGCCATAACACATAAACGTCAAATGTATAATGTCACAACAACCACTATTTTCGTACGAATTAGTATAGGATTGTGTAGGATTGTGTATAAGTATAAAAGATATACATGATCGTAGGTACTCGTCGTCAAATGTTTCGGGCGGAGAACAATGTCAAGCACGCCGAGCTATTTCTATTAGACAAACGGAAGGTGCTCCACAGTCCAATTTAACACAGATTCCTTAACTGAATCGATCCTTCACGAGGTCCTATTAAAAGTCAGCGACTACCACGAATTTCAAACTTCATACCATTAGCCGCCGGTCCAAACTTTAATTATGTTCTGGCTGTGACCAATTGCGTTCGTGTCTCGTTTTCTCACAAGTCATGCACTGTGCTACCGTGTCCTGTACCGAATACACTACACCCAGACTAACAGTCATCACCCTCTGCATTCTGATCTCTATCGCTACCGGATTTAAGTCCAAAATTGTCAGCGTGCACTATCTCATTAATGCCGTTTCATGAAATTCGTACAGCATCAAGCAGAATCCAACCGTCATCAGCGTTAGATGATGATGTAATTTGGACTCTATTTGGTTACTATTCAAGATTAATATCGCTTTGATTGCTGTGATTATAAAATTCGATTGTTGCACCAAAATTGAGTCGTGTAATAGCAATGGAGCCCGAAGGAACGTGTTCCGTACATTGATTGTTGGTGAATAAAACCTATCGGCGGGATGACAAGCCGGTTTCGCTTGGAAACTAATTTGGAGTATCACAATGACTATCAATGGTGCTCGGAAACAGTCTTTTGAATGTGCGAAGAGTGCCGGCGTCGTACAATAGACGCTACTTTGTGGCACGCGTGAGTCGTACTTAAATATAGCTAAACTTCTTTCAATACACGATTAAAATATAGCGTTTTTTATTACACTTATCAATATTATATTTTGAATAAGCTCCAGGTGTAAATATAATGACACTCAAGTAGGAAATACACAACAAAATTATGTAAATTAAATTGTACGTTATTTGACTTGCTCAAACAAAGGCATCAAATTATTTTAGACAAAATTTTGATTCAAGAGATGCATCTCAAGGAAGTGAAACCACGGCGCGTGAAAATAGGCATGACGGTGGCATCCTGCCTTTATATATTAGCATCTTCGTTTCATGAGCAAATAAAAAAGTCCCTTGTTTTGCTCGGAGCGCAATTTGTTCCGGCTGCCGCGGATGTCGTTCAAGGGCGCAATTCACTTTCTGGTTCTGATGATGAATCTTAGACTAATGATGTTTACACTATTGCAATTAGTACAGGCGATAACCTTCGTGTTGATTTTTCTGAAACCCTTATTGACTACGCTACCATAAGATTCTGAGTCTAATTTTAGGAAAAGATCATAAGCATTGTTATTAACGTTAACTTTTTCTTTCTATTCCAGGTGTTCGGCTCAAAGGCGGACTTGCAGTTGCACACCCAAATCCATCTGCGCGAGGCCAAGCCGTACCGCTGCACGCAGTGTCCGAAGGCTTTCGCCAACTCCTCCTACCTGGCGCAGCATTCGCGCATCCACCTCGGGATCAAGCCTTACCGCTGCGAGATCTGCCAACGCAAGTTCACCCAGCTGTCCCACCTCCAGCAGCACATCCGGACTCACACAGGTGACAAGCCGTACCGCTGCACACAAATCGGCTGCACCAAGGCGTTCTCCCAGCTCTCCAACCTGCAAAGTCACAGCCGCTGCCACCAAACCGACAAGCCGTTCAAGTGCAACTCCTGCTACAAATGCTTCACGCACGAGAAGGATCTGCTGGAACACATCCCGAAACACAAAGAGTCGAAGCATTTGAAAACGCACATCTGCCAATACTGTGGAAAGAGCTATACGCAGGAGACGTATCTTAGTAAGCACATGAACAAGCATGCGGAGCGGGCCGATAAACGACCGCCTATTTCTGCGTTGGGCTTGAGTGGGCTGAATCGTTCGCTAGCAGCGGCTGCACCCACGGCCGCTCCGTTCGCTGAACACCCGTACTGGCCCAAAGTGAGTCCGGATTCGGCAGCTCACATGTCCGACGACGGCGGCTACCATCAGCAGCGTGAGAGCGATGACCACCACGAGCATCAGATGCAACAGCAGCGGGCGCTGTTCGCCCAGCACGAGAGTCAAGATGACCGCATCCAGCCGCCTGTCTCGTCAGCGGCCAACTCGGCGTTTACACCAATCAACTCCATGGCCCCCCATCTTAACGGGCTGTCGCACCACAGCGCGCTCCCCACGCGACCGTACCTGTACGACCCTCTGCATTTCCAACAGGGCAAGCAGCAACCGAACTCCTTCCCCAACCAGCTCATATCGCTGCACCAGATCAGGAATTACGCCCACCAGCCCTCCGCACTGCTGCCGGCGGAACATATACTCCCCCATGCTCTATCCCACAAGGACAAACAGTAAACCCTTGCCGTTTACATAGGTACGCCTACTTTAATACTTACGATGGTATTATTAGTATATAAATAACGAAATAATAATTAAAATGTTTAGAATCTCGCTCTCGAAGACAGTGGTATTAATGAATGTATGAAATACGAAATTGGTTTTATCGTTATTAAAACGAGTTCATGTTTTTAGACTTAATCGTGTATGAATACTCTGAAACCTTGTGAGTAGATAATACTGGTTATACGAAGTGATTCTGATGATTTATTAGATAACAGCCGTTCACAGGTCGTAGATTAGTTCTCGTCAAAGCAGAGCTTCATCTTAAAGAGTAGTATCGAGGGAGTGATCATTGGATTCAGAAGAAATTTGAAAGCCAAAAATGTTGTTACCTCATTGTCTTTGCCCGTTGATCAGTCGCCCGTTACGGCTTTGATATTTCCACTGCCTGCTTTTTAGAAAACTAATCTAATTAGAAAATATTGTGAGGCCTAATTTTCGAGGACCTTGCAGCAATAACAGAGAAACTATGGCACAATTGTACGAAAGTATTATTTTTATGTTCTTTGTATCCAGTGACTATTTATTGGCCTCTGGCAGGTCTTACTATAGATAGATCCTAAATCAAATAACTTATTTTCGGATTTGATGTAGGGTTTGGAAACTTTTTGTCATAATCTCAGATTGAATTATTTGTTAAGTTTATTATGAAGCATGTACGATGCTTTTACTTGTAAATGCTCAGATGGACTATTCCACGAAACGTCATGAATTACATAGAATCGAGACAGCTTCAAATTCTACACAGATATATGTCTAGCATTTTTATTTTCAACAGTTATGTTGCTGTGTAATACATACATGAAAGGTTCCTGATTATAAAATTATATATATACTACGGCAATATTTGCAATGCCACATTATCTAGAAATATTCTTGAGACCACTTCATCTGAGTTTCTATCAATTGCATTTTTATCGAATAAGTATATACCTATTACTACTAAACACAGATCTCTCGAATCATCACAACTTAGCACTCAGTTCCTACTTAGATCATATTGGTTCATTTATTGTTTAGCTTTATTTTCTTATCTTTCTTAAAAACAATAAGTATTTTAATTATCAGATTTAGATAATATGTTTTACCTTCATATTTTAAGTGTGTCACAAGATCAATACTTGAATGATTTCTAAAGGAGGGTTTAGCAAATTTTCTATAAGATATTTTTTTCTATTTGTATAATACATTATTGAGTGGCCAAATTGCTTTGTCTATTATCTCATTCGGTACGATGAAGGGTGCACATTATGTAAATATTTTGTAAATACGATACATTTTTGAGAAACCTTGAAATTTATTGAAATGTTTTTTTTGTCTTTTTTTAAGTCTAAAATGCTTATGCTCAATTATATTAGCCGTAAGAATATCCTGGTAGCTGGCAAAAATTGGAATTGTATTATAGTTCGACAGTACTTAAGTCCAAGTCTTCAATGGATGTCTTGCAACGATTTATTTTTAGACTTATTTCAAGTATACGAGGAATTGTTAATTTTTTAAACACGTGTTTGTGTAGTAGGTAAAATAACGAAATGTGATAGGAGGAAGTGGATCGGGGAGAACCATATTTTTGGAGGTATCATACTCTGTTCTTTCGAATGGTTTGCTATTACAAATCTACTTGATTTTATTTTTTAAATTGTTAGGTTGTGGTTATTTGTGATCCGGACTTTGGGTTCCGTAGGAGTCGTCGAATGCCGGCTGTCGTGTCGTCACAAATTTAGCCAAATGCTAATTATTAAGTTCTTGTACAAAAATAATTTGTTGTTAAATTAATCTACGGCAATACTTAATTCTTCCGAATTGTTGTTATTATGAGACATGATTAGGTGCACATTAATGTAAATTATGGTATTTAACCTACATGACAAACGATTTTATCCAATTTTTTGTGTAATTTCGTCTGTTATAAGAAAAATACGCCAATATCTCTCTATTATAAGTAGAAATGTGATATTGTAATTTGATTTCTTTTTTAGTTAAGTGTAAACTTATTTTGGTTAAATACATATTTTTGTAAGTACATAATTACTTTTTACGATAGAATTGCTTTTCTAGCCTTTTCGGTTTAGATTTTTAGGAGAAAATGAAGGAAATCATTTTTTTGTTACTTAAAATCGATTAAAATTACAACTATGCCAAGAATAACTCCTTTTTATTTTTGTACTCCTTTTAAAACCAACAAAGATTTACATAAAAACCTGTTCACCTCGCCGGATACATTAGTAAGATCTCATGTTCGATTCCTGGGCAGCTCCTGCAGCGGATCAAAAAGAGAGTAGCAAAAGTAACTTGCTTATTACGTACTTGAAGTGGTATTTTAGAACAAACAAACAGTAACAGCAGTAAAACAGCTAGATCTTTAATTTTATAATTTTATTGCTATTCAATATGACCAAAGACTATATAATATGACCAATAACAAATAAAAAACACTATCAAACTTTCCTCTTTTTATTTAGTTAACAGTCGCAGAATACATTATATATTAAACACTTATAATAGGTATTTACAATATAGGGGGTCATTCTACCTACGTAGGTAAAACAGTTCATCCAGCACAAACCATACAAAAATTAGAAAGCAAGATACATATTATTATAAATAACCTTACAAAAATAATTAAAAAGACAATTGCAACTTATTTCAGATGATGTCATTGAAGACAGATTTTCTAAATCGATGCTTTGTTCCGACATTCTTGAAATGAGCAATTTCATTACTAATAACAAAAACAAAAAAATCTAACGCCTAGCATTATTAATTATCAAAATTACATCTAAGTGTTAAAGACACTACAGGAATATGACTAGAAATGTCTTCTTTTCAATATGAGATCAGAAAATCAGTCTTGAAGTTTCATCAGCATTCCAAGAAGAATAGGCGAATTAGTAAAGTTCTCTTGCACAACTTTTAGTGAAAAAAGCGCAGAGTCACTGAAAAAGTTAATGTAGAATCTAAAAAATTCACATAACATTCTTGGAACCGTGAAATAAGCTGCAATCTGTGAAGCTTAAATCTTAATAGGGAATATTTCAAGTGATTACTTTATATGTATTGTCATTTAGTCGCCCTAAATACTAAACGAGAAACATATAAGTAAATTTCTCAAAAAACATGGTACTCGACTCTGAATTATCACTTCGCGTGTTAGAGGTATTAAATATATGCCCAAAAAATAATTAACACGCGAATTTATTTACAAAGTTTAGGGAACAAGAAAACAAACAACACAAAATTTTCTGAATGGCGGAAAGGCTCCAAACTGTCATTTTCATACACCGAGAGATCATTATCAAACTAAACTTTCAGAGAGCCTTCCCACCATTCAATAGGAGACTAACTACTTATATACTGAGACCTACATACTATGGCAGCGCATAAATTAAGGGATTGACTAGATTTTTGACAGTTGACGAATTCGAATTCCAAAAACATAATATTATTTGTTAAGACTAAGATAACTTTTAATTTGGATAAGCTCGTTTCAATCTTGAAAAATATAATTTCAAAAACATTTACAGAGTACTTGAATTTGTTAAGAAAATAATGGAAGATACAAAAGTTTGTTGTGGATACGCTGCCTACTATTATCAAATTAGACTTCGACCTTGTAGGGGGAGCCGGGGATGTGCTCGTCGCCCCACTTGACGATGACGATGTAGTCCCCCCTGTCTCTGACGACGTACCAGCACTCGTAGTTGTTCTTGCCCTTGTGCTTCAACTGGACTTCGTCGCAAGGGCCTTTGGGGCCGTAGATGCCGACGTACATGATGTTGGTGCCTGTAATGTTTGTATGTGAATGGTCAAATATATTAAATGTTTGATTTTTATTTTGCTCAAGCATACGGCTCAATACCTATGCTACTTTTTCACCGGATGAACAAATTAAAAATATGTTGGGCTCTTTGGATGCTTTCCATTAAATCATTGTTCGCGGTTGGTGCAGTAAGACGGAAGAAGATTAAAATAATTATGGTCCTTTACCTCATTTCATATTTTATGTGAGAATTTGTGGGCCAAGCATTGAGATATTTTAAGGTTTATAATAAATATAAGTAGTGAATCGTTGAAAAAAATATAACTAGATATGAGAACTTCGTGAGGTATCAATTTTTTTCAACGTTCCACTATCTCTGTGTAAGTATGTTTGAGCGTTATTAACGCAAAAAACATCAAATATAACAATGAATAAACTTTCTCAGTCATATTTACCAGCATCGCCCGCGTGGATCGTGAACTGGTTGTGCTTGTTCAGGTACGCCTTCTTCAGTCCCATGCCTTTGGACGTGACCTTCGACGCGTCCGACTTGAAGTTAGGCAGCACCGGCCCTTGCTTCAAGCCCTGCTTGGACACCTTCTGCACCGTCTCCACCGTCACTGAGGATGTCTCCTGCGCTCCTATCTCGGCGAGGTTGGAACCTGTGGTAAACGTTGCAGAATAGATTTCTTTACTCTAAGTAGATAATAAATAAAACTGATATTTGTTTGTAACAATGGTACTAATGTGCGAACTGCACGCTCGTGACTTTGACTGCTTGAACACCTCCTTTGATAGTTTTAACAACTTAGAAAGTACACTACAATAAAATTTATCAAAGTGTCATCGCAATCGGATGGATAGTGGAGGAGTGCACGTGGAACGAAAAAATAAACATTCATAATAACCACGGCACAAACTGTAATAAATGCTCATAAATTGTATTAATTTATATTTCATTTACGGATGCTGACGGGATTTATCAATTTCTAAATAATATTCCGATTACGCTAACGAGTTTTACGACAGAAATTTAATAAAAATGTTGGTGCTAGGCTTATTGTGTAATATCTATTGTATCAAAGACTTGAAATCAATGATAGAAGCATTTGCCCAGCAGTAGGACATTATGTAGATTACACTTTACTTTGTAAGGCCCGAAAACTTACAAGAAAGACTTTCTTTATACATACATCCATATAATCACGACTATTATCCCCCGAAGGGTTAGTCAGAGACTAGGCAATTAGGACAGCAAAAATAAGGTCCTTCGTATACAAGGCTAAGCAAATCTCCGATACTAATGTTGTATATATAGGCAAGGATATATCTCCACCTCAGAAACAAATTTAATATTTAATGATTGCTCTGCCATCTTGGAAATCGCCGCGACTTAAGTAGCGAAGATCTCGACTGGCAGGTAGCGCGCGACTGGCGCGACGCGAGTCGCGAGACAAATGTCGGCGACGCGACTAGTGTACGAACCTCAATGGATTTGTATGGCGGTATAGTCGCTTGGAGACTAAAATCGTCGAGTATCGGAGATTTGCGTAGCCTCAAGGCTCAAGTAGTACTCAAGTACGAAGGGGCTTATTATCCTCTGCGTCCTCAACATGGAAGCTAGGCGGTGAGCCCATCGCCGCTCTATGCTGTTAGATTTATGTGCAGTCTTTTTAGTCCGTTAGTCGCCTTTACCGACACCCAAGGGAAGAGAGGGGGTGGTAGTATTCTATCACCGCTACGCGCCTTTCTTAATCATATCCCATTAACTGCTCATATACTCACCAGTGGCTTCAATTTTGAAGGGAGAGCCGACAATATGAGCACCGTTGTATTTAATACTCATGTAGTAGAATCCGGGGGATAGTGGAGTGTAACGCACCTGCGGAAGTTTAGGCGTGTAAACTTATTAAGCTAAACATAAATTTTTTAACGCTTTTGACTTTCGACATAAAGTCAAAAGCGTTAAAAAATTTTCGGTGGCGTAGTGGTCAACGCAGCCGTCCGGATTTCGAAAGACGTGGGTTCGATCCCAACCTGAGGTTTTCTTCAAATTTATTAGAGTTGATCAAATATTACGAAGTTAAGTCAATTAACAAAACGTATTGTACTAAACTATCCTAATACACACTAAGAACAACTACATGGCAGCAACTTTGTTAACACTATTCACACATCCATCACAGACTCTTTTTTCTTTTTCTTTTCATATTAATAAAAAACTTGATTAGGTTATTGGAGTTTACAGATTTTAAGTTTCTTTTTCTTAAATTTTTGTTGTAAAATTGTTACAACATAACAAATAACAATGTATGAACTGTGGACCCCAAAACAAGGTTTTGTAAATTTTGTCTGGCTGCTGTGTATCAAACTTGTCTTAGTGCAAAGGCAGCTAGAATTAAGGACAATTGTAATATTTCCAACAAATAAACAATTTATTACTATCATTCTTTTACTATTCGACTTAAATGAAACAGCTGATGTTATTTTACGCAATTAAAGAGTTTTTTTACAAATAGTTGTTCTTTACACATGGGTCAGTTACGGAATTACACCATGTATATTTCAAGCGCCTTGGTGGCCGAATAGCAAATCGCTTGGCCAGTATTTGGTGCTTTCAGACTTCAAAAAAAGGAAGAAGATTCTCATTTCGTCGAGAGTTCTTATATACCAAAGACCTTTAAAGGACCATATTTTTTTGCACAGACATCGCAATCCAGTAGAAATCTGGGCAGAATTCTCACCAGAGAAAGACTTAAACTTCTGTTGGGGCTTCGAACTGACCTTATAGCCTTCTTCGACCTCCGTGCAGTCCATAGCAACCCTGGATGGCCCGTCCATGGTGACGGCGAGGATGCCGGCGCCAGCGTTGCATGTGTCGATGATAAGGTCGGTCTTCACACCTGGAGGGAGAAATCACGGTATATTGGTCATGTCAAACTTGACAATCTATAGTTATATAAGGTGACTGCTAGAAACCACAAGAAACTTCAAGGGCTGGTCAGGTCAAGTGTTTTAAACATGACAAAAATGACAAAAAAGGAATACGTGTTTTTTTCATTTTTAAAGAAATAATTCATTTTGTGAATTTTAAAGGGATAGTCTTTGAGTATCTAATTTATTTTAAAGCATACGACCGTCTGTTGACCCGGCCGCGTCAGCTGGGCGATAAGTACCTACGTTGACGGGTCAACAGACGGCCGGTCGGCCGTTGCCCTCGTCAGCTGGGCGATACCTACGAAAAAACACTAATTCCTTTTTTGTCATGTATAAAACACTTGACCTGACCAGCCCTTGAAGTTTCTTGCGATTTCTAGCAGTCATCTTATATAGATGAACAATCTCAATGGATCAGTCTGCGAATTTTCATACATACATATAATGACGACTATTATCCCCGAAGAGTTAGTCGGAGACTAGGCAATGAGGACCGCAAAAGCAGTCCTCTACCATAGTCCACTTTTCACCAAATAGCGACTGCACATGTGCTCAGCGTTCCAGGTGGTAAGCCCATCGCCGCTCTTAGCGATTGGATGTATGTGCAGTCTTTAGTCCGTTAGTCGCATTTTACGACACCCAAGGGAAGAGAGGGGGTGGTAGTATTCTTTCACCGCTACGCGACACAGACGATGTCTGTAACTACATCCAATTTTAAACGTGATCTATAATTAGTTCTTTTGTAAGAAATCGTTACTAAAGTACCGGAGCTCCCCCCTCAAAATTTCTTCTAGTTCCGCAAAAGGTCTACTCCTTCCTCAAGTCAAGTAACGCATTAGCGTCTCCTCTAGTTTTAAGAGTGTCTATGGGCGGCGGTGATTATTTCCCATCAGGTGGCCGCTGGATGTGAGCACAAGACCGAGTGTGGTGCAGATCCTTTGTGGGAGGCGTTTGTCCAGCAGTGAATTCGTTAAGTGAATTGAAAACATGGTATAAAATTAATTATTTGTAGTCTTATAACTAATGTAACGAATCCCTGGGACGATGATCTTGATATAATGGATTGGGCCGGGTTTAACCACAACGCCACCACTGCCATGTTCATCATCACTGCCTGCATCGTCGTTAAATGACTCATTGCCCGCGGAAGCCAGCTGTGACAGAGTTGACGGCAGCGGCGATGGAGAGAGAAGTGATAAGGTTGAGAGCCAGCAGTCAACCCCACCAAGTCACGTGACCGTACGGCGCCGTGTGTCACGCCTGGTATCGTCAGATGCCACAGAAGAAACAGTAAATGAAGAACTCACAAGTCAACAAGGGTGGACTATAGTCAGTTCTTCTGATGATGTCATGTGATGTCATAACTATTGAGGAAGGTGTTGTTATGTATGCATACATGCTCTTTGCCCGTCCATGTTATTGGTGATTTGTGATTGAACGTCAGTGTGTTAATGGCCGTTGTGTTTAATTGCTCTCCGTAAGGTCATATTTTATATTAGTGGACGTCCTATGGCTGATGATGATGATGAGGTGACCTTTGCCTCTATTCATATAAAAAAGTTATCTAAAAGAGGCAGTAATAAGAGTTCAAAACTTACCAGTCTTGACCACGCCCAAACCGGGTCCATGTGCGTGGACAGCCGCAGGATCAGCGTCGTCCTTTCCGACCTGAACAAAAATTGTTATTAGGAATAACATAGTAAAAACATTATGTCCTCGCTTGGGTTTTATACAAGTAAAATTCTTTTACATGACATCTAATTCTGGTCCTTCAAGGCTTGTGTTTAACATAACTTACTGAAGACTTTATGATTTTAATGCTTCATAACATGTAAAAAAATAGAAAATGTAATTAAACCTTATTCCTCCGCAGACTCCAATTAACTATAATTAAACAATCAAAAATATTAACTATAGAATTTTTTCTTAACTTTGCCTCGCATTGCCCAATGTGCAAACTGCTCTAAGTTTTTAGACAAAATAAGATTGGTACGGTAATAAATTTTTACTTAGTATTGATACCTCGGTGGCTGAATGGCAAAGAGCTGGGTCCGATGACTAAAGAATTCAGAGGTTTTTCTTTTTTCTAATAATTTTTATTAAACGAGGGAGGCTTTTGCTCTGAAGTGCCCTGAAGATCGTATTAAGACTAACTTTACTTTTTTATCTTAGTATTCCAGACTCAAACCTTGATTCTCAGTGGCGACGCCGGGATGTGCACTCCGTTGAATTTGACGTTGATGTTGTGAACGCCGTTCTCGTGCGGCATGAACCTGATGGAGTATTGGTCGCCGTCGATGTTCTGGATGAAGCAGTCGTCAGTCTTGCCCGTTGGAGAGTTCACCTAAAGAGGACAAAAAGAATTAAAAAAGTTTGAAAAAACGACAGGCTGAACTCGAACCTGCACCTTATGCCCAGGTCAGGCGTACTTCCAACTAAGCCACAATCTTGTATGAGAGTTATAAAGACGCTGATGAAGATGTTTTGTAACTATAGGTATAAATATTTTTGTATCGAATATTTGAAAGACTTCTGCAGCTGATAACATGTAACACACACGAAAAAGTAGATTAAAAAAAATGTAGCTGTTCCGTTTCGAATCGAGATTAGAATAGAGTATTTCATATCTCATGTGAAAATACGATTTGTTGGATTTTAGAATATAAATCGTACAACCGTGCGTGATTTTATTTACTTTCACTATTGACTTGGAATTAAAAAGACTGTATTCAGTGGCATGTGTCGAAAAACAAAAAATAAAAAAGCAACACCAACGAACTCCAAAATGTAGCAAGCAAAGGGAATATCATATTAACTTTTATAACGCATCGCGGCATCCCAGTAGTGGTCGGTCACTCATCGCCCGCGCTTTTATAAAATATTAAACGCGGGAGATTTATCACTGGCCCAGAGTCACGTGCGCGCGGTCAGTTTTATTACATTTTTTGTTCCACAAAATTTGGGGCGAACACACTGTGCACTGCTGTTGCGAATAACACGTCTCACGCGTTATTGTTTTCACGTAATACGCGTTAGCGCAAGGTGCTTGATGGCGTTTGGGATGCGGTCTTGAAAGTTAAGCAACTTTCGCAATGGTGAGTAGACGGATGGGTGACCAAATACAAAATATATGTTAAAAAGCCATAATGTTATAAACTTCCACTTAAAACCTAACTAAGTTGGCACAGGGAGTTCTTGGAGGGAAAGTGAAGCGTCATGTCTGCAATTTTGTTTTATTTTCTATATTTTGTTTTTTGTCTAATATTAATGTGAAATAATGGTGGATTACCTACGTGCCTGAGTGTTGTCAAATAAAACAAAACAGTGCAACATCACTTTTCAAATTCTCTCAAAAAGTCAGTGTGAGATCTCAATAAAGTCCCACACCTTTATCTCAAGGGGTTTGGGGGAATATCATTTACCATTAACGTTCCATAACACCCACTCATTATCATCTACTTTACGCAAAGAAATTTTTTACTATAATATCTTACTTGACACTGGCTAAATGTGCTAATCGCACGAAGCCATTATTTATGAGAAAAAAACCATAACCGTGTCGCGTAGCAGTAAAAGAATACTACCACCCCCTGCTCTTCCCTTGAGTGTCGTAAAAGGAGACTAACGGACTAAAGAATGCACATACACCTAACATAATATATAATTGTCAATAGACCTTAATTGACGTCTCTGAGTACGGCAGTGTCTTAAATACTAACTATGCACTAACTAATGTCTACAAAAAAATAATCACAATATATACAACTAAATAAAATTGACTGCATTCTTACGCACAACCTAGTTCCAACCTCCTTCGTTTTAATAAAACATATCGCACGCCCAACCCCAAAAGAAAAAGATAAGAAACTTTCCCTAACCATATCCGCGATGTACAGTCAGGCACATCGATCATAAATCACCGGCGGTACAGTCGGCCACCGCGTCATGTTCCCACGATAAATCACGCTGACCGCAGTTTATTGGGAGACATATTGTTAGTATTCGCTAGTTCAGTTTATAAATGCTTAAGTGAGAATGTTAGGTGATCGACTTTGGGGTGGCGTGTGAGTGTGATTTATTTATTTATTTAGGTTCACCAGTGTTTGTTTACAATAATACTACAATACAACAAAAATTATTTAACTAAAAGTAACAATCTTTTAAGGCGAACACACCATGCAAAGAGATAAAAAAATAATTACTACAAAATATTACTTACTACTAATTATTATGAGTATTACTTTCAATATATTTTAATGAGGGTCTACGCATTTCGGTTTCCCATACAAAGTTCCAAGTCGACATTTTTAAAAACCATTTAGTCAATTTCAATAAAACTTTGCATGCTAAAGTAACATACAGAGATCTAAATAGTTTGAACATTTTTAAAATACGTAGTAATAACTAAGTTAATGTGATTTTAAACTTTTTATAGTGGGCTTTAAATCGCAGTAACTCAGCTAAATAAACCTTTTTTTTTAATGTTTTCAACAAACTATTTGGATACCTGTGTTTTACTTTAGCATGCAAAGTTTCATCAATATTGCTTAACGGTTTTTAAAAATTTCGACTTGGATGTTTGTATGGAATACTGTAATGCGTAAACCCTCTTAAGCCATGATTCATCATACAGAATGATCGACGTTAAATGTATTGTAACTATGGTCCATGTGGGTGGTCCATACATTTTTGCAATTACTTGATTTTAACGATGGATGCCTAGGCTTCCGGTTCCGGGTGAAGCGCGCTTACACCTTCGGCCTTATCGTCACTTAAAATGAGGTGAGGTGAAGGAAAAGTCTTAACCATAGTTAATACAAAAAATAATCACATAGAACGCTTCTTTTGTGCACTAAAAAAACATTTATTGTAAGATATTTTTAAGATGAAAATTTTACTAAATTTTGTTCAAAGAGTTTCGTAATTGAGTAACTTAACATAATGTTAAGTTAAGTAAGAATTTTAAATGTGGTAGCTTGCTATTAGCTTAGTGTTATTATTTTTGTTGTTATTTTTTGCATTGTAAGCTGTTAGCTAACCTAAAATAAATAAATAAATAATAAATAAAATAATTTGTACAATGTTAGCAGCACTGTCATGGCCCTTAATAAAACAAAATGGTATTAGAACAAAGACAAAAATCAGGATATAGGGTTCAACCCCAACTTACCATAGCGTTCAGCTCGCCCTTAGCCCCGTTAAACCTGATGTAGAACTGGGCAGGCTTGTCCACCTGCGCCGAGTCTGGGAACTGGGCCACCTCCAGCAAATAGGCATCACCAACCGCAGGGGAGATGTACACCTTGAAGGGAGAGTCGGGGATGTGCTGCTCGTTAAACTTCAGACCGATGCGGTATTCACCTGGAAGAAGGAAGGACGAGATTAGTTGATTTTTTTATGTACAGTCAAATTCAAAAAAGTAAATGTTCAAATGAATGTTACGGTTGAAAAGACCAGAATTGTCTGACATAGCTGTTGAGTCAAAAGTACATGACCGTCACTATAGGTAATTACAGAGAAGTTATAATTATGAACACAAAAAACGTAATATAATTCTGAAATGTTAAATGATGAGTATGTAAAGACACTTACACGTGACTATTACTTTTGCCACCTTGTTTTTGTTCAGCTACTATTGATATATTAACACGACATTATCCCCGAAGAGTTAGTCAGAGACTAGGCAATGATGACAGCAAAAGCAGTCCATTACCATAGTCCACTTTTCCAAATAGCTCAGCTTTTTTGATGTAGGTATACGTCAAAATTGCTAAGCCATTTGCATTATCTCATCAGGATATAAACGTCCCACTTCTGGGCAGACTCAGCCCACTACGACAAGCAGGTGGCTCCCTACCAACCCGAATTAACCCACCAGCCCGCAGTGGGCCAGCGTGGTGAGTTATGGCCCGTGTGAAGTTGTCTATGTGAGAAAGCATGTGAACAGCAGTGTGCCCTTTATAGGCTGATGATTAATGCACACATTTATTATTAGTCCTGATAGGAGGGTTGGCATTTCAGTTTCCCATACAAACTTAAAAGTCGAAATTTTATAAAATCACTAAGCCAATTTTAATAAAACTTTGCATGCTAAAGTAAAATACAGGGATTTAAAAAGTTTGTTGAAAATATTTTTAAAACACGTTTATTCAGCTGAGTTATTGCGATTTAATGTCCACTATAGAAAGTTTAAAATCGTAATAACTCAGTTAAATAAACGATTTTTAAAAAATATTTTCGACATGCAAAGTTTTATTAAAATTGGCTTAGTAGTTTTTAAAAGTTTCGCCTTGGAAGTTTGTATGGGAAACCGAAATGTGTAAACCCTCTTAAGCCATTCAGGACTCGGGTACCCATTAAGGGGAGGTATTTCGAGCGCTTCCCTCTCGTTCTCTCGACGGTACAACGGTAAGGGACGGGTATAACAGCGGAGCGGCGCGAATAATCGCGTTTTATATTTTAAAAAATTGATAGAAGTAATAAATAAAAAACCATCGGTTAAATAATAATAACTCAAGTTATTTACGAGCTTCATTTTGGTAAATGACTCCTAATATCAAATCACTTATTTTAAGAATAAAACCTGGAAAAGAAGATAAAATGACACAAAATATGTAACTTTGTGAATTTATTCTATCGAGCCAACTTTATAAAATCGTGTTTCCATCGGGTGTATTTCACAGAATAAAGCCACAACAATATTTTATAATTTTCGCAGATTTTAATTTTATTGTTTACTATTTCAAAAAGTAATTCTAAGAACGTGTTATTTTAATTTTACACTAACACCTAGCCTTAAGGTATCGGGAATATGAGCTGTTATGGTGCGTTCTAACGATTGCCATCTTACGATAGCAACAAGATAGAACCAACCACAGATATAGATTTACATAAATCTGTGGGACCAACGGATTTTCATGCCTTCTTAGCTTAAATTATACCTAATTGTGTACATAGATTTGTGGTGCCTTGGTAGTTGAGTGATAAAGCACTAATAGTCGCGTTAATTGTTGTCTCTGGGTACAGCAGAACGTCACAAAGTATAGATACCTATTCAAACCATACTAAGCTCCAAAAACAAAAGGGTAAGCAAACTGGATTCTAAAAATGCAGTTCTGTAAAAAGAAAAACAAAACGCAACCAATAAAATAACTAAACAACATCAATTAAATGCACCGGAAGTAGGATCTAATTCTCAAACGTCCCGTGATGCCGACAAATCCACTAATAAATATGCACAGTGGTCCATAAAAACGGCGAAATGTACCAAAAAAGATACATATTTAAATTTTACTTTTTAAAAAAATACAACTTCGGGGGGAGGGATGTCAGTCAATCTGAATAACGGGCTAACGATCCTCTCAATATTTCTTCCCAGACCTGGCTGCAAATTTAAATTTTGCATTTGAGATTTGGGGTACCGTAGCGCGGTAGCCGTAATAAAAGACGTTAGGGCTACGTACTACGACTGACGCGTAAGCTGATATCTCAGTAAAAGTAGGAATGTAATTTAAATTATCTTAACTATAAGATAAGGTATTCCTAACTAGATCAAAGTGAACAGTAGTCATGAGAAATTTAGCTCTTTGAAGAGATAAGATCTATTTAGCTCTTTACCCAGTCAAGAGCTATATAGCTCTTCTACCTCAGTAGCTCATTTAGCTCAGTGTAGTTCATGAAGATAGAAAGCTCCTGAATCGTTTAAGTGTACTGTTCAGGGAATAGCGCGAAGCGCAGCGTAGCGATTGTCTTGAATTTCGAGGTATTTTGTTTTATTAGGAAACAGAAATCTAGCTTCATATATAATTTAGATTATTTTTTAAACTATTTTTTCCTAAAAATTTTGTTTTATTAAATACCTACATCGGATACCGCTCAGGTTCCTACGAGGTTTTACAGTGGGCCAAAATTTCGTTAGATTTTAGCTACGACGCACCGTTTTCGAGATGTACGCGTTTTTATAAAAAGTTACCATAATTTTTTTCCAAGTTTTTATATTTTAAGTCCTACACCCCCTTTGCGACACCCTAACCCTTTTGTATATCGAGGCGAGCCGCTTTCAATTCCGAGCCGACATATTCCGATGAAACACTGAGCTAATTGAGCTAAAATGAACACTGAGCTAAACTGATCGGCAGTGAGCTAGAAATACGTTGAGCTAGAATAGGTGAGCTAGCTCTTTTTAACAACTCGCTCGCGAGCTACCCATCGCTAGTGAACAGCTATTTTTTTCCAACATTCAATGTTAATAGTCATGATAGTTATGATATGATAAAAACCATTTATTTTGTACAACACAATACAATAAGGAAAACAGAAAAAACTTTGGTAAAATACGTATTGTGTAAAATTATGAAGTTTTTGTAGTAATTAAAATATTTGTTCAAAAAACGTGAACTTACCTAATCATGGTATCGTATATAAAATTCGCACTATCTACTCGATCGTGGTGATTAAGGCTAGGTGTTAGTGAAAAATTTACATAACACGTTTTTAGAATTAATTTTTGAAGTAGTAAACAGTAAAAATAAAATCTGCGAAAATTATGAAATATTGTTGGGGCTTTATTCTATAGAATATACTCGATGGAAACACGATTTGATAAAGTTGGCTCGATAGAATAAATTCACAAAGTTACATATTTTTGTGTCATTTTATCTTCTTTTCTAGGTTTTATTCTTAAAATAAGTGATTTGATATTATAAATTATTTACTAAAATGAAGTTCATAGATAACTTGAGAGATTATAATTGATCGTTTTTTTTATTACATCTATCAATTTATAAAATATTAAAACATGCTTATTTGTCCCGCTTCGCTGTTATACTCCTCCCTTACCGTCGTACCGTCGAGAGAGCGAGAGATAAGCGCCCGAAATACCTCCCCTTAAACCAAATAGCTATCAATTTTAGCGATGACTTGATTTCAATTGCCTTTGCCTCGCAGTAGGAAAGTATACAGTCTCTACAAAAAACCCTCGATCTTATACGATCGCTTATACGGAATCCTTTACGATACTCGTATATACATTGCGATTGTGAGACAGGCTCCACTGTGGTGGGCATATTGTTGCTCCAGATATATTTGCATCCGAACTGGGCTTTTTTCATCGGTTTTTGCTGATTGAACAAAAATAACGTTTCGCTGTTTTTAGAATGTTTCTTTGCGTTCCGTTTTACGGAAAATTAGTTGGCGGGCCGGTGCTACCGATGTACTACAAAGTGGATTGAGAATGTATGGTTTAAAGATTCTTGGGCTTAAGTGTAACTGTTCGAATCTGGGTTTTCATAACCATTAGAGGATATTTTACAATGTTCAAATACAACCTGCATATTATGTTACGGTGGGTGTTAACGCCACAAAAAAGGAAAAAATAATTGCGGTTTATTAAATACATTTTCTTTGTACTGTGGATATAGGGCGTAATTAATTTAAGTGCCAATATTTACCAAGACAAATATGTTTATAGAAAAAAAAATTGTTCATTTTTATCATATAGGTTTCTTTGGGAAAGTTGTTCAGTTTCATGGGTGGAACTCACCCTTAATTTCAATTAAACGAATAAAAATTAAGGGTGTATACAGCGCTGATTATTTAGGTGAACTAACCACATTGTATTGGTTTCTATATTATAAGGTATCAAGTATATTACCTTGTCTGTCACGAAGACTCCTAGAGGTTGCTAAAAATTGGATTTCTATTGTGTCTGGCATTACGACAGAGCTCATACCGGTATTTTCAATTACCGGTACCTTTGACTTAATTAAGGTACCGGTATCGAATTGATACCGGGATTCATAATACAGGTTAACCGATGAGTACCCGTAAGTTTGTAGGATTGTAGTAGTACCGATATTATACAGATATAATACAGGTGCTTATACCGGTACCAATTCATTAGTGCGAACGAGAGATACCGAGTAGATAAATAAGTGGCGCTTGGATTAGCTAACTGCCTACACTGCATTTCGCACGGCTGCCGGCCGCAGCCGTAGAGGCCGCAGTTCACAGAGTACACTACATATCACGTGAAAATCAGACTGGCAACGTCGCAGATAGATACCGGTATTCACGTGACAAACACCGAAATGAAAAATACCGGTATTCCAAGCCCTGTATACAAGTAAGAAGCAAATAGACGCAGAACTATTTTGTTTTATTTTCCACAGGACAATGAAGGCCGTTAACCTTTAACTGCAGTTTAAGCGCCAATCCAATCGTCTACAACCTATTCGCCGTGTAACCGGCCCCGTATAGTTTACCAAATAATGATGTAGGTCTCATGCAAAGTGGTGGTATTGACATGTTGCGGGTTCGATGCCCGCGCGACTTCCTCCAGTTTCTTGTTATATGTTTTTGAGGCATAAAAACGGGATATTTGCGGCACAGGTGACCCGATTTATGTCATCATTGGGGAGTTACACCTGGTTCTTCTGCTCGAGATGCGGAAAAACCTCTCTCGATTGATTTTGATATTTTACAACTATAGTAAAAATTTATTAACGCATCTTTTACATTGTATAAAAGTTACTGCTTGTAAGATCTGTACTTGCTTACAAAATTAATCGTGTTCAGTCCCGTTTACCTAGAAAAGGCACAAGTTAAAAAGAATATTTACAGTCACGATTCGAACCTGTCAATTTTAGACATTCCTGGTCAGGTACACTGTCAACTATGCTATTGTGGCTCGCTCGGTCCAACTGGCGTAAACTTTTCAAAACAGCTACCCTTACTTTGACAGCCTTTGGCTTGTCTTTTGTGACGTACTTATCCTTTTCGATAACATTATAATTACATAGAATTCATGTTAGTAATCTGTTAATTAATTACGTGTATTATCAGGGCCGGCTACTTTAAAATTGATTATTTTTAATTAAAAACTAAGTTCTAGTAGTACACTACTAGTACGATTAATGAATTTTTTAATAAAACTTGACATCTAATAATTAATAATGTTTATATAATAATAATAATATGTAATTTAAATTAAATACGATAATTGAATTTTCATACTTTGACATTAATTTGATTTTTAATTTTAATGTTTAATTAAAGATATTTGCATGCTGTTTGCAATGGCTGAATAGGCAGATTTTATATATTTTGCTACGAACATCTATTGTGTACCTTATTCTAACGCAAATAAATGATATTTCTATTTCTAGTTGTATAATACTTTGCACTACATAAATTGGTTAAAGGGGGTTTGGGGGGTTAAAGTTACTCGAGTCCGTAGGCTTACCCTTGAGACCCTACACGTGACCCCTGGCTGGTGCTAAATGAGTGACACTGACTGAGTGGTAGAGCCACGCTGCGTTGCAGCACGCATTGGCCCGGCTCGCCCGGCGTAATATCATCCTCTCACGAATATCCGGCGTCAAATAACGGCACTTGGTGCTGTTGTGTTTCGTCCGGCCAGTGAGGGTTCCGGAGGCCCATCCTCCCCCCCCCCCTCACAATTCCTATTCCCTCCTAAAACCTGTTCCTTCTATAAAGGCCGGCAACGCGCCTGCGATTCCTCTGGTTTTGCGGGTGTCCATGGGCGGTGGTGATTACTCTCCATCAGGTGACCCGCCTGCTCGTTTGCCTCTTTCTAATATTTAAAAAAAAGTAAATAAAAATTTAAATATATTTAACTACCCTAACATGTATATTTATTTATTCTATGTAATAATAGCTGATTACCATTGACACGAACGTCACAATGTATTCGCGTCTGCCGCAGCTGCTGATAATTACACATTAATTAGCGAGGGAGGCCGCATTTGATTTGCAAATACACGCAAATTCGAGACTTAATCGAGTGCCTGTAGTGAGAAACGATTACGCGCAGAACCGTTTTGTTTTAATGACAATTTGTTATGAAAACACTGGCTGCTTTGTCGCCCTACCCTGTTGGTCATAAATAGAAAAAAATAAGAAAAAAATATCGTTTTCTGAAAAAAACAAATTTTACATAGTGAAGCGTCATATTTGGTTTTATTTTATTTTATTTTTGTGTAGAGCTCTGTGGTGGCGGCTCATTATTAAAAGAATACTAATACCAACCCATCTCTTCTTTTGGGTGTCGTGAAAGGCGACTAACGGACTAAAGACTGCACATACTATCGGGGTCACCGTCGCTTTACCACTTTGCAGAAATTTTCGTATGAAGCGCACCGCCCGCCCGGGTGCGAGCCCGTACCAAATAGACGACGCGATAGAGACGAGTCCGCGATAGTACATGCAACAACATACAGTGGCAATTGGCCCACCTCCCATCACCATGAGTTGTTATTTGGTGAAATGGACTATGGCAGTGGACTGCTTTTGAGGTCCTCTTCACTCCACTTTTTCATATTTTTACTGGAAATCAAAGTATTTGCGGGAATATTAATTACCATTCATCATTAAACTCTATCACTTTTTCTGAGCATTATCATCTACTAGCTGTTGTACAATTTGTAATTTGTTCGCAACAAATTTTGCGTTAAAATTATATAAACATTGTCTACTAGTACATAAGGAAAATATTTAATTATATCCTTACTTGGCACCAGCTAAATGTGCAAGCCACATAAGAAGTTTATTTTGTTAATGATTGTTTTTTGTGTTCCATTTGAATACAGAGGCAACGATCACAAGTTGTGTTGAGAACCAAAAATATTAATATCTTTGATTTTGTTTTTTTTTTATAATACTTGTAATTTATGAGAGTTGGTTTAACCACAACGGTTGCTAAATGCGGTGATCGACGACAAACCGGGGTTACGTATCAACCAATCTCAAGCATACTTTGCTCTACATGGGAATTAAACTCAGCACCAATGTATATCGGGTCGAAAGTTTTTCCCATTCGACTACCAAGGTAATAAGATATTATTAACAAAGTTATTGACGGGTTTCTTATACCACTTATATTTTAATGTGTGTGAACATTACATTGTGTGTGGCCGTGATAGGAGTATAGAAAATGTTGTTGAGTAAAGTTTGAGAATTGTCTTTTTTGTTAGGACAAAAATTGCAATTGCATTTGATAATATTACATAGTTAGGTACATTGGAGAAAAAGTGCGAGCATCTGTTTTAGACATTGTGCGTATGTAAGAAGTAATCTCAAGAAATACAGAACAGATCTTTCACTAATAGAAATAAGCGTCGGTAGCAGAACGGGTAAGTAAATAAATGGTTAAACGCGAGAAATCAGGGTGACAACCTTATAGCTCTGCTAGATTACAGACAAGGAGAAATATTCCTATCACAAGCCTACAAGCATTTTAGTGTGTGGGATAGTAGGACTATTATTTATTGCACTATAAGAATAATGTTTTATAAAGAAAGCTTCGCTATTCCTTAGCAATACAGGCGTTTTTATCCTTTAGTGACATCAAATTTAACGCGCGAAAAACTGCTGCCGCAAACAAACACTAATAACGCGAGCCAAGTGGAAAATAATAAACTTTAATTGGCGTATAATGACATAAATCATAATGCCAATTAAAATGCAGACCATATAAGGAGCAATGCATCTAACCATCTAACCCAGTGGGCGAAAGTCGTGGCAGAGCGCAGTCAAAAACCCGTCCGAAGTGGCATTCCATCATAGCGCGCCTGTCCTTTGGGGAGCGTTTTGAGCGGTTTTTCGAGACGTTTACTCCCAACGGCGGTCAATTAAAATGACTCTTAAACACCAGCCGCAAAAGAATTTCGCCTCCGAACTGAATTTGTCTGAGCGTCCATTGTGTTCGCGGCGGGCAAAAAAGTCGCGCAGCATCCGACAAAGAAGCGGCGCCCTTTTTGCCGGCGAATGCTTCATAAATGTATCCCGAGATTAGAATTTTCCGAGCTATCCAAAATAATAATGACTTAAGTTTAAAACAGTTTTTAATTCGCGCGGCGACAGGTATTTCATGGCTGGCATCTTTTTTTTAACTATGTCGTAGCGGTGAAAGAATACCACACCCTCTCTTCCCTTGGGTGTCGTAAAAGACGACTAACGGACTAAAGACTGCACACACATCTACCAGCAAAGAGCAGCGATGGGCTCACTGCCTGTCACGCTGAGCACATGTGCAGTCGCTATTTGGTGAAAAGTGGACTATGGTAGAGAACTGCTTTTGCTGTCCTCATTGCCTAATCTCTGACTAACCCTTCGGGGATAATAGTTGCGATTATATGTATGTATGTATGTATCTTTTTTGGCTGTTGTTTTGCGTGGCCGGCACCACTGTGCGGTTGTTAGCAATATTTGATTTAGTCATTACCGTCGTTCGAAATGTTGCAATGTTTGGTGGTAATTATAAATCAATTATTTCGCTGAGGTATTGCGTGCGTGTTATTCGTTCTGTCACATATGTCTTTGGCTAGTGCCCTCAAGAACATTGTATTTAAATAAAACGTATGTGGCAAACTCCTAATTTTTCTATTAGGCATAACTCTTTTTAAGTTTACCAACTTATTCACTTACAGCCGGTGACAATAGTAGTATCTGTTATTTTGATTACTAAAGTAAGAAAACACAGATACTTTTTTAATTTCAGCCTGTCACCACGAAAAGTGCCGCGTCATTAAAAAGGTAATGCCATACATCACATGGACTAACAGCGCTTAAGGAGATTGGGTCATCCACCACGCTGGCCCAATGCGGGCTGGTGGATTTACATATATACCACATATAAACATATAATCACGACTATTATCCCCGAAGGGTTAGTCAGAGACCAGGCAATGAGGACCGCAAAAGTAGTATCTGAGTTGTAGAACCACGCTGCGTTGCAGCACGCATTGGGCCGGCTCGCCCGGTGTAATACCACCCTCTCACTAATATCCGGCGTGACATAATAGCACCTGGTGCTGTTGTGTTTCGTCTGGCCAGTGAGGGTTCCGGAGGCCCTTCCCCCCCTTCCCTCACAATTCCTAGTCCATCCTAAAACCTATTTCTTTCTTAAAGGCTGGCAACGCATCTGCGATTCCTCTGGTGTTGCGGGTGTCCATGGGCAGCGGAGATTACTCTTCATCAGGTGACCTGCCTGCTCGTTTGCCTCCTTCTATTATATAAAAAAGTCCTCTACCATAGTCCACTTTTAGTCGCCTTTTACGACACCCAAGGGAAGAGAGGGGGTGGTAGTATTCTTTCACCGCCACGCAACACGGTTATTACGACATTAACTGGGACCAATGGGCTCTACGTGCCTATGGAAGCACGGAGGAGCTCGAGATGTTTTTAATTTGGTCGCCCATCCGGTGACCCGACTTTGCAAAAGTCGCTTAACCATAGTAACTAACGCCTCCAACTGTATCTGATATCTATCGTCCCCATCCCTAGGTTGCCTGGAAAATATCGCTTTTAGTGATAAGGCAGCATTGTACGACTCTTTTAAATTGTAATGTTTTATATTTTCTGTGTTTTTAGTGTACAATAAAAAAATATTTATTCTATTCTATTCTTCACAGCAATATCGTAGATAGAAGGGCTGAGCCGGTGCGCCATCGAGCTCCCCAATAAAACGCACCTTGTTAACCTTTTACTGCGGCCACGGACTGATCAGTGCTCAATGATTGAAATGTCTCACTAGACACTAGTGTCTAGTGACACACAATAGAAATTCTATTCATAAGGCGCCGTGTTTTAAGTGTTTTTTTCTTAACATGTAAAAGAAGGAGGCAAACGAACAGGCGGGTCACCTGATGGAGAGTAATCACCGCCGCCCATGGACACCCGCAAAACCAGAGGAATCGCTGACGCATTGCCGGCATTTAAGGAAGGAATATTCTCGTTTCTTGAAGATCCCTAAAGTCGTAATAGTCCTGAAATACCGCCGCCGAGAGCTGGTTCCACTACACTGTAGTTCGAGGCAAGAAATTTCGCGAAAAACGCGCAGTGTAGACCGCCGTCCATCAAGGTGATATGGATGGAATGACAGTCGATTGCGTGTAGTGCGGTGAAGGTAATCAGTGTTGAAAACCACTAAGTCGCCGCCAGTCACCATTTTGCCAGCGTAGTTCTGTTGTCCATGGCAATATTAAGGCCTGTGCCTATCCTTCACGTGAGGAGGCCGGAGCTCTCTCATCTATTGGGAAGTTTGTATTTAGGTATACATTTTGTATGTTTCTGTAAATTCTATGTCTATGAAATATGTAGTTGCAAAATTAATCGTTCTCACTCACATAATTGATACTATATCTATACTAATATTATAAAGAGGAAACATTTGATTGTTTGTTTGTATTGAATAGGCTCCGACACTACAAGACCGATTTAAAAAATTCTTTCACTGTTCGGAAGCTGCACTATCTCTGGGTGATTAGACATCCTTACTAAAACTCAAATAAATTCCTTAAATCGCGTGCGGTAAGAAAACTATTCATGATAGAATAAAATAATGTACTATGGCTTTACAGAACACACCATTATCTACAAAAAGTGTCGAGATAACATATGTCTAACTATTTTAGTTACATCACAATAAGTGTTCTTGGGAGGGGAATAATTTTGAAAATTCGTCACGGGGTACGGGGTCCACGCGAACGAAGCGAAAGGAAAGAATTTGTTTGATTTGAATAGGCTCCGAAACTACTGGACGGATTTAGAAAATTCTTTGACCATTAGAAAGCTACATTCTTCCCAAGTGACATACGCTATATTTTATCCCGATATTCTTACAGGAACGGGTACCACGCGGGTAAAACCGCGACGATCCGCTAGTCCTTAATAAAATAATCTATCTATCTATTTACAGCCTATATACTGTTCTAGTGCTGGGCAAAAGCCTCCATCATTGAAATTGTCATCACTACAATAGATGGTTGTTGGCTTAATTACCATGCTTGCCCAATGCGGGTAGGTGATCACAAACCCGGGCTATGCATCGAAAAATCCGATAACAATTTGCCCGTCCCGGGTATTGAACCCAGGACCTCCGGATATCGAGCCGAGCGCTTAACCACTCGGCCACCTAATTACACATACATCTATACTACATATTATTATAAAGCTGAAGAGTTTGTTTGCTTGAACGCGCTAAACTCAGGAAGTACTAGGCCGATTTAAAAAATTCTTTCAGTGTTAGATCCCATTTATCAAGGAAGGTTATAGGCTGTAATTTGTTTAGGTGCGGGTACGCGTATGGGTAGTAACCCGTGCGAAGCCGGGGCGGGTCGCTAGTACATAATATAATCACGACTATTATCCCCGAAGGGTTAGTCAGAGACTAGGCAATGAGGACAGCAAAAGCAGTCCTCTACCATAGTCCACTTTTCACTGAATAGCGACTGCACATGTGCTGACAGGTGGTGAGCCCATCGCCGCTCTAATCTGTTGGATGAATGTGCAGTCTTTAGTCCGTTAGTCGCCTTTTACGACACCCAAGGGAAGAGAGGGTTATCCACGACCTAATCGCTATCCCTATTAAAAACTAACATTTAATAAAATATTATTTTTAGCCGTAGCGGCTCACTTAAAGAATGCTAACACCCCCACTCTTTTGTTGGGTGTCGTAAAAGGCGACTAACGGACTAAAGACTGCACATACATCCAACAGCATAGAGTGGCGATGGGCTAACCACCTGTCACGCTGAGCGTTGCTATTTAGTGAAACGTGGACTATGGCAGAGGACTGCTTTTGCTGTCCCCATTGCCTAGTCTCTGACTAACCCTTCGGGGATAATAGTCGTGATTTGTATGTATGTATGTTTTAGGTATGTATTGAAAGTATTCAGTAGGAAATATTAGCTTTGTGGCTCAAGTATTTTAGAATACAAACAAAATATCATAGTTGCATAAAATTATACGAACAATCCATTCTATATGTTACCACAAAGATGAACGTTTGACTTTTTCTTTTTTTCCATGCTTACTTCTTTTATTTCATTTCTAGATCTGACAGATGATAAAAACCGTTTTAAAATTCGAACCAGCTTGTCTTTGGATTGGCAAAGATGCCGATGTCGACGAATGAGAATACATTAGTATTAATTTACACACCGAAAACATTTCAAGCAATAACTTGTAGTGTCCATACTTTATAATGAAACGCCTAAACTAACAAACCTTTCTAATTACGAACATGTCCCGTTTTTACGTACAAAAAACAATACTAATTAGATAATTGAGCAACAAAAACTGCACCAAATATCTTAAGAGATGTTGCTTCCATTAGTTAAGGCGGGTATCGTAAATCGACTCAACCACTGCAGACATACCGAAATCGGGACATCCATTACGCTTCAAGAGGGTAACACACGCCGTGGTCAGTTCAAAACAAAAAAAAAGAAAACCAAACCGAACCGAACGAAAAGTAAAAGAAAAAAACAAAAACAAATATATTTGAAAAAAATGTCGTACTGTCAAAATGGTTCGCGGTAAATTTTGCCGCGCTGTCTGCTGCTCGGCCGCTATTGGTCAGACGCGTGCGTAGGCGTGGCCGCCATTCGTTTATGGAACAACTCGGCGGTTTATTTATGATGTGCATTTCAGTATTTATAATGTTTTTTACGTGTTGACTATGGTGCGGCGCGGGGGCGGCGGGGGGCAGCATTTGAATTGTTGATTATGGCTCTGTGGCTACGATAAAGCGGAGAGGCGAGAATTTATTTGTTCATAGATTATGGTTTTTCTTATAACAAACTGTTTTACATGTGAGGTAACATCATAAATCATGTGCTGGCGTTATGTGGCGCTTTACGACGCGTTTGAACTAACAAGCATAATTTTATTTATGGTTCCTACATTTCAGTATAGTCTATTTTCGATAGCGCTACTTTAAGGGATATTGAATGCCGTTGTAGCCTAGTGGTTAAATCACCATCCCCCACAGATAAGTAGCAAACGCTAACCCTGTCTATTCGTAATGCGTCGTACACTGCTGTGTTTGTGCCAATTGCTAGTGAAAAATAGAGCTGCGCGCGCGCATTGTAGGTATGTTTTGCACGACGACTCAGGAATAGACAGGCGGGAGCATTAGCTACTTGTCTATAGAGGTGGCTGGTGCACCCACTTTGTAGGAGACGTCCCAGTCTACCAGTAATAGGTATTTAGTGTACTACCGTAATTATTGTACTCGTATTGTTGTCATAAGTAAGCAAGCCTAATGATATGTCTTACTCGCATTGTTGTCTTATACAAGCAAGCCTAATGATATGTTCTCTGAATTAATTAATACAAATAACTGGATTCAAAAACTGTGTGGTAGACCAGTGTGTATTACCAGGAATTCCAGGGAATTCAGTGGAATTAGATATTTAAATACAGTGTATTAGAGTTTCTCCTATTCCTATAACCAAACCAGAGACCACAAAAGTAAAGCGATTGACAGTACGATTTAAACAGTGTTAATTTTAATTACCTTCATTTTTACTAACTTGCACCTAGTTGTAGTGTGTCTCACCTTACCTTTGCTAACCTGTACACCTGTACTAACCAACGTCCGAGTACTATTAAATCATACTTAAGTCGAAATAGTAGTTTCTATAAAAACCTCACTCGGTCTGCCCAAATGTTAGCGAACATTGCAATAATTTAGTAAATACAACCAAGGACGAATTTGTCCATGATACAACATACAAGGTCATTGACTTTGTAGGAAACATCGCAGGACCTGTCCTTTCTGTCTTTAAAGTCAATCTTACCAGGCTTATCAACTTTGTAGGAGAATTCAGTCCACCAGTCATGCATAAAACGTATTTTCTAACAAGACGAGCTTACTTTAACGCTAAATCACTTACCAGGCTCGTCGACTTTGTAGGAGACGTCGCAGAACCCATCCTAGCGGTCCTTAAATGCAACAAACACTCACCCCCTTACTATTTGTAATTCGTCCTAAGTTCCCTTATTTTAAATAGGTAAAATTAACCGCGTCGCGTAGCGGTGAAAGAACACTACCATCCCCTCTCTTCCCTCGGGTGTCGAAAAAGGCGACTAACGGACTAACACTGCACATACACCCAACAGCATACAGCGGCGATGGGCTCACCACCTGTCACGCTAAGCACATGTGCAGTCGCTATTTGGTGAAAAGTGGACTATGACAGAGAACTGCTGTTGCTGTCCTCATTGTCTAGTCTCTGACTAACCCTTCGGGGATAATAGTCGTGATTATATCTACTTATGTATGTAAAATGCCGTCTTATGCTTACACCAAGGCCAGGGGCGACCGCGGGTTATCTGGGACTGTCCTCCTCTTCCCCCGCTCAGTTAGAAAAGCTCGACGGGGAGAGTCTGGTCAACCCACTAAAAACCTAGTGCCATCCCTTCTGTGCCACGGAGATAGCTCGGGACCACGAACAGCAAGCTCCTAGAAGTCGTCGTACCCTGATATGGACTATGCGGCTAAATCACTTACCAGGCTCATCAACTTTGTAGGAGACGTCGCAGGAGCCATCCTTGCGGTCCTTGAAGTCGATTTCGGCCTTGCTGGGGCCTTCCAGCGAGATAGCCAGCTGGCCCGCGCCGGCCTCGCGCGTCCATACGTTGAACTCGTTGAAGCGACCGGCCTCGCCGCGCTCGAGGCCCGTGCCGCCGGCTTTGACTAAATGGGAGCCAGAGTCCTTGAGAGGACCTACGGTGAACTGGAAGGGAGATCCTGGGAAAATAGATTGAGGAATTAAGTGGGTTGGCGGGCTGGATAAATCCATTTGATTTTTAAGTAAGTATTTAAATAGATTTTGCTTTTATCTTATTTATTTTTGGTAATATTTGATTATTTGCGTTCAAAAAACGCCAAATAAACTTAAAGATAACGAAACGCTGAAAAAAATTTCTTTCTCAGGCGGGAATCGAACCCGCGTCATCAGCAATCCGGGCAGCTGCGTTGACCACTGCGATGACATTTTTTTTCAACGTTTTTCAATCTTTGACTTTATTTATTTTTGACAAACACGAAACTCTGTTTTATTAAAAAGACTCTAACAGATCAGTTAACAGCTGGTCATAAGCACATGCGGCCTGTATGCTCTCATCCTCACCAGGAATGTGGATCTCCCGATACTTGACGGAGACGGTGTGCACGCCCAGCTCCTTGGGCACGAAGTGGACGGAGTACAGGCCGTCTTCCACCTCCTGGATCTCGGCGTCTTCAGACACGCCGCCGGGGCTGGTCACCGTGGCCGCCAGGTCGAACGACGTGATGCCTGAGCAAACAATGTGTCATCATTTATTCATTACCGTGTTTTGATACACTTAGAGACTACTTTAGTATGAACAAGTATATTTCGGTTCTGTAGTATTTAGGTACGCATCGTGAACGCAAAATTTAACATGAACTGCGTTCGACTTTTTTTTTCCATTTCCGCAAATTTGATTTTTTTCCATTCCCGCCAAATTGCACCTGCTGTCAAAATTTGTAGACTTTTCGATTGCAAGACTGAGAGGTTAATTCATTATACCTACTAGCGGCTCGCAACTCCGTGACGAAATTACAAACACAACAAAAAAGAATTAGCCAAATAGGTGCAGCCGTTCTGAAGTGATGCGTGTACAAACATTTTGGAAATTGAGTTTTATTCATAAAAGTTATACAGTATCTATTTATTTACTTTATTAGCAATGCTAATAAATATAGCGCACCTGCGGAAGAAGAACGTAGCTTTAAAGTAGCTTAAAAGTTTAGTCACGTTGATACCAAGGCATGCAACGAATATTCGAATACTATTAGAAGCCCGATATTCGAATAAGAAATCAGTGATATTCGAAAGTATTAGAATCATTTAATTTTAGTATCTTTTCCATTGTTTTCCAATACGACGATAATAAAATAATAACAAACAAATATTGGAGTTTACATTGAAACCACCTTGAGTTGACCTTCCCATGAGTGTCGTAAGAGGTCGCCAAAGACTGCACATAAATCCAACAACATAGAGCGGCGATCAGCTCACCATCTGTCACGCTGAGCACGTGTGCAGTTGTCGTTTAGTGAAACGTAGCCTGTGGAATTGTACTGCTTTTGCTGTCCTCATTGTCTGGTCTCTGTCTAAGCCTTCGGAGTCGTGAATTTAGGGGAGACTGTTCTAAAACCCGTTACCGAGGTAAAACCGTATAGTGCATTTATTTTCTATATTTTTTCGAATTTCGCGCTGTTATTTCGCAAGTGGCCGCCAACCAATAAGAAGTCACTATCAACAAAAAATGGCTGGAGCATGATTGCTACGCGCGGAGTTATCAAAAAAATATTGTTTTGAAACGGTTTTATCTAACTTTGCCAGCAAAGAAAAGTAAGGATTGTTTTATCAAACTAAATACCAGGTCAGTATATTATTATTTATGTAATTGTATGTCTATTAACTAAGAACTGACATTGTATAAACCGACATTTTTACTTGTGTTTGTGAGTGAGAATGTGTATACGTGTACAAGCTGCTCGGGGGTAAAACCGTACGGGGTCATACCGGCCAGTATACGGTTTTGCCCTTTTGTACTTTTTACACTCAAGAGGTCAATATGTGGTTAAGGAATGATTCAGGCCGAGTGGTCACCCAGTTCCAGGTAGGAAAACTTTTCGGAGTAAGTTATTGCAAGGCTGCTACAATACAAATAGCAATATCTGGCTTTTCGGCGACAGGTATCTTCCACGCTAATCGTCTTCAGTGAAGCTGATTTTGTTGCAGCTCAAACAACAGATACAGCGATAAACCAATAAATTTCAGGTGTTGCCCTATTGGCTTCTGTTGTCCAAATTCAGCCTGCTCCATTGACTTCAACTACCATAACGGATACTGCGCTGTCTACCTCATCTGCTCCAATAGACCGTGCGCCAGCAGCTTCAACTGCTCTAATCGATCCTACACCATCGAGTTCAGGTGTTCCAGTCAGTTTTTCTTCATTGGTTGATACTACTCCAGTTGATCATGTGTCTCCATCCATTAAATCACCATTTTTATCAGCAACAGACATAATGCCGATTCCTAAAATAAGTAGTGATTACAAACGCAAAACTGACCATCGAAGAGGTAAAACAGCTCTATTATAACTTCCTCTCCTTACAAAAATGAGCTGATGGAAATTGAAAATAATAGAAAACGTAAGACTGCTCTCAATCTTAATCAGCCCCTTAAAAAAATAGAGCCAAAAAGAAAACCTACTACTTACCGATAAAGCCAAAAGTAACAAGGAAAACTTATGTTTTGTATTGCCGAGAAGAATTTGGTAAAAGTCGTTTGAATGATTGCTGGGTACAATGCATTTGTTGTGGAGGGTGGTCACATGAAAGCTGTACGGGTTTGGATCCCGAGGATCTCGATACATTTGAATGTTTCGGCTGCATTGCTGGACGTTCGAGTTCTAGGGGCAAAACCGCATACAGTATACGGTTTTAAACGCCCTCCAGGGCAAAACCGGCATTTCCATTATTTTACCATTTTTTAAATAATTTCTTAAAATTGCTAGATATAAGCAAAAGTTTTATTGGATAATGTTCCTAATAAGACTGTTAAGTATAAACGTTGATTAGACTATGCCATGTTTCAATCATTGCTAAGTTATGGGCCTTCATCCTTAGCTATACAGTTTTGGAACAGTCTCCCCTAATAAAATATGCAAGTATGTATGTGTATGTAAATATTCGAAAAAAATGGCTCACCACCTCTCACGCTGAGCACATGTGCAGTCGCTATTTGGTGAAAAGTGGACTATGGTAAAGGACTGCTTTTGCTGTCCTCATTGCCTAATGTCGGACTAACCCTTCGGGGATAAAAGTCGTGATATGTATGTATGTATGGCGGTGATACGGGGAATAGTCTTTATGAGCGTACCTGGCATTTTGAAGGTGAGTTTGCAGTTGGTCCCGACCTCGGTGAGGGGGGCAGGGTCGCGCTGCCTCTGGATCTTCTCTCTCTGTCTGTTGCTGCCTTCACCAGATACCTAAAAACACAAGCATCTCTCAACAACTGGCAAAACCTTCATCGTTAGTCATCCTATCCTCATAGTGAGACATCTTTCCTCTTAACGTCTTGAACTTCCTTGACTTCAAGTCTTAAGGTTGCTTAAACTGCATCTGCTTCAGACCTGGTTAACTTATTATATATATTATATATTATATTATTTTGTTTTGTTTGAAATTGAAGGGCTAATATTCAGTGAACCTGACAAGCTATATCTTAGTCTTAAGAAAAATTTTAAACACTGAAATAAGACGACAACCTTAGGCGGGAATCGAACCACGAAAAGGTGGTGGAACAACGAGGTGAAAACTTTTGATGAAGCAATGTTGACTAAAAACATAAGCATCAAGCACTGACAAATTTCGACGGGTGAAAACCAGACCTCGGTAGCCAAGTGGTTAAGGCAGCCGCCTAGAATGCGGAAGGTGCGTGGTTCGATTCCCGCCTGAGGTTGTCGTCTTATTTCAGTGTTTAAAAATTTTACTTAAGCGTTAATAAATCGCTAAAATATATAAAAAAACATTAAAATAATATATCTTAGTCTGTCACCACAACAACATTAGCACACAGCAAAAGGTAAGATATCCAGTTCCTCAGTAGTTAAGTGTTGCAGGTGCAGTGCATTCCCAGCTATGGTATTTTCATTTACCATCAGGTGAGGTGAAAGTCAAGCGCTTTTACCCGTCAATGATTCACCTGTCATGTTCCCCCCAATCTTAGAGTTTCCCAACCACAGCACATTTAACCGCCTCTGTGGTCTACTGTCTAAGCCATCGGTTTTCGACCCAGAGGTCCCCGGTTCGATTCTCATCTCATCTTTGTGTACTTGATTTAGTTGGTGGATGGGCTTGTTAAGTCCGCCTGGCTAGCTACTAATATCTTAGATAAAGTCTGGCGCCATAACAACACTGTTATTGTGTTTCGTCAGTTTAGAGATAAGATAACCAGTTCCTCAGTGGTTGATGATTCCGGGTGAAGCTCGCATCCACCTTCGGCCCTATCGTCACTTGCCGTCACGTGAAAAGATGGCTAATTGCGTACCGGTAGAGAAAAAAAATGTTTAAAACAACTTTTCTAGCACATAATATTATTTGTGAAAAAAAGCAAAAAAATATGACAACCACCTTAACAGTGAACGGCGATCCTTCAACATGGTGGTCGGCAAACTTCAGGTTGACGATGTAGTAGCCAGGCTCGGTTGGCTTGTAGCTGATGGCCAGCACGCCATCCTTGCTGTCCGCGCACTGGATCTCGGCTTTGCTGGGACCTGTGGAGTCAAGGTCACGGTCAAGGTCAAAAAGGCATTGGCTAAAAACAAACCAGCTTGTAATTGTACATCCTGGTTGCAGGCATATTTCATTGGAAGAAAACTTAAAAAATAAAATTAAAATTTTAAATTAAAATCTTAACATTTTGATGAAAGGCACAATAGATCTACATGGGCATATAAATCTTCTCAAATCACTCTCTGAACTGCTATCAACAGAAAAGTCTCAATTAATTCCTGACGGAGAGCCAAGGGTTCAGTAAGCTCTTCTGTACGAGTCGACTTGTTTGCTTACAAGGAGTAGCTATATAATAATCATTATCATCATCAGCTGAAGAACATCCACTGTTGGACTATGGCCTCATTGCAAGGATCTCGTTTATGGGTTATAACGATTGTCATCTTACGACAAAAACAAAGACCAACAGTTTTACGTGCCATCTGAACACAGAAGCGTTTGAGGTGTTTTTAACTTTCTGACCCATCCAGTGACCCAGCATGCGTCAATATACCATCAGTTTATTGATTATGTTATGGTGGTATGATTAGGACGAGCCTTACCTTCAATGGAGAGGGACAGGCCTCCGTACCCTGCGTTCCTGGTGTCCACTGTGAATGTGTTGTCGCCGTGAGTCTTGCCCTCTTTCAGCGCGGTGCCCGATACCTGGAGTAGCAGAAATTTAAAAAATATACGTACATACACACATCAAAAGTGTCTAGGGATCAACATATATTTTTGCAATAACTTTTCTCCTGATTGATATTAATTAAAATTTTCTTTAAGGATTCATCAAATAAAGTGTTTTCGTTTGTCTACACTAGTCTACAGTAACGATAAACCAAGTCACCTTTGCATTAATAAAGAAATTTGCCATTTTCCTAATAAAGCGATTTTTGACATTTGAACCACTAACATTAAAGTTCGAAAAAAAGACTGAAATAACAGTTTTCTTTAAAATTTTATTGGGTAACTTAAACAATTAATAATCCGTGTTTCTACCGCGAACACTAACAACACAAGAACATCGGTTTGGCATACTCAAAATGAGTTCATCCAAATCACGCTGTGGAATGGCCGCCCATGTTCGTTGCAACAACAAAAAAAGGTCTTCTTGCGACTGGATACCCTCCATATTCGGCAGAGCTCTTCTCTGTAGCATATCCCATGCATGCTCAATCGGGTTCAAGTCTGGCGACTGAGCAGGCCAGGGCATGACATTGATGTTAGCTGCGGCGAGAGTCTGTCTTACAACTCTTGCGGTGTGCGGTCGTGCATTATCATGCATTAACTGAAATAAGGGACCGATTTGCACTTGTAGAGGAACGATGACGTCTGATACAATCGTCTCAGCATAAATTTGAGCGTTGATCCAAATCAACTCAGTTCTTCCGCCGATCCAAATACCCGCCCATACCATGATGGTTCCACCACTATAAGGATGGACTTCCTGGCAGGATTTTAATCGCTGTTGGCGTCCAGGGGTTCTCCAGTGTCGTATACGTCTTGTATCCGGTCTCATACCAAAACGAGACTCATCAGAAAAGCACACGAAACGCCATTGTTCTTCTGCCCAATTTCTGTGTTCAAGAGCCCATTGATATCGAATCCTACGATTGTGCATTGCTATAGGTGGTACCCTTAGCGGTCTTCGGGAATGAAGGTTCACTTCATGCAAGCGGTTTCTGACTGTTTGGTCGCTAATTAAGTTCCCTGAAGAGTGATAAAGCCTCACGGCTAACATCATGGCGGTTATTGTTGGAGCTCTTCGAGTTGTGATTTGAATGTATCGGTCTTGTCTCCGTGTGGTGCAGCGATACCGTCCTCCATGGCGCTCAGCCACGGTACCAGTGCTTCGGTAACGTGTCCAAAGTCGACTGATAACACTCTGACTTGTATTCAGAGCTAAAGCCACAGTACGTTGCCGGGAACCAGCTTCTATCATTCCTACGGCTCTGAGCATTTCTTCCCTGCTTAAATGACGTCGCCGCTCCATAATAACGTTGGTTTTAATCAGTAGTAGGGAAACAGTAGCACTAATAATGTCTTCAATGCGTTGTATGTTTTTATAGGGAAAATATTGACAGCTGATTTTCATCTTTTACTAGAAATTGATTGAAAGTTCCTGTTTCAAATTATGAAATGCACCAAAAAGGATCCATATAAATTTATAAAATCATAAATTTATTACAAAGCCACACCTCAATCTCAAGAAATCCGCATAAAAATGCTTGATCCCTAGACACTTTTGATGTGTGCATAATCACGACTATTATCCCCGAAGGGTTAGTCAGAGACTAGGCAATGAGGACAGCAAAAACAGTCCTCTACCATAGTCCACTTTTCACTGAATAGCGACTGCATCTGTGTGTGAATGTTGTGTGTGCACAGCACAGTCTTTAATCCGTTAGTCGCCTTTTACGACACCCAATGGAAGAGAGGGGGGTGGTAGTATTCTTTCACCGCTACCCGATACGGTTGAACACGAAAATATATTCTATTATATAATACAAACATATTGAGAGAGATGAGTGTCGGTACTTCACTCACCGGAGTTCGTTCACCGGATGAAACACAGTAGCGAGTGGCAAAATTGTTTCACACCGATTTTCCAAATTAATTTGCTTTGATTTATTTATTTATTTAGACACAATAACAGTTCACAAGTAATTTTCAAAAAATTATGTCATTAGCATATGCAAGACACTCATTGCTGATCAACTCCAATAGATCGTTAATGTAAACAATAAACAACAATGGACCTAGATTTGAGCCTTGTGGAACAACAGACAATGGTTGAAAGGTGATTGAATTATATCCATGTACCGTTACTGAGTTCTATTCAATAAGTACGACTCTAACCACCTCATAATAATATTTTCTGATAATATTATTTTCGGCGTAAATGTAATGATTGTTACAAAAAACTCTAAGTTAATAAAACATCTAACCTGGGAATACAAAGGGCTAATGTTACCAGCGTTCTTGGCTCCACCGTTCCCATGTGGCCACAGTTGGAAAACATCTTTTATTTAAAGGTTTATTTTCTTTAGTAAGTTAAAGTAATTTATAAGTTGAGCTGTTGTTAATATTCTTACTTCCATTTTGTTTTACAATATAACCTTTCTACTAACCTGGACTTTTTTGGCGTCACCGACTTCTTGGTCCTGAACGGTGATGGTGAAGGGTGAGTTCTGGATGTGCACACCCATCTTCTTGACGGTCACGACGTGCTGGCCTGCCTCCCTGGGGGTGAAGCTGATGCCAATGTTACCGGACGGCAACTTCTTGAGGAAGCAGGGCTCCTCAAGACCTGAGGGAGCCTGAAAACAATGAAAAGCTATATAAATAACTTTCATCGCAATATTGGACAAATTACTTAAACCCGCTTCACGCTTAACCTTCTTAACCTTCGTCCACGCTTACGTAAAAACACCGTCATTTTGCACAAATTATTTAATAATTAAGCGAAAATTATATAATAATTAAGCCATCGTCTTTTACTGATATTTCTAAGTATGACGTTTTAATCGATCAAACATTGTTTACTGCGTACTGACAGACATATCTGCACAAAACGATGAGAATACATTTTTGTAGGTTTATGAACAGAGAAATGTTAAAACATGGATGAATATTTTTATATTTTTTTATTCAGGATATATTGCATGATGTAATATGTCTTAGGGTGGATTCGACCAAATTGGAATAAGGTCTTATACCTAGATTAAACGCCGAATTTGTATAGACTAATCTCGGAGTAAGTCTTATTCCAGTTTGGTCGAATCCACCCTTAGAAACACATAATATGTTTCCTAAATAATGTTTATACCTGAATGGTGGCATTCAATGTGCGGACTTCATTGTCGCTGACTTTGCCCGGGAGGGTGACCTCGCTGCAGCTCCCCACGGAGATCTGGTTCCTCTTGCGACCCTCGCCGGTCACCTGGAATTGGATAAGGAATCGTTTATTAATTATAATAACTTTTCTACGCTCACACAAGATCGAACGTGGTGGAGATAAGTAAATTTAAAAACCCACTTTTTTATAAAGTTTGACGGCTATTTTTTAAGTGAAATCGATTCTACTCACGATTTTGAACCAACTGTATAAGTAAAATTTTAAACACTGATAAAAGACGACAACCTCAGGCGGGAATCGAACCACGCACCTTCCGCATTTCGGGCGGCTGCCATACTTACTTGTGTATATTTAAGCGTTAGTAAAACGCTAAAATATATTATAAAAAAAACATATTAGATTTTAGGTTATGACTAATTTAACTAACACTTAGAGAGATTAGGCCACATCCAACGACGCTGGCCCGATGCAGGCTGATTCGTATAGGTATAGACTGCCATATTACTACAACAACCGTGACTAACGACTTTATATGCCACGGATATAAGCACGGAGGAGCTCGAGACTCCATCCAGTTACAAAGTTGCTTAACTTGCCCGTAAAACCACTTTTGCTTTTGCCAAAGCCTTAGTCACTGCGCTACTGATCAATTACCTTAGCAACGAAGGGTGATCCCCTGATGTGTTTGTCACCGAATCTGATGGACACCTTGTACTCGCCAGGTGCTGTGGGCAGGAAGGACACCGCCACGGTGCCGTCTTTGTTGTCGTGGCATGTGATCTGCAAGGAAGAACAGTGTCTGTGTTACTATACATAGATAGATTCACAACTATTTACCTCAAAGAGTCAGCCAGAGACTAGGCAATGAGAACCACAGAAGCAGTCCTCTGCCATTGTCCACGTTTCACCAAATTACAGTGCACAATATGCTCTGCGTGATACGTGGTAAGCCATATTACTGTTGGATGTATATGCAGTCTTTAGGCCGTTAGTAGCCTTTTACGACACTTAAGAGAGAATGGTGGTACACTTTTAGTGTGCCGCTGCACCACAAGGCTACCACAATCTCTATTTTACCATAATGTAAACATTATAAAAACGTCTCTTTTATGTCTTAAGAGTTTTTTCACTTTTTAATCGTTGGTCTTCTGCGTCTTCGTATACGTATTATAGGGATGTTAATAAATGGAACTCGTTAATAGTTAATAGCTTATTAACGACTATGGCTTCCTTAGTCAGAAGTTCAGCTATGCGATTCTCTAAGCGACACATAGACGCTGCGCGCATGGCTGTGATGTGCTGTCTCTTTCCAATTCTATGAATGTGAAAGAGACAGAGTCAATCCTCAGCGCTGCGGCAACCTCTGCTACCAAGGCCTTAACTTAGATAATCGCACTGCAGAATTGTGGAAGGATTAGTCAGTAATGAGCTATTAGTTAGACATGAGCAAATGAAATATACTTACATACTTTTGTCTGAATTTAAGATAAATTGATAATGTCCTCAGGTTAAAAGGCATCCCAGTAAAAGGATGTTCTTTCTTATTATTATTAACATCTAGTATACGTCTTTTTCCCCCCATTTAACATCGTATCCAGCATGTACTTCCCTTATAGATATAAAATCTGATTAATACTTTGAAGTATCTACCGATCCTTAAAGTCCAGAACATTTTCAACATTTCTTTTTCTTTTTATATTATGCCTGGCAAATGACCCCACTCCACCTGATGTTATGTGGAAGTTGAGGACAATTTTTTGTGCGTAGAATAATAGAAATTGTACCTCAGCCTTGCTCGGCCCTTCCACCGCCATCGACAGGCCACCAGCGCCGGCTCCCTTGGTGCTGATGGTGAACAGGCTGGGCTCGCCACTCACGCCGCTGAGCAGGCCCGGCCCGTACGCGGTCACGTAACCTGACGCGACGGAGTCCACGCTGAACTTGTAGGGGGAACCTGGTGACATGATAAGTACAATGAAAGTCAAGGAAATTTTCAGGCTACAAGAATTCATAGGCCTTTTTTAATGATGCAGACCCGGCGAAGGAGCATACGGCGTGCTTAATAAAAAATAGTTACCGCATCTCTAGGAAGCTTAAAACACTATGGGTACTTTGCTGACCCTAAAGTTTCAATTCATAAACAATATCCTATAGTTCAAAGCAGAACAGCAATACTGAATAGTGCTGCTTGCCGGCCAAAGTAGTATTGAGGTGGTCAATATTCAGTCGAATCTTGGGCAAAACCCTACCACTTAAGACTCAAGCACTTAAAAAGTACTTATCTATTGCGTTTACAAAAATTACAGATAAGAGATCCAGTTCCCCAATAGTTAAGGATTCCGGGAGAAACGCTCTTCCAGCTCTTTCATCTCTCCTTATTGCCACTTACCATCAGGTGAGATGAAAAAAAGGCTAAGCCCATTTCAGTTTTGGAATTTTAAAAAAAATATGATTGTTCTCTTACCTTGAACATGCTCGCCATTGTATTTGACGTATAGCTCATGGATCCCTTCTTCCCTGGGCTCGTAGCGGATGCTGACGGTGCCATCCCGGTTGTCCTCGATGATGGGCTGGTCTACGTTGCCGCTTGGCATCTTTACTTCAGCTATGGTAAGAAATAACTTCTATCAATTGGGTGTTAGGGTTTAGTTTCAAAAGTGTTGTGGGTTTTGGTAAGATTACTAGATTTTTGATCACATAAAATGTTTAGTGGATATGGTCCTTCTGTCAAGGTTGTTACATTACATTACCTTTTAAATATATTTATGAGAGGAGCGTTAAAGATAAGGCATACCCTGACTTCGAACTTTGAAAGAGAGAGAGAGAGAGAACTTCTAGACAAAAGCAGCTTATTTCAAAATAACTTTTAATAACACCGAACAACCAACCTTTTCTCGTGTCTATGTGGTATATGCTCACAAAATTTATCGGCGTATACTTTAGTCCCAGTCCAGTCTCGTTAAACGATATCTGATGTGCCTCCGAGAACACTATGGGTATCGCTTCCTGGTCAATTTCGGACACTGAGAAGTATTTCTTGAAACTGTCAAAGTAGAAAGTGGAGACCTCCTCCCATGTGACCTCCTTCTCGTTGCCACCGACAATGGAGTTCCAGAGACCACTCATGAACGCCATTTATCAGATATGATCGGGACACTTCCGGGAAAACAGACTTGAGCTTGTGTGCAGTGTGGGTTTCAGATGGTGCGCATTTTGTTGTGTGTAAGGCTTCGTGGTGCATCGATTTGGTGTGCTGTCGTGTGTGGTTTTCGATAAACTTGATCGAAGTGTGTGGTAAAGAGGTTGGTGCGGACGGATTCGAAATTTTAATCGTATGCGTGTTTTTTCTTTTTTTTTGTTGTCGTGGGTTTTACTAATAAAGAGTAGGTATGAGAAGCACTCAAATGATTCACTTGTTAAAAATGCTATACTACACACATCAAAAGTGTCTAGGGATCAACATATATTTTTGCAATAACTTTTCTCCTGATTGATATTAATTAAAATTTTCTTTACGGATTCATCAAATAAAGTGTTTTCGTTTGTCTACAGTAACGATAAACCAAGTCACCTTTGCATTAATAAAGGAATTTGCCATTTTCCTAATAAAGGGATTTTTGACATTTGAACCACTAACATTAAAGTTCGAAAAAAAGACTGAAATAACAGTTTTCTTTAAAATTTTATTGGGTAACTTAAACAATTAATAATCCGTGTTTCTACCGCGAACACTAACAACACAAGAACATCGGTTTGGCATACTCAAAATGAGTTCATCCAAATCACGCTGTGGAATGGCCGCCCATGTTTGTTGCAACAACAAAAATTTTAAATATTAATTAAAATTTTCTTTAAGGATTCATCAAATAAAGTGTTTTCGTTTGTCTACAGTAACGATAAACCAAGTCACCTTTGCATTAATAAAGAAATTTGCCATTTTCCTAATAAAGGGATTTTTGACATTTGAACCACTAACATTAAAGTTCGAAAAAAAGACTGAAATAACAGTTTTCTTTAAAATTTTATTGGGTAACTTAAACAATTAATAATCCGTGTTTCTACCGCGAACACTAAAAACACAAGAACATCGGTTTGGCATACTCAAAATGAGTTCATCCAAATCACGCTGTGGAATGGCCGCCCATGTTCGTTGCAACAACAAAAAAAGGTCTTCTTGCGACTGGATACCCTCCATATTCAGCAGAGCTCTTCTCTGTAGCATATCCCATGCATGCTCAATCGGGTTCAAGTCTGGCGACTGAGCAGGCCAGGGCATGACATTGATGTTAGCTGCGGCGAGAGTCTGTCTTACAACTCTTGCGGTGTGCGGTCGTGCATTATCATGCATTAACTGAAATAAGGGACCGATTTGCACTTGTAGAGGAACGATGACGTCTGATACAATCGTCTCAGCATAAATTTGAGCGTTGAGGTTGCCTCTGATCCAAATCAACTCAGTTCTTCCGCCGATCCAAATACCCGCCCATACCATGATGGTTCCACCACTATAAGGATGGACTTCCTGGCAGTATTTTAATCGCTGTTGGCGTCCAGGGGTTCTCCAGTGTCGTATACGTCTTGTATCCGGTCTCATACCAAAACGAGACTCATCAGAAAAGCACACGAAACGCCATTGTTCTTCTGCCCAATTTCTGTGTTCAAGAGCCCATTGATATCGAATCCTACGATTGTGCATTGCTATAGGTGGTACCCTTAGCGGTCTTCGGGAATGAAGGTTCACTTCATGCAAGCGGTTTCTGACTGTTTGGTCGCTAATTAAGTTCCCTGAAGAGTGATAAAGCCTCACGGCTAACATCATGGCGGTTATTGTTGGAGCTCTTCGAGTTGTGATTTGAATGTATCGGTCTTGTCTCCGTGTGGTGCAGCGATACCGTCCTCCATGGCGCTCAGCCACGGTACCAGTGCTTCAGTAACGTGTCCAAAGTCGACTGATAACACTCTGACTTGTATTCAGAGCTAAAGCCACAGTACGTTGCCGGGAACCAGCTTCTATCATTCCCACGGCTCTGAGCATTTCTTCCCTGCTTAAATGACGTCGCCGCTCCATAATAACGTTGGTTTTAATCAGTAGTAGGGAAACAGTAGCACTAATAATGTCTTCAATGCGTTGTATGTTTTTATAGGGAAAATATTGACAGCTGATTTTCATGTTTTACTAGAAATTGATTGAAAGTTCCTGTTTCAAATTATGAAATGCACCAAAAAGGATCCATATAAATTTATAAAATCATAAATTTATTACAAAGCCACATCTCAATCTCAAGAAATCCGCATAAAAATGCTTGATCCCTAGACACTTTTGATGTGTGTATTTTTTAGCAAAATCAATAGTTTTGAAATTCTTATTTTGCACTGAAATAATCACTTTAAAAAATAAGACTCGTCTTGGCGATATTATTATAATATAAAGAGCTGTCGCCTAAATTAGGAAAGGTAATGGGGTTGAATACCGTTGAGGCAAGTCGCTCTTTTTCAAGTGCTATTATTTAGTTTCAGACTATTTAACAAAAATAAATGTGTATATTAGAACAGGCTAACACACGACCTTGCTGTAACAATTATGCTTTTTTTATCACACAAATTCTAAGCAAGTCTTGTTTTTTGTAATCCAAAGCATTCTTTATGCACTCTTGCAAATCCGTCTGAACCAACCTCGTGTCATTAAATGTGAGCTCTTCTAAAATGTTTTTACAATTTTAACATATCGTGTCGCGTGTGACGATATAATTTATATATCCGAATAGTTTAGCTCGCCTAGTCACAGATCCTAAATTAACATCATCTGTTACGTCATATAATATATAAAAATATATACATAATATATAAAATGCGCATTTTTATTTGATAGCTTTGACGTGAGCAACATAAAAATTGTTGGCATGACTATGTCTCGGATTAAAAACTTCGAACTAATATATGTTGAAAGTAACGAGAGTGCTGATATATTTATGACAACCTTTGCCCGTGACGCATCAACGGCTCTCAATATATTATGCGTTTAATTAATGAGTTGCAAATATATTTATTTAATAGTTCGGACAGCTGGAAACTACCCTCCGTTTCTGACGTTTTTATTAGCATTACCATGCTGTAGTACATGGAATTAATGATCATGGAAGTTTTTATTTTTGAACAAATTGCGCGTCATTTTTTTTATAGTTTTATGAATTATCACCGCATTTTGATGTCGTAAAATCGTACCGTTGTGCCTCGTTGCACATATCTGAGGTATGGCGGTAAACAATTTTTCTCATTCAGTTTTTTTTATATAGTTTAATGTAATAAATGTCAGCTACCCAGCTGCATTTGGCCAGCGACGAAGGTCAACTCCCTGTATCCTCCAGCTAAAAGCTGACTGACAACTATAATAATACTTATATTATAACATTTTCTTAAAAAACAGCTAGAAAAATGATCATTAAAATTTCACACGAATCCTTAGGACGATGCCCAACTATAGGTGATTTAAATTTCACATGTAATCGGTAGTACAAAGCCTATATGTTGAAATTAACATCCAAATCTCATAAAACCTACTTTTCTTCATATGCCACTAGGGCAAGTTATAATCAGGTTACTTGCATTTATGGCAAGACTAGCGGCCGCTCGCGATTTCACCCGCGTGGTTCCGGTTCCCGTGGGAATATCGGAATAAAAAGTATCCTATGTGTTAATCCAGGTTATAAACTATCTGTATGCCGAATTTCATCCAAATCCATTCAGTAGTTTTTACGTGAAAGAGTAACAAACATCCATCTATACTTACAAACTTTCGCGTTTTTAATATTAGTAGGATAGAATGGCGACGCTGTAAAAAATACATACATACATATAATCACGTCTACTATCCCCGAAGGGTTAGACAGAGACTATGCAATGAGGACAGCTAAAGCAGTTCTCTGCCATAGTCCACGTTTCACCAAAAAGCGACTGCTCAGCGAGACAGGTGGTGAGCCCAACGCCGCTTTATGCTGTTGGATGCTGTGCAGTCTTTAGTCCGTTAGTCGCGTTATATGACACCCAAGAAAAGAGATGGGTGGGGGGTATTATTCTTTTAATGAGCCGCTACATGACACGGCTAAAAATATGTGCAGTCTTTAGTCCGTTAGTCGCCTTTCACGACACCCAAGAGAAGAGAGGGGGTGGTAGTATCATTCTTTTAGTATGAGCCGCTACACGACACGGCTAAAAATATGTGCAGCATTTAGTCAGTTAGTCGCCTTTTACAACACCCAAGGGAAGAGAAGGGGTGGTAGTAATCTTATCATCAATCTAAGATCAAAAAAAAAAAGAAATTTGTTCATAATTACTTCATAGATGGCGCTTAGTAAACGCGAGTCCATAGCACGTGTATAGTGCGTAATAGTATCAGACAATATCAATATTGTGCAACTGTCGGTGAACAAAATTAAAGAAATTATAAATGTCCTGAAATGAAAATCTATTTTTTTTTGTTGACAGACATAGTCAATTCTCAGCGCTGCGGCAGCCGCTGCTACCAAGGCTGTACTTTAGAGAATCGCACGCCTACGCACGACACATAGACGCTGCGCGCATGGCTGTGATCTGCTGTCTCTTTCAAATTCTATGAGTATGAGAGCGACAGAGTCAATTCTCAGCGCTGCGGCAGCCGCTGCTACCAAGGCTTTACCTTAGAGAATCGCACGGGTCTTTCCACATGGACAACAGCACTTTGGAAGGTTGAGACATAACTTTTTCAAAAGCCGGCAACGCGTCTGCGATTCCTCTGGTTTTGCGGGTGTCCATGGGCGGCGGTGATAACTTTCCATCAGGTGACCAGCTTGCTCGTTTGTCTCCTTATTTTATAAAAAAAAAAACTGTAATGAACGTGTCACGTAGCGGTGAAAGAATACCACCACCCCCTCCCTTCCCTTGGGTGTCGTAAAAGGCGACTAACGGACTAAAGAATGCACATACATCCAACAGCATAGTGCGGCGATGGGCTCACCACCTGTCACGCTGAGCAGTTGCTATTTGCGTGAAAAGTGGACTATGGTAGAGGACTGCTTTTGCTGTCCTCATTGCCTAGTCTCTGACTAACCCTTCGGTGATAATAGTCGTGATTATAAATGTATGTATGTATGTATGAGACATAACTCTCCACGCTGACCAAATACGAGTTAGTGGATTTTAACAACTGCCATTTTTGGTCATGCGCATGGTTTTATGCGTCTAAATGGCATGGTCATTTAGTTATAGAGCTATGTTGTGGCCCATAGACATAATACTACAGACCCCCTCTTTTCCCTTGGGTGTACAGAAGGCGACTAACATACTTAATGACTAGCGCATACATGCTATCCTACTAATATTATAAACGCGAAAGTTTGTAAGTATGAATGGATGTTTGTTACTCTTTCACGTAAAAACTACTGAATGGATTTGGATGAAATTCGGCATACAGATAGTTTATAACCTGGATTAACACATAGAATACTTTTTATTCTGATGTTCCCAACGGGGAACGGAAACCACGCGGGTGAAACCGCGAGCGGCAGCTAGTCCAATATAATCAAGCTAAACAAATGTGCATGTGCAAAGAATAACTTCTTTGATACAACGTCGACACGCAAAAATCAAACATAGGACTGATTTAGCGGTTCTCGTTGCCTAGTCTCGCCGCTTTAGGCTGTATTGGCAGTCATTAGTCCGTTAGACGTTTTTTTACAAAACCAAAGGGAAGAGAGTTAGTAATTATTTTTCGAACAATCAATCAATTAAAATTTTATTGCAAACTAAGTGTAAATAATGGTGACAATTAAAAAAAACTGAGCCGCTACTACAAAGCTCAAACAAAAAGTACATACAAAAATATAAATGTATGTTTGTAAATTCAAAATAGTTACATCATTTTTTTATGGTATTAAATGATAAGGCCGACGTGTTTTCAAAACACACGGAATGATTAACTATGTGGCAAGCATTCGAGACCGTAAATTATTCGCGGGGCACGCGTGATTCACGTGTTTTATATAAATTCATTATATACCTACATATAGATGAACGAAATAACTCCCGAAATAACTTTAGTTCGATGCAATAACATATTTTTTTTAAACTGTGGGTACCTACCTACTTACAAATAGTACAAAACGCTTAAATAGATCAATCAAGGAGAACAATCTTTATTAGTATGTTTTAAGCATTGGAAGCAACAAATCAATTTTTTTTTACTCATAACTTGCTTTATCGTGCTTTTTCTACTTTAGAGAAAAGTACTTGGCCCTCATCTTATTTAATGGTAAATAATGATAAGTTGAAGATGGAAGCGCACTTGACCAAGAATCTTCAAGCACCGAGGAACTGGTTATCTTATATCTTATCTGTTGGAAGTTGAAACACCACAATGTTACTGCTGAAACTAAATTGCTGATATCGTTACAGATTTATATGAAACGATGGTACCAGGTGGCATAACAACAAGCCCTGCCGTAAACCAAACCGAACACAATAAGATAACTAAGCTAGGTTTTATCTTATCTTATCTTAGTGTAGCCTGCCAATGTCTCCTTATCGCATGGCATGTAGCAACCATTGGGAGATTGTATGTAGCGCCATCCTATCACTCTTCGCGCAGTGAAAATGACTGCCAAGAGCGGCGATGGGTATGTCTGTAAAGGTCTAAAGTCTAAAGAGATGGTTTTGCACTGTCCAATCCCACGAGATTCTTTTTCAATTAAGAGAGACTCAGTCACACAAATTGGTGGAAGAAGAAGAAGAACTGTTTGAAAACCAATTCTCTATCTTCAATGCTGTGAGGCAAGAGTTGCCCCAGAGACACAGAAGTAACAGAGAAAAATAAAATAGGAGTCCTTTAGCTGTTCAATTCAGATTTAGATTCAGATTATTTATTTGAATAACACGAGTAAAGAATAATTGATGACAAATAATAAGGTCCTTTCACATTTACCGTCTTTGGGCAAATATTAATTGTAAGCTATAAATAATAATATAAAAAACTATAAAAATCAAAACATAAACATACAGAAATTAAAATCAAAATACGTTTAAACAATAACAAAACATTAATTCTATGCCATTATAAATCTATAAACAAAAAAATGTATACCGAGATATCGGTATTATGACGTGCACAATTACTTTGTATACGTGTTTTGGTATCACCATTTCCTCCCATCCTGATTCACCAGTTCACTCGCACGTTTGGTGCATTCAAAGAATCAATCACCCGTTGGCTTACCGCCTATCACAACACAACTTAATTGATGTATGACATCGTATTTGTTGTTCCAACGTTACGGTACCGCAATATTGACAATTAAATTTATTTCGACGTGTACGAATTTGTTTAAACGCGATTCTGTTCCGTTTTGTTTTGATAGATGGATGGAATTATTTGGGTGGAATCTTTTCCATCTTTTAAACATAAATACATCACGCGCCCGCTTCCAGGAGGTAGACAGGCACCAAAGCTTCAATCTGCTACGAACTACGATCCTCACGTACCTATCTACTTCTTTTGCTTTATTGACTCTCATGACTGTGTACTGTTCTGTGCTCGTGGCAGACACGACATAATTATACTTGCCAGAGGCTGGGATTCCCGAAATTCCCGAAAATAGGGCGTTTTAAATTATGGATTACTCGCAAATCACAACTACTCAAAATTTAATATGTTATTCCACAGTCTTATAACTAGTCATTCTGGCCATTAAATACTCTATTAATGATACTTTACCGCATCAAATAAAATTTCAAACATCCGTCTAATCGTAATTCATATATCGTATTACTTGCATTGTACTTGGTTTTAGTTAATGAAAAATATACGAAAATAATTCTTGTCAAATCAAATCAAATGTCATTTTGTTCATAAACACAATTTCTTTTAAGTGAAAACTTTTACTTTTAACTTTCACTTACTACACTCGTCTTCTGCAATCCGAACTGCTAAGTTGACCACTCCGCTATCAAGGTATTGGTCAGACATTTTATTTATTTATTTATTTAAAGAAAATGTGCACTTGCTGACTTAGGGGCCGTTCATTATTCACTTTTTGTTTTTTTAGCATTTTTAACCCCCTCTCTCCCTTGGTGATATATGGTGAGGTTTAAGTCTACCCCCCCCCCCCCCCTCCCCCAAAATCGCGTGTATTTTTAGTATTTTTACCTACAATTTTACCTTATAATTTTTTTACAAGCTTTTATTTAACTATGTTCGGGTGGAATTTTGCAACTCAATTTTGAAGCAGATATCTTCAACCGATTGAGCTGAAATTTTGCATACATGTGTAAATCGTGTGACAATGCAATGTTATGATGACATGGTGCTGATCTGATGATGGAGCTGGAAGGTGGCCATAGGAACTTCACAACGAAACGACACAACGTCATCGAGTTTGGGCTCGTTTGAATCGTCTTGACGAGTAGTTTGTCTTTCAATGGTAACCAGGGTCTGATGATGGAGCTGCAAGGTGGTCATAGGAACTCTGTAATGAAACAACGCAACCCTATCGCGTTTCGCCTCGTTTCATTCATCTAGACGAGTACTTTGTTTTTAAATGGTTACCAGGGTCTGATCTGATGATGGAACTGGAAGGTGGTCATAGGAACCACGTAAAGAAACGACACAACCCCATCAGGTCTCAGCTCGTTTGATTCGTCTTGACGAGTAGGTACTTTAGTGCTAGATGGCAACCAGGTTCTGTTGATGTAGCTGGAAGGTGGCCATAGGAACTCAGTAATTAAGCGACACTACCGCGTCGAGTTTAATTCGTCTTAATGGGTAGACCGTTTTTGATGGGTGGTGAGTGGTGGTGGTTTGGTGGACGTGAATAAATTATGTCAGGACAAAATGTCACGTGACCAACCGTTTTCGCGCGAAATATGAAATAATGAAGAAAAATATGTTTTTTTTCTATTAACGAATGCTTTTTAAGAAAAAAAATATTGGAAGAGGTATAAAATAAGCGTTTGATATTTTTCAAATACTTTTCCGGTAACTGTCAAGTAGCCAATGGCGACGATCCTGGCACATCACATAAGACGTTAAGAAATTTTTCAACGCATTTGATTTTATGTTTTTCTAGGAGATTAGAAGATTTTTGGACTATATGTCACATAACTTTATATACTCTAATTAGGCTCTAAAATCGTTGGTTTAAATATTTCGGGTTATTAACACCCACGGTGTATATAGTAACCCTATTTCAAGGCCCAGCTGAAAATCAGCGTTGTGGCTGCAACAACGTAGCTGCAACAATAGCTGAGCTGGTTAGCCTTTACGGCCAACCTTTATCGTTTAATTATTATTTTTTATTCTTATTCTTACTGTCATTTTACTTTTTTTTTTATTCATGTTTGTAATTTTTTAATGATGTTGTAGCCGAATAAATATTTTACTTACTTACTTACTTTTAGAATTCACATCCTAAGATGTCCCGAAGTAGGTAGTGATTTTACCTTAGATTAAAACAAATGTTTTAATCTAAGGATTTTACCATTGAAAATGGTTATCAGACGCAAATCGCCGGACACGTATTTTTGGCCATAGCTCTGAGGATTTTGGGAAGATCGGGATAAGAATTTAAGAATAGTACCAAGAGTTGAGGAATTTATCGAGAAGACACGTGTGAGCTTTTGAATTTTAAAAATCACCTGGTAACTTTTTGGAATGTTGAAAAATGTAACTAAAATAAATTTGGTGTTTTGGGGGGGTTTGTTTACTAAATTGTAAATATTTCAGAAAAAAACAGATTTAAAAAAAATGGAAAAAATGTTTCTAGGGTACCTATTAGTTTAGCTACAAAATGACGAAAAAAAATATTTTTTTCTTTTTAATTTTTGTATTCATTCTCAATGCTCTGATTCTTGCGGGGACTGCGAAATCTGTGAATTTTTTACAACGTTTCTTAAACGTTGTAATAAATCAAAATTATGAAAAGAGTTACATTTTCCTTAAGTTTAACGCCTCGGTGGCTGATGGCTAAGCCCTCTGCCCGATATCGGTAGGTCCTGTGTTCAATTCCCAAGTCGGGCAAAGAGTATTTCAGATTTTTCGATGCACAAAATGCACAAACCAGGGCGGTTTGTCATCACCAATCCGCATTTGGTAAACGTGGTGACTTAAGAGGCCTATTACATCTCGAATATGATTTTTGCGTAAAATGCCCATTTACGCATTTTGTAGTTATTTTGCAGTTGTTATGTATAGTTTTTATCGAAATAGAATAATAAATTTGTGCATAATATTACAAATCTCCATTCTGTAAGCATAAGTTGAATTCGGACGGCCGGCGCATCGCATTTTGTAGTAATTTTGCAGTTGTATTTATCGTTTTTATCGAAATAGGATAATAAATTCATTATAATATATTTATTCCCCATGAAGTAACAATTACTCTGGTGTAAATTTTGCTCAATAATATTATCGTAGATGGAAGGAATTAATTCACAGTTAACTTATAGCGATATTCGAAGTTTTTTGGTTTAGAATAAGATTTTTTTTCCTATATAAAATCAATGATATCTAAAAATTCCGAGGCCGCTACGCACTATTTGACTATATAAGAGATAACATTATAATTTTTTTATTTCACTTGTTTAGAACAGTAGTTCAATCGATGAGCTCAAAAAAGTGCCTTCGCGCACTTTATGAAAATCTTTCTCTGCAATTTTGGGTTTAATTAAAAAGTTTTGCAAAATTTACAAAAAGCGAGGCCGCTACGCACTATTCCAATAGCTATTCTACACTATTCAATAAGTCATAATTGTTAATGTATTTTTGTTTCTGAGATCCATAACGCCAAAATTGGTCATTTTACGCAAAATTCACAGTCGAGATGTAGTAGGCCTCTTAAGCCCATACTCATCAATTGTAGCTAGGGTTGCCAGGTCGCCAAACCTAATAGCCAGTTTGGCCGGACATTTGGGTAAAAAGGCCGGACACCCTATAGTCTAAGATCCGAGTATAGAACGACCTTTACCGGGCCGGTTAATGGATGAAAAGTCTTTTATACCAAATTTAATATGTTAAAAAATATATATCGCGAGTGGGTTGGCTGAAAAATTTCGGTCCAGTAGGACCTACTGGTCTTATATTAACTTAATGATTAATTTAATATTTAAAAAAAATCTTTTTTTAACATTGCACTGGTTTGGTGTGTGTGTGTTTGTAATGAGATTACTTTAAATAAACATTATTTATTTAACCAGACGGTTGCAAATTACTAATATTGACTTACCTGTTTACACCTGCCTACCCAATGTTATGATGGGAAAAAAATAGTCAACCTAACGTTTGCATATTCTATAGGCTTCATACTTTCGATTGGTACCTATGTAAGTAATTCATCTATTAACCAAACCAGTGCAATGTTTAAAAAAATAATTTTATATATTTTAATTAATCATATACTGGACTAAAAGTTTTCAGCCAACCCACTCGCAATATATTTTTTTAACATATTCAATTTGATATAAAATACTTTTCATCCATTAACCGGCTCGGTGAAGGTCGTTGTATACTCGGATCCTCCACTACTACATTTTCGGGAGCAGGAGCGACCGCAGTCGACTCGCCTGCGTTCGCTCGTTTGCGAAATTTAAAAAGCATATCAAAGCCGGACAAGCCGGACACCGCTTACTTTGGCCAGACAAAAAGCCTAACTATTATTCTATTTTAAGTATTTTATTATATTACTAGTATAATTATATGTTATATTCTATATGTATATATATTTATTTTTGTAATATTTTATAGTAGGTAGGTTTGTATAGTAAGTTTATAAAATTTATTTTTATATTAAGTATTTTAATTCAATTTTTTTTATTTCATATTTGCTTGTTTCTGGTGCACTGCTTGTCGCTCTTTTCTGTTGTCCTATACCGCAAAGGTTGTCTGGAAGAGATCGCTTCAATCGATAAGACCGTCTTTGCTCACATTAATTTTAATATGTTTATTTTATGTTTTCTGTATTTTTGTGTGTGCAACAAAGCGTTTTATCTATCTATGTATCTATCTATGTCCGGCTTTGTCCGGACGCCTGGCAACGCTAATTGTAGCGATGTCTCAATCATAATGATAGAAGCCTTTGCTACGCAGTCGATAGTGCTTACGCCATTTAACTACTGAAAATAAAAAGTGTGCAAACAAAATTTGTAAAGAATGAAGACAGTCAATGATTTATCTCTGCCGACACATATTACCAACCTCGTAAAAACATCAAAGAGACTCACGTATCTCGTACAATTGAATCTCATTGAGCTCGTGTCTAATGAGTCGTTTGAAAGCACGCCCCATTAAAATAGCGACGCGCGAAAGAGACAAAAAACTTCGCAAATTAATTATGATTTTATAAATAACCATTTCTTGAGATTTTTAGGTCATGTTTACTTTCCTTGGGAACGGTTAACTGGTTGATGTTAGGTAATTTCCTGTTCCTTTGGAGGTTCAGTTCTAGTCTGCCTTTCTCTTGTAACTTCTGAGTCTAGCGCTATTTAAGCAGCAATGTAAACATACATACATACATATAATCACGACTATTATCCCCGAAGGGTTAGTCAGAGACTAGGCAATGAGGACAGCAAAAGCAGTCCTTTACCATAGTCCACTTTTCACCAAATAGCGATTGCATATGTGCTCAGCGTGACAGGTGGTGAGCCCATCGTCGCTCTATGCTGTTATGTGCAGTCTTTAGTCCGTTATTCAAATGTCGACGGTGACTTTAGTCACCTAAAAAAAAGTAATTCGATATGTCTACGGTGACTTTAGTCACCGAGAATTAGTTGCCTTTTACGACAACCAAGGGAAGAGAGGGGGTTGTAGTATTCTTTCGCGCGACACGTTTAACGACAATGTAAAACAATGATGCTTCATTCACCTCCGTAGTCGAGTGGTTAGCACTCCGGTTCTGGCGTCGCGAGATCCCGGTTTCGATTCCCGGTTCCCGAACAGTTTTTTTTTATTCCCGGTCGGGTCAATAAAAAAAAACTGTTTTATAAATTGATATCGTGTCCAGGTATTTTCTTTGTTTAAAAGTACAAGTTTCAAGAAAAGCTTAACTTGACTAAGATTATAGGTGTGGGCATAGTAGTACTTCTTATTGTGTATCAAACTTTAATAGTCTATGTGGTGTTTGGACAGCCGGTCTCAGACCCCGAGTTCCTGGGTTCGGCTCAGGTTCGAGTGCGTCTGCTACAATTTTCTCTGCCTACCCCTTAAATTGTAAATGGTTTTCTAATTAATGGAATCAGGCATTACTTTGCAGAAATCCATGATATACAGAAATGGAATATGTTAATCCCGCTAACGGGTGTGTAATGTTTGATATAAATACTTATGGTCTAACGTTCATTTAATATAATTTCTTTTGATATAACAACTGACTTGATAAAATAAACATTTAATATAATTTTAGAATCTATAATTCCATGTGATATAATGTCCATATGATATTATAAACATTTGATATAATAAACTAATGGTATAAAACATTATTCATATAATACTCAGACCCAAATGGCGCCATCCAAGAAAGCAAGCAAGCAGCATGCGAGCAAACATGCAGCACGCTAGCAATCATGCAGCAGGCATGGTTTCTTTCACGGCTTCGTCGCAGATGGCTTACGCTCACCACACCACAGCCACGGCGTTGAGCGTTAAACCTACCTGCTCCTCAGCTCGCGGGCCGCCTCGCCCCTCCGCGCCTACGCGGGCTTAAATTACACTCTAGCGTAGGGCAGACAAGACTACGTGGAGTCGGTTTTACCGCGATTCGTTTCTGTCACTGACTTTTGTGGCACAACCCTACCAAAACACAACGTATTAACTTTTAAAGATTTTTTTTAAATCAAATTGTAAAAGTAAAAAATATATCAAATGAAGTTATAGAATATGTTATTATACCAATATAGCTTTATAGAAAAAGTTATTATAGAATATGAGTATTATATCAAATGACTAGTATACGTAATGTTGTTATGGGAAGTGTATATAGATCAAGTAAAAATTATATCCAATGAACATTATGTGCTTTGTAATTAGTTCATATGTCATTATATGAAATGATACGCACCCCCCGCTAACTCACTAATTTATCAAGCTTAGATGCTGCTTGATAAATGAGTGAGTTAGTGGGATTAACATCATTATTTTTATTCCATTTTTGTATTGGTTTTCTGTTTAATTCATAATGTATTGTATTATTAATAATGTTAAGAGCTATGAAACTTGTAGAAAAATTAAAATTCCGGGATACAAGCCTGGGGCCCTACTATTTTACTTTAATCTTACTAAGTATGCAAAACTCGTATAATAATTTGTATATTAAAGTAATTATACTGCTCTAACTGCCGTACTCAGAGACGTCAAATAACTTCTAATGGCACTGAAATATTTTTCCTTCTCTATTTATTATTACTAATTATCTTAATTAATGGCTTCGCGTTTAACATTAAGCCAATTTCAAGTAAGTATTAGATATTTCAAAATTATATTTAGTTTTGTACGGTAGATTGAGTTAAAATGGAGTCTTACAACATGTGTTGTTGTTAAAAGAACACGAGAGAAACTCTTCACTATTTATTACTAAACATAAGAAAGTGACAGCAAGAGACTTAATTGTCATTAAAAGTTAGTTGACGTCTCTGAGTACGGTAGATAAAGTTGTTGGTAAAGTTGGTCGCTAAAATGTATACGTTTATTCGATTTGTTTGTTTATTCTTTAAAAAGTACTAAAGAGGTCGCAATGCAGTCAAATTCTGACACGAAATGTTACATTTGGAAGCTCTCACCTTAATTTGTAACCGGTCGAAATGATTTAAGAACATCATTTAGCTTTTAGATGTTATGTAACAGTCGTTGGTGATCCCACATCAAAGGAAATGCCGCCATTTTGATACATTCGTTATAAACTTTATTACTCTATCCGTGGTATGTCAATTAGGATTTCGGTATAAACGAAATAAATAGGTTAGGAATGAGTGTGCGTTTAAAATGTATATAACTTTATACATATATTAGTAAGTCGTTTTGTGAAAGTGGGACGATTTACTAACGAAAATTATTAGGTTATCTCATTTCTTTCGTTTTCAATGGCGAAGGTCCGAAATCTGGGGTTCAATTGCCAGAGACCTTACTAATCTTACCTCTGCAGTATTACTTTAAATCTTACTACGCAAAATTCGTATCGGAATTTGTATAGTGAGATTAAAGTAATGCTTAACCGTGTACTCTCTTCCCTTAGGTATAGTAAAAGGCTAACGGACTAAAGATTTTTGCATATACATCCAACAGTATTCTGTTAGAGCGGCGATACCACCTGTCAAGCTAATTAGATAAAAGTATTTATTGTATGGGCCTCTCTGTTTTTTTACCATCTTGCACATTGTTTGTTGCCTGAAATAAAGATTTGTTTATTTATGGCAGGCCAAGTTAGCCGCATGCAACCAGAGAAAACTCTGAGGAGCTCGATGGCTAAGCAACTTTCGCAATGCCGGGTCGCCTGATGGGTGACCACAATTAAAAACATCTCTAGCTTCCTCCGTGCTTCGGAAGGCACGTTAAGCCGTTGGTCCCCGTTGTTGTCGTAAGATGGCAATCGTTAAAACCCACCAACCTGCATTGGGCCAGCGTGGTGGGTTATGGCTGAACATCCTTCAGCTTCGGCTTCAAGAGATTCAGCTGCCACTACCTGGTCCCCCTGGCGCCCCCTTTGGTAATTCGTCACGGGCTAGTTAGTACCCGATGTTCACGGACGAAGCCGCGAGAAGAACATTATATTAAGTTAGTCGCTTTGTGAAAGGGGGACGATTTAAAAACGAAAATTATAAGGGTATCTTATTTCTTTAGTTTTCAATGGCGAAGGTCCGAAATCTGGAGTTCAATTGCCAGAGGCCTTTCTGTAACCTCTGCAGTATTACTTTAATCCTACTACGCCAAATTCAAATGGGAATTTCTATTATAAGATTAAAGTAACCGTAGCGGTGAAAGAGACTCTTGGGTGTCGTAAAAGGCTACCGGACTATAGACATATATACATCGAACATCATAGAGTGGCGATGGGCTCACCACGTCACGCTGAGCACATGTGCAGTCGCTATTTGGTAAAAAGTAGGCTATGGTACAGGACTGCTTTTACTGTCGTCATTGCCTAGTCTGAATTGGTCCGACGTATATACGAGTCTTGTTTATGTATGTAGGTACACCTTAAACATACAAACTAATTAAAGAAAAATTAGCTAACAGTTGATTGCGTACTTCCCCGCTCGCTTTTAACTTGTGACCTATACCTAGATCCCTAGGCCGAATATTTTGAGTTGAATAAACACATTTAATTATAATTCCGCCGCAAACATATCGCGCCACGCAGCTGCCGCGTTATACAGGAGGTTCATTTGTACAGGCAGTTGGAAGAGTATAGTTTTATAATACGAGTATCTTGCTAACTTATTTTTTTTTTTATATAATCACGACTATTATCCCCGAAGGGTTAGTCAGAGACTAGGCAATGAGGACCGCAAAAGCAGTCCTCTAACATAGTAAACTATTCAAAAAATTGCGACTGCACATGTGCTCAGCGTGACAGGTGGTGAGCCCATCGCCGCTCTATGCTGTTAGTAGTATGTGCAGTTTTTAGTCCGTCAGTCGCCTTTTACGACACCCAAAGGAAGAGAGGGGTGATAATATTCTTCCACCTCTACCAGACACAGTTTTCAATAATAATCAATTGCCAGGAATATTTGTTCACTCATCACTTCAGAACATCATCATCATCATCATCATTGTTGTGTTTGTCATTGTCAGGACAAGGCTTATAAGAAAGAAATTTTGGAAATTAAAAAAAAAATGTTTACTCTCACACCAACTAGACCAAGACAAGTATTCTTTTGAAACTCGTTAATGTGGAGAGATAACTGATAAAATAAACATAGAAAAAACACCTAGACAAGATCAATTTAAAAAATTCGTTTTTCTCAAAATTGAACCGACCGGGAATTGAATCCGGGACCTCAGAGATGGCGCGACGCTAGACCCGGCGTACTTATCACTCGACCACGGAGTTCGCCACGAGGTACGGTGTCCACGTGGAGAAAGTCTCCCTTGAGTGTCGTAAAAAGACGACTTACGGACTTAAGACTGAAAATATCAAACAGCATAGAGCGGCGATGATCTCACCACTTATCACGCTGAGCACATGTGCAGTCGTTATTTGGTGAAACGTGGATTTTGGCAGAGGACTGCTTCTGCGTTCCCCGTTGTCTAGTCTCTGACTTACCCTTCGGGGATAATAGTCGTGATATGTTTATGTATGATGTGCTCAGCGTAGGTGGTGAGCCCATTGCTTAGTTATCCTTAATTTTATAATTTATCAACCAGTACTTAAAATGAAAAAAAAACATAAGTACTAAAGTTCAGGCTGTACAGATTAGATCTCTTTGCCTACTTACTTAAAATTAAAAATGCAAAAAACACCATTCTAAACCTTAAATCTCAGTGAAGATTAAACAAACTGTCCTATTTTAATTTTAATGAGCGCCCACCATCTTTTTAATGTTTGGGTACCTACGGCGATGCGCGCCAGTGGTTGTAAACAGTTTATCGGGTCATGGTCAACAATATTTTTATCCTACAGAAAGCAGATGTTTCTAAGGAAGTAACTATGCCATTAAGAGATGTGTAAGCAATGTTCGTTTTATATGGATTTGCCAGATTTCGTTATTCCGCTTATTTATTTTTTTTATTTCAAACGTTTAATTTGAGGATGTATTAGGCCAGGGGGGTGATCACGCTAAATAATCTCAACCAAACCCACAACTGAACCGTAGGCTTTCCGCTGACCTCGTATAGCGCCATCGCGTGTGTCAAACGCGATAGAACCATAAAAGTAGGTCTAACGGCTGAGGTTCAATTCGATTGAAAGAGTTATGGGTTTGTGACTTTGTAAGGGATTTTATTTTCAGAACGACATGCAAAGAAACTATAAATAAAATGCCTAGAAAAATTACTGTGTGGCGGTATGGTATAGCTACTCACTTCAAAGAATACTACCAACCGTACGGACTAAAGGATACATCCAACAGCATAAAGCGGCGATTGGCTCACCACATATAACGCTGAGCACATGTGCAGTTATAATTTGGTGAAATGTGCACTGTGACAGTTGACTGCTTCTGTTATCCTCATTGTCTAGTTTCTAACTGGCTCTATGCTCTTTCATAAATTATTCTACATCTTATCAAACCGTAACTAAAATAAAGAGAAACAACATTGTTAGATCTCAAATGAGATTTTTTTTTCTGTGTTAGACAGACGGTGGTGTAATATTTCTTTTGCTACAAAATTTATAAGCTTCGAATCTTACAAATTGGCTGCCAACGGGTTTAGCTTTGACAAGCGAGGACGCGAATGAATGGTGCAAACGTTGGAGCCGTGAATGAGATAGCCAAGTGAATGAAGTGTGTAAGCGACAAACGAATGATGCTTAATGATGACAGATAAAGTTTGCGTGGACAATGTGTTTGTTTTAGTTAAACGGTTAAAACTTAAGTTTATTTAAAATTATTTGTTCATAGCATATACATGGCGTAGCATAACCTGTATAAATGTGCAATCAGCATTTACTAAGATATGAACAGTTGACTGTTGACAGAAATTTCACGAGCTCCACAATTTTATTATTTATATTTTTTTTTATTATTTTGTACTTTTTGGACATTATCAACATCATCATTATCTTTCAAAAGAAAAATATTTTAAGTTTAACGGTTTTATTGAAAACAATAAAACCGTTAAACTTAAAATATTTTTATTACCTATTTTTTTATAAATAGTTCAGATTTTACAACAACACAGTCATATTTACCTACATTATACCATAGACAAATTAGATAACAGTTATACTCGTATTTCGTTTTTAAAGTCATCATTGTCATTATAATTCATTTTTTATTCAATGAAGTATAAGTTACGTAGAAAGTTAAAAAAAATGGACAGTAGGTAAAAATAGATTTGTTACGTCTTTCATTCCTCATTCATTTTCTTCTTGCAAAAAGTTTTAACTGAAATATTAATATTAAGTCTCAAATTTAAAAGTGTTTTGTGACAACCTGTATCTCATATCACATTGGCCGTATAATATTTTGCGCAAACGCACAGAAGAGACTTAAATCTGGAAACTGGAGCAGTTACGCTGCTGGATAGAACACTTGCCGATGTAGAGTGCGCAAAAGAGTTATGGAACAATTATAATAATTTGTCTCTATTTTTATTATGCTATATTCAGATTACATTTACATCAGTGTTAGGTTATTTTACATTTTCTGCATCTAACATTATTGGTTGTCTTATATGGAGGCTTATTTGATTTTGACGAATGGGTGCCTTAAGGCACCCATTAGGTGTAAAATAACGCGAAACGCTACGTAGAAGAATAATGAAGAAACACTACAACGAGAGATTCGCTATCGCCTGGTGGCGGTATCATTTCGATAAGATAGCCAGTTCCTCAGTGATTGAGGATTCCGGGTGAAGCGCGCTTCCTACGGCCTTATCGTCAGTTACTCTCAGGTGAGATAAAGGTCAAGCGCTTACACGTTGTAGAATTAAAAAAAAAAAAATCGTCTGGATAGCGAGCTGCATGTTCCTTTGCTGACTTAGTGACATACAGGGTGTTTGTTTATAGGTATCCCGCAACTGGGATATCCTATTAAGTGCAAAGAAAAAATTGGAAAAAAACACAGGTGTTCTATACAAAACTGCAAATACTACTCGATCTAAATGTATGGAACCGGTGATTTTTTTTTAGTTACAGAGTTTCACATAATAGAATGTGACCTGGTTGCGGTATTATGTACCAATTATCAAACACTCTGTATTAGTATAAGTTCCGCTGTAAAAAAAAAGATAATGAAAGAATACTACCACCCTCTCTTTTCTCTTGGGTGTCTTAAAGAGCGACTAACGGACTAAAGCCTGCACATACACCCAACAGTATAAAGCGGCGATGGGCTAACCACCTGTCACGCTGAGCACATGTGCAGTCGCTATTTGGTGAAAAACGGACTATGGTAGAAGACTGCTTTTGCTGTCCTCATTGCCTAGTCTCTGACTGGGTAATAAGGACAGTAAAAGTCGTGATTATATAAATGTAAAAAAAGAGCTAATGAATGAATCTTTTACGCTGACGGTACGCTATCTGATGAGATGACACGGTTTCCCATATTGCTGGCTTGATCTCCACGTTGATAATATTAATACGTTACGCTGTGTAATACGCAAATATTAAGCAATTAATAAAAATATTCCACGACACACCGAGGCTGCGCTGCTCATTGCACACATCATAATAAGGTCTATGCCTTTCCACAAACAAACCTATAAATACTCACGACTATTGTCCCCGAAGGATTAGTCAGAGCCTTCACAATGGGGACTGCAGAGGCAGCCATGCCATAGACTATGGCGCGAGGTGGTCGCGAGATTATGTAAATACTCGTATTTAACTATACTTAGATTGAAAAGGAGAATGACCAAACCAGCCTATTCGATATCTATTGCGTCTTAATCATTCACATATCAAAAGTGTTCTCCTAAGTTATAATGATTACTGTTAAAAAGGTTTTCTATAGAACGCCGCGTTACGAGTCAAGTGATAAATAAATGCTGAACTGAACTGAAAGTCATACGATGACAGTTGTCATAATCTCAAAATGCCTAAAAAGTCTTAGGCTAAAAATGAAGCTAGCATCAAACTCCCGCATGATATTGTAATGTATTTTTTTCTTCATAATTCAGAGCATTGCTGCTATTGATTACTATTTATTTCATTAAAGCGCTGTGTTACGCTAGCTAGCTAAAAAACTAGCCTAACTCCCATAGTAAAAAGGTCATTCTCCTTTTTATCAATCACATCAAGTTATTTAATTAACTTTTTTATTTACACAAGTAAATCTCGCGACAACCTTTTACATCATATAAATTGTGTAACGACGTTATAAGTTGATAGTAAAAGTTTTTTTTTTTTCTTTTTAGCGCATTTAATAAAAGCTTGTTTCTTAAAAAGGTTTTTTAATTTTATTTGTTTTTACTTTTTAGTATTGGATTTAGAGTCATCTAGCAATAAAGTGCTCGAAAAGAAAAATCTAACGAACCCAAACTCGATAAGTTTCCGCCGTTTCGTTTAGTAGTTCCTACAGCCACCTCCCGACTCCAACATGAGGACCCTGGACATCATCTAGCACTAAAGTACTCAAAATGACAAATCTAACGAACCCAAACTCGATAAATTTCCGCCGTTTCGTATAGGAGTTCCTATGGCCACCTCCCGACTCCATCATCAAATCAGCTCAATGGTACCATAACATACCATTGCATTGTCATCGTACTTACATAAGTATACCAAATTACAGGTCAATCGGTTGAGAAGAACTGACCTTAAATTCAGTTGCAACATTTGTCCCACACTAACACACAGAGTGAGTTCTAGTGAGGAAGTCAAATAAAAGCTTGTAAAAACAGCAGCCGCGCGAAGATATTGAGTGGAAAATTAGCTCCTTAAGAGGCCTATTACATCTCGAATGTGATTTTTGCGTAAAATGCCCATTTTCGCATTTTGTAGTAATTTTGCAGTTGTATTTATCGTTTTTGTCGAAATAGGATAATAAATTTGTGCATAATATTACAAATCTTCATTCTGTGAGCATAAATTGAATTCGGACGGCCGGCGCATCGCATTTTGTAGTAATTTTGCAGTTGTATTTATCGTTTTTATCGAAATAGAATAATAAATTCATTATAAAATCTTTATTCCTCATGAAGTAACAATTACTCTGGTATAAATTTTGCTCCATAATATTATCGTAGATAGGAGATATTCTCAGTTAACTTATAGCGTTTTTCGAAGTTTTTTGGTTTAGAATAAGATTTTTTTCATATATAAAATCAATGATATCTAAAAATTCCGAGGCCGCTACGCACTATTCGACTATATAAGAGATAACATTATATCTTTTTTTATTTCACTTGTTTAGAACAGTAGTTCAATCGATGAGCTCAAAAAAGTGCCTTCGCGCACTTTATGAAAATCTTTCTCTGCAATTTTGGGTTTGATTAAAAAGTTAAGCAAAATTTACAAAAAGCGAGGCCGCTACGCACTATTCCAATAGCTATTCTACACTATTCAATAAGTCATAATTGTTAATGTATTTTGTTTCTGAGATCCATAACTCCAAAATTGGCCATTTTACGCAAAAATCACACAGTCGAGATGTAATAGGCCTCTTAAAGTGTTTAAAACAGTCATCTATGAATTATATAAAATGAATTTAATAAATTAGTTCACAAAAATATAATTTACTTTTATTTCTTTATTGCTGTTAATTACACTAAAATTACTTGACCAATGGCGTATTTGGCAAATTGCATAAATAATATTGCGAGAAGAGGGTTTTGACGAATTACCAATTTGTCTAATTTCTAATTTGTCGATTTGACGATTTGACATTTTGGCTGACGAAGTTTCTGATTTGGTTAGAGAGTAGATCCTCTGATACCACGGAGCAACTTAAGGTTTTGCTCCTTGCCTGATATGCATCATTTGCTTTATTCACTCTCAAAAATAAACGTAGCAATTAGTGCCACTGACGGGCTAACGCCTCAATCATTGAAGTCCAAGTAACAAACAAAAAAACTATGTCAAACATGATAACACTTAGGAATCATTTGTTAAAAAAAACATGATTATACATCCATAAAAAGTTTTTAATTTAAATGTGTAGCGCTCGCGTTAACTTTACAAAACAGAAAGGATAAAAAAATATATTTTTATTTTTTCAATAAAATCGTTATGTCGATCAATAAAATCGCTATGTCGATTTTGATGAATTTTGATATAAAGATAGATGACGGTTATAGGCTACTTTTTCTCCGGAAAACCGCGGTCCATAGCTAGTTAAAAACTACGATTTAAGATAATAAAAATAATAATAAAAGTTAGAAAAACAGCTTTAGCCAAATTATTATTTTTGTTTGTATATTTTTTTTTTCTTTTGCGTACTTACATGGCCTTAAAAATTAACACGTCCACAGTCCCATGAGACACTTAAGGCTCATAACAATTTTATTGTATTTATTAAAGGACTGGTAATGTGATAATGAGATCGCAGCCGCGCGCATAAGCTAGTCAAAAACCACGATTCAACGTATCCATCGCACGCCAAGGGTGGTTTCGGAACGGACGTCAGTTCGTAAATAAACTGCTGTCATCCATCTTCAGTGAGCATGGCGAGATGGCAGCCAAGATTCCTCTTCGGAATATCACATCCGTTGGCCAGGTGGGGGGAGAGGGGACGCGAAGGTTACACGGCGGAGAAGGTCAACATTCGGTATCGCACCGAGATCGGGTCAAAACTAAGACTCATTGAAACTTTGCTGACATAAGTTTAGCGTTGTTCAGGTGAGAAAATTCAATTTGAAATAAAAAAAACTAATAACAGTACCTACTCTGTTTAAATTACATTGTAATATTGCTTATGTTATCGTAATTATTTAACCACTACCTATGAGTGTAAAAAATATTTTAATACCTGAGAAATGTAATTAAGTTGTTAAATACTCATATACTTATAAGACCGTTGTACACTTAACTGACGATAACGGATAAACGTACCATGGAATTTCCCGGGAAAATGTGCGTCCTGTGAAAAGTGATTTATCTCAAAATTACAACTTTTTAGTGTCCATTTTGCAGTTCTTAAATGATATGAAAAGAGGAAGATCTATTTTTTTTATTGAAACTAAAAAAATACTGGTTATTCTTTTAATCTGCATCTAAGTTTAAAAAAATATAGTTTTTCCCCTCCTTGTCATATATTTTTAAGCATAATTTGTCATTTTGAGATGTATTACTATTCGCAGGAGGCACGATTATATTATAGATTATGCTTAAATGTGCACCAAAAAATAGTAACATATCTCTTTATTTTTGAAATTTTTGCATTCACAATGCTATTAATCACATTCGAGCTTTCCTGAGACTGATTGTTTTTTTTCTAGTAAATATTTTACCCTATAGTAATAGATCACCAAAAAATATAAATGATGCGAATTGAACTTTTATTGGTTTTCATTTCCTACCTTTTGGTAAGAACGCGAAACCATATTTTTATATGGATTTCATTAATTCTAACTTATTTATGACTATCGACAATCAAGTTTGTTAATAAATGTGGTTACATTTATTACCAAACTTTTGATTCTCTTTGAGGCCTGAAACAAAATTCGGGGGTCAAAGTTGCTCGCGTCCGTAGGTTTACCCTTGAGACCCTACACGTAATCCCTGGGTGGTGCTAAATGAGTGACACCAACTGAGTGGTAGAGCCACGCTGCGTTGCAGCACACATTGGGCCGGCTCGCCCGGCGTAATACCACCCCCTCTCACTAATATTCGGCGTGAAATAATGGCACTTGGTGCTGTTGTGTTTCGTCCGACCAGTGAGGGTTCCGGAGGCCCCTTCCCCCCCCCCCCCCTCCTCCCAATTCCTATTCCTTCCTTAAACCTATTCCTCCCTTAAAGGCCGGCAACGCGTCTGCGATTCCTCTGGTTTTGCGGGTGTCCATGGGCGGCGGTGATTACTCTCCATCAGGTGACCCGCCTGCTCGTTTGCCTCCCTCTTTTATAAAAAAAAAAAAAAAAAAACGAATTAACATTTAAGGTTTTAAATGTTAAATTTGTAATTTTGTTTCAGGCCTGACTATTAAATATTTTCTTAAAGTAAAAGATGCATTAAAATTATTTGATTCTATCGATTCAAGAATTCACCATGAACGAAGGATGTGTCAGCGTTGTAGCAAAATGAAAGCGGTGCACTCTGCCTAAACGTGTCATGTGTATGAGAGACTACTACCACCCTCTCTCTTCCCTTGGGTGTCGTAAAAGGCGACTACCGGACTAAAGACTGCACATACATCCAACAGCTTAGAGAGAAAATAGGCGTGATGTATGTATGTGTGGAACTTATCATGATCTTTAGAGTTATATCATCATCATCAGCCTTTAAACGTCTGCTGGGCACAGGCCTCCCACGTGGACGAAACGTGGGGATATTTGGCTATAACCACGTAGCTTGACCCAATGCGGGTTGGTGGGTTTTAACGACTGCCATATTACGACAACAACCGGGACCAACGGCTTAACGTGCCTTCCGAAGCACGGAAGAGCTTGAGTTGTTTTTAATTTGGTCACCCATCTAGCGACCCGGCATTGCGAAAGTTGGTTAGCGGGCAATATTGCAAGCTGAACGCGCTAGCCGCTGCGCCATCGAGCTTTCGAGAAAAATTATACATAGACAAATAAATGAAATTATAAGTTTAACACAGCTGAAAATTATTATTTTTTTTTGCTGAAAATTATTTTTGAAACGACATGAAACATTTAATTTGGATCTATGTAAACTATCATTTTACGACAGCCACCAGGACCCAAAGGCTTTTCGTGGAGGAGCTCGAGATGTTTTTGATTTGGCCACCCATTCACTGACTAGGCATTGCGAAAATTACATAACGACGATCGAAAACTAAACACCTTAACCGCTGCGCATTCAAGATCCTTCACCATCGAACTCCTCATTAGAAGAAGTTAACAGCAAGAGTTTACTAACACAGAACAGCACGATCAAGAGTACCCTAACATACATAATTAGTCAGAGACTAGGCAATGAGGACTGAAAAGCAGTCCTCTACCATAGTTCACTTTTCACCAAATATCGACTGCACATGTGCTCAGCGTGACAGTCAGACAGAAAGATGGTATTTAGTCCGATAGTCGCCTTTTACCACACGGGGGTAATACCACCATCTCACGAATATTCGGCGTGAAATAATGGCACTTGGTGCTGTTGTGTTTCGTCCGGCCAGTAAGAGTTCCGGAGGCCCTCCCAAAAACCTATTCCTTACTTAAAGGCCGGCAACGCGTCTGCAATTCCTCTGATTTTGCGGGTGTCCATTGGCGGCGGTGATTACTCTCCGTCACGTGACACGCCTGCTCGTTTGCCTCCTTCTTTTATAAAAAACTCCAAGGGAAGAGAGGGGGTGGTAGTATTTTTTCACCGCTACGCAATACGGCTATAGTACCCTAAACCAACGAGCACGTATGAAGAACGTCGTGAGAATAAGTGAAGCTAAGGATTTGTGTCAGGATCATAGCAAATGGAACTCTGTGATCTCTTCCTACCCCTCTTGGAAGCAGGCGTGATGTGTAGAATAGAATAGAAAATCATTTATTAACATACACACGCTTACATCATTAATACAAAAAAAAATACAAATAGACAGAAAAAAAGAACAGATGAGTATTATAAAATAAATGAAGAGTGTGAAGTTAAAGGGCCCCGTCTCAGCATAAGCTGCTGTGTGTTTATGTAACATTCATTATCTCTTTCTAATATGCAGTTTTGACGAGTACCTACGTAGAAATAAGAACTTGACGAGTAGATAGCAAAAATAAGAGTTTGGCATCGCATGACCAATATGCAGTTTTGACGAGTGTGTCGTAGATCTCATTTGCTTGCACACGAATGTCACAGCATTACCGCATGTCAAATACATTACGGCAGCATTTCAGAATAATATGCTTATCACAGACATATAATAAATATGTCTGTGATGCTTATTATTCTATGGGCAGCATCTTTTACAACGACATCATTCATTTCTAAACCACTTCACCGCGAACGCATCTGTTTCTGCACATCAAAGCGGTTCCTGTCATATCGCTGACATCGTAAAATGGTGGGAAATGCTGTGCAAAACTATTTAAAATTTTCTTTAGCAGCTGAAAATGTTGTTGAGGTATGTACAATTGTATTTTTCCTGTTCGGTTTAGCGTGGATTCTACCAAACTGGAATAAGGACTTATACCTAGATTAAACGCCGAATTTGTATGACTAACCTCGGAGTAAGTCTTATTCCAGTTTGGTCGAATCCACCCTTAGTAGTCTCTTACTGTTGCCTGACAGAAATAATGCTACCCTAGCAATAAAGCCGCTTTTTAATGTACTAACTTATTCATTTTGTACATAACTCCATACATATATATAATCACGACATTATATCGCCGAAGGGGTTAGTCAGAGACTAGGCAATGAGGACAGCAAAAGCAGTCCTCTGCCATAATGGGGGTTAAAGTTACTCGCGTCCGTAGGTTTACCCTTGAGACCCGTCACCCCTGGGTGGTGCTAAATGAGTGACACTGACTAAGTGGTAGAGCCACGCTGCGTTGCAGTTGCTTCCTATTCCTTCCTTAACCCTATTCCTTCCTTATAGCCGGCAACGCGCCTGCGATTCCTCTGGTTTTGCGGCTGTCCATGGGCGGCGCGGCGGTGATTACTCTCCATCAGGTGACTAGCCTGCTCGTATGCCTCCTTCTACTATTAAAAAAAAAATCAACCCTTCACCAAATAACGACTGCATATGTGCTCAGCGTGACAGGTGGTGAGCCCATCGCCACTCTATGCTGTTAGATGTATGTGCAGTCTTTAGTTAGTTAGTCGCCTTTTATGGAAGGGAGGGGGTGGTAGTATTCTATTGATGAGCCTCTACGCGACACGGCATTCATTTTGTGTTGTATAATTTTTTTTAGTGCAATATAGAATGTTTCATTAGTTCAATCATTTATTCCACAGAACAGTTCTTAAGGCTTCTAACTGATGTTGAGACGGCAAGAGTAGTTTATTTTAGTTATTTCCATAGTGTGATGTCTTATGGCTTATTGTTATGGGGCTCCGCTGCTAATATTGACGATGTATTTATTCTACAGAAAAGGGCAGTCCGCGCCATATACAACCTGAAGTCTAGAGACTCACTCAAAGTCTTTAAAAAATCGATATATTAACTATTGCATCACAATTTATTTTTGAAAACCTTATGTATGTCAAGAAAAATGAAAAGAAATTTGTTAAAAATTGTGATCTTCATAACTTAAACACTCGTAGGAAAAATAAGCTTGCCGTCCGTAGTTTTAGACTTCATAAAACAGGTGGCTCTTTCTTGGGTAAATGTGTAACGCTTTTTAACATACTTCCACTAAATATTACTGAAATGCCTTTACATACATTTAAAGCCCATGTTAAAAACCCTCATGAGTAAAGGTTATTATAAAGTGGAAGATTATGTAAATGACAAATATGTATGGACATAGTGCATGTACGAGCATAACATAATTATTAGTAATTTGTATATTGTTTAATTTGGTAACGACATATTGTTTTGCAAATGTCGTTACTGCTATATTATTATAAATCTGTGGAGTTTCTTGCGCCCGTTCTTCTCCACAACTAAAAGACTTCTTGAAATTCGGGTGCCCATCCATCCAAATAAATTTACACGATTCAAAATGCTTATTTTAAGTTTATTGAATAAAGAAATTTTGAGTTGAGTTGAGGTGAGTTAAAGAAGATTATCTATTCCGTGACTCATTCATTGCCGACACGGGACGCCATCAGACTAAAACGCAGCTGCAGTGACCGGTTGCGGCACCTGATGGCACTGCATTTCGCGTTTTTGCCTGATGGTGTCCCTTTTATTTCACACTAGCGGCCGCTCGCGGTTTTACCCGCGTGGTTCCCGTTCTCGTAGGGATATCGGGATAAAAAGTATCCTATATGTTAATCCAGGTTATAAACTATATGTTTGCCGAATTTCATACAAATACATTCAGTAGTTTTTACGTGAAAGAGTAACAAACATTCATCCATACTTACAAAATTTCGCGTTTATAATATTAGTAGGATATTTACTTTATCCTGACATTTACAACCTGTGACCACGGACCCAGCTAAAGATTCGAAACGTCAGGTTTAAATTCGTATTTTGTGTTTCATGTAGCGATGGGCTCAACACCTGTCACGCTGAGCACAATTTCAGTCGCTATTTGGTGAAAAGTGGACTATGGTAGTTGACTGCTTTTGCTGTCCTCATTGCCTAGTCTCTGACTAACCCCTCGGGGATAATAGTCATGATTATATGCATTTAAAGCGATCGTGTACTGCAGATAACACAAACTTAGACTACCGGTGACAATTTCAAGCTTCAATTCCCAATTATTTGGTGTGGTTGGTGGTATAGGTTTTTTTATGGCTAGCATCCATAGTTCTATCTAACTCAGTCATCATAATGACAATGTTAACATCATCGTAGTGTTCTTACATTTTAAGGTGAGATTACCAAATATTACATTTTAAGTTTAGATTACCAGGTCTTACATTTGAAGGTTAAATTACCAGATACATACATCTACATACATCACGCCCGCATTTAAAAGTGAGATTACCAGATATAACATTTAATGTTGAGATACCAGATCTTCAGTGGTTGGGTTCCGTTTTGGATCAGCCTTATCGTCACTTACCATCAGCTGCGTCGAAGACCAAGAAGGCCACATCCAGCTTTCTCCGTGCTTCGGAAGGCACGTTCCATGATAGCGCTAAAACCCCCAAACCCGCATTGGGGTAACAAACGTGGTAGGTTTTTAATCCAATCGCCCCAGCTCTTGTGGGATTGAGTTATCCCAGTATTGGGACGTTTATAGGTTAATGATGATAAAATACGAAACTAATAACATAATTAACTCTTTAACATTCTTCTAAACCTTAAAATACACCCCAAATTATTCACATCGCAGTGGGCAGATAGACCCGAAATATTCCGAAATGGTTGACATTATTACTGACGGAATTCATGTGTGTATTGACTACAAAAATAATAGTAAGCCCCTTGGCTCGCACATCTAAAATAAAAACATTAATAAATTCTAAATTATGTACAATAAAATCACCGCGCGGTTATGAGATCTTGAAATAAAACTGTAAAAAGATCGGCCGCCATTGAAATCTGATTTCTAATGGCACGGAATAAGGTCGCAGTTACAAAAATAAATGGCTATATCAGTTTCTTGAATTTCAACGGGTAATTTAGAAATGAAGTATATACTACTCAGTCTTTTTATTGAAAGTCAACCGCGGGTTAACCATAATTAAATGCGTCATTTTGTATTAAAGCTGTTTTCTACTTACGTGAGTCATTTTACGTAATGTGGAAAATGAGAAAAGCGCAAAACGGCATTCCGTAAGTTACGTAACATTATTTTTTTTTCATGAAATTTATTACTATTTTGTAAGAAGACGTTGTATTATTTTTTGAAATTATGTTTTTTATAACAAATATTTATTTAGTGCCGTTTAAATTTCCCTTCCTAATTATGTCGTAGTCGTAGCATCTTAAAATCTTCGTAGCACTTTCGTAGCACGAACCGTACAATTCGTATTATCTTCACTCATCACTTATAACTAGCGCATTTTAAATTTTTTGTATTATTTTATACGAAAATTAAATTAAATTTTAAATAATTTCACGTTGTTTTTCATGTGCAGTGTAAACTTGCTCAGTGTACAAGGAAAAAGCTCCGTACTCGCGCCATTTTGTTTTAGAGCACAAACCGTATTCGCAATTTGAATTTTTACCACAGATCACTGACACTTCACTTTTTGTTCCAATTTTTGTTTTTTAATTTTCTTTTAGCAACACAGGTTTCGTGGCTGGACCGCACACAGTAGCACGCGCCGTATGACTACATCAAATCTCCAGCGACGTGCCCAAGTAGTAGGTACATTTTATTTATATAATACCGTAATTATACAGTTATTTTGTACATTTCGTCGGCAAGATATTTTCGTCAGTATAACTTGTACGGTACGACGCCACTTTTCGTTTGTAACAAATTAATGTTGGTCGGCTTTAAGCTGCAATGCAAGGTGCATTATGTTTCGATTGTTACAGTCATAAATTGCAGTCGGATTAGTAAGGTAAATTAGTCGCGCGGTGGTTGACCTCTGCAGCTGAAAAGTTTTGTACGTTAAGGAATTTCCTTTTCTGTCTTCACATAATTAATTTATTTTAGTAAGTACGTGATTGGCAAAATTTACAACAAGTACTCTTCGGTGTGTTTTTATTTTGTCTGAATAAAGTGACTCTGACTGAGTGCCTATTTTGTAAATGGAAAAGTTGGCAAAATTACTCCTCTCCACCTTATGTTATACGAAAGCGAAGTCCATAGACAACTGATAGTGATGCTGGATTATACCGCACTAACCGTCTGCATTGCCTCTTCACACCTCGTTTCAATTCTCCGTGTTGATAGAAGGAGGGGCCACGTGTGTTAAAACAGTATCCCTTTTTTGGTGGGGTGATGAAAAAGTCTTACCACCGAAAAGGTCACATAATTATTTTGGTCGCCACGAAGTAAAAACAGTTAATCGGTGACACCGAAGATCAGTTCGCGTTAATCTATGGCGGAAGGGAGAAGAAAGGATAAGGATATAAGATATTTGAGCGTTCTCTAGCTCTTCGCGGAAGATTCATGCAAACATACTAACTATCCTCGTAGGGTTAATAGGCAACGACGACCGCAAGAGCCATCCACTGCAATGGCCCACGTTTCATTCATCATACATACAAACATATAACCACGACTATTATTCCCGAAGAGTTAGTCAGAGACTAGGCAATGAGAACAGCAAAAGCAGTCTTACACCGTAATCCACTTTTCACCAAATAGCGACTGCACATGTGCTCAGCATGACAGGTTCAGGTAAGCCCATCGCCGCTCTATGCTGTTGGATGTATGTGCAGTCTTTAGTCCGTTAGTCGTCTTTTACGACACCCAAGGGAAGAGGGGGTGGTAGTATTCTTTCACCGTTACGCGTCACGGCAACAACTACGTAGTCAACGTAAAGCTCAAGTGAAGAAAGGAGTTCTTTTGATGATCCGCTTAATACGTAGGTGTTAATTTCTTAGCTAATCTAAAACTTTGATCTCTGCGTACCCCTTCAAAAAATTGTCGTGTTAAATATATTTTAAGCAAACAATACGACTCAGTCGGTCATCTCCAAGACAATTGCCGACGGACGTATGGCTTCCTCGTCTGACTCTTTATCATATTGTTATGATAATCACTATTGTTCTTGATAAACGTACATGCTCGCCCGCTCGGAATTAGGACAATGTGTAACGTTGACTGATATATGATCGTGCCAGCTTTTACGCCGCACTTTTTCCGAGTTGAAACAACATTACGGTACTTATGTGACGCATCTTTGGAAAATGCGATTCCCCCTCTTTCGTCTACGATGCTTCTAATGCCTTCAAGGAACATAAGCTTTAAGGTCAATTCACACATATCAGTGAAGTCACTGTTCCGGCACAGTACCGGCACAGTGAAAAATATTCTTTCATTGATTCTCTATGAACGTATCTACACTTATCAATATCAGTAAGTTAAAAGAAATATATAATAGCTGATCTCCAAAGCCAAGTCGGTAGTACGCCGAACGTTGGGCGTCGCCGACTCTGACTTACAAACATATATACATATATTTATATACATAGGTATAGTTACGAATATTGTCCCCGTGGGGTTGGTCAGAGAATGGGATGCGAGGACCGTAAAGCGGTCCTCAGCCATGATTTATTTTTTACCAAAATAGCAACTGCACGTGTGTTCGGCGAGACAGGTGGTGAGCCCGTGGCCGCTCTGGGGGGTTGGATTTACGTGCAGTCTTTAGTGCGTTAGTCCCCTTTCACGATACCCAAGGGAAGAGAGAGGTAGTAGTAATCTTTATCCGCTACGCGACACGGTCACGACTATTACTCTGTGTTCCGGGTTCGATTCCTAGTTGGGCTCGTTGTTATAAAATTGTTGATAATTCTGATCCTCATAGTGGCTATGGCTCCTAGCTTTGACGTCATACAAATTTAAATTCATCTCTGTTGTTTTCTAGTATATACTTAACCTATAAATATAATTGTCTTGCCATTGTCCACCTGATGGGCTGTGGTTGTAAATTTTTGGGTTTTAAATAGTTACTTAAGTCTTAATATATTAAATCTTAGTATATAATTAATTAAGGATAGCATAATTGTTATCCTTAAGATTTATGACAAATGGTTATGTTTACTTGCCAGTGGACGCCTTCCGCTCCCTACCATTTTATAAAATATGCTTTCCGTGGCAGCCTATAAGTAAGGCAGCACCTTTGTTACATAATATAAAATGAAATGTTAGCATGTAAGGTGTATGTCTTGTTGGTTATCCAAATAAATAAATAAATAAATAAATAAATCAGTATTCGTTGACAACGATATTTTTTTTTTCGGATCACTGACGCCGGCAAACAGTTTGTCATTTTTTTTTCTAATACTAAGCCCGGCAAATGACCCCATTCCACCTGATGTTAAGTGGAAATGAAGTCCAGGCGCGAGGACAACTGGTGCAGCGTAAGAGACGTAGCATCAGTCACCCTCACTCTGCCGGCCCACAAAGTGCTTCTTCACGCCTCGTTTGAAGGACCCTATGTCAGAGGTAGGAGGGAATACGTGTGCTGGTAGACTATTCCATCTTTTGGAGGTGCGGCAAAAAAACGAGTCACCAAATTTCTTAACCAACTGTCAGTACTGCCAACTGTTGCCAACTTAGTGAATTTTCCACTAAAACTGCTGGTTTCGACCCCCCTCTTAGTGGTGAAATATTGCTTTTAGTGGCTGGTGGTTTTTCTAGTGGAATAAAATAATTTAATTTTCAGTAGGCGAAATCATTCAACCACCCAGTAATTTTTTTTTGGTACAAAAATTTCATAATATCTGGTGGTTTCAGAAGTCGAATCTGGTGGGTAGCAAGCTTAACCGTTGGTAACACTGCCAGTGTTGCCAACTTAGTGAATTTTCCACTAAAACTGGTGGTTTCGACCCCTCTTAGTGGCGAAATATTGCTTTTAGTGGCTGGTGGTTTTTCTTGTGGAATAAAATAATTTAATTTTCAGTAGGCGAAATCACTCAACCACTCAGTAATTTTTTTTTGGTACAAAATTTTAATAATGTCTGGTGGTTTCAGAAGTCGAATCTGGTGGGTAGCAAGCTTAACCGTTGGTAACACTGCCAGTGTTGCCAACTTAGTGGATTTTCTACTAAAACTGGTAGTTTCGGCCCCCTTCTTAGTGGCGAAATATTGCTTTTAGTGGCTGGTGGTTTTTCTAGTGGATTAAAAGAATTTAATTTTCAGTAGGTAAAATCACTCAACCACTCAGTTTTTTTTTGGTTTCAGAAGTCGAATCTGGTTGGTAGCAAACTTAACCGTTGGCAACACTGCCGGCAAAATGGAGGACGATACTTGACGACGGACACGTTTTCACTGAAGCAGTACTGACAAGTGTGAATTGAATCACTGACGCCACACTGAAGCACTAATACTGAACTGAGCGGACACGGTGACGGGACTGTGGCTTCACTGATATGTGTAAATCAACCTTTACAGTGATGGGCACTGTAACAATTGCTAAGTGGAGAGTTTCATATAAGACACATTTTCTTTTTTTTTTAACATAATTTAATGTAACTACCTACATAATTGTGTGTTTTCATAATAATAATTTAATGTAACTACCTACATAATTGTGTGTTTTCATAATAATAATTTTCGACAATCACACCAATTATTATCATTTGTTTAAATGGTTCATTATAGATAACACATTTTTTTTTTTTATAGCAGAAGGAGGCAAACGAGCAAGCGGGTCACCTGATGGAAAGTAATCACCGCCGCCCATGGACACCCGCAAAACCAGAGGAATCGCAGGCGCGTTGCCGGCCTTTAAGGAAGGAATAGGCTCGTTTCTTGAAGATCCCTAAGTCGTAACGGTCCGGAAATACCGCCGCCGAGAGCTGGTTCCACAACACTGTAGTTCGAGGCAAGAAATTTCTTGAAAATCGCACAGTAGTAGACCGCCATCCATCAAGGTGATGTGGATGGAATGACAGTCGATTGCGTGTAGTGCGGTGAAGGAAATTAGCGGCAGGGATCAAGCCGAACAATTCCTCAGAACACTCCCCATGATATATACGGTACAATATACAGAGAGACGCAACGTCTCTCCGAAGAGCCAGTGGATCGAGCCGACCTGAAATAACCACGTCGCCGACAATTCGAGCAGCTCTGCGTTGAATGCGGAAAACATATGCGAAAAACATAAAACTAATTGACAAAATATGCATGCACATAGAAAACACCCAGATGCGAAATCAATAAAGAAAAACAATTTTTTCGAAATTGACCCGACCGAGATTTGAAACCAGGACCTCGTGTCGGTTCAATTGCTAGCCAATCGCCCACGGAGGTCAACAAAATTTGTATCCATGTTAATAAAAATTAATTGCCCAAATGATTGTACGCGCATCAATTCAGAACGGCTATTACAAATAAATAAATAAATAAATAATTACACACATACTTACAGGATTTTTTTTTATGTCGCATAATTTTTTATATCATTCAGTAACATTAATAGACACCACTTTAATTTTTTTTTTATATTATTTATTATTTATTTGATTTGTCCAGCACTATAAAAAATAACTCGTGGATACTTTCACCAAATAGCGACTGCACATGTGCTCAGCGTGTCAGGCGACGAGCCCATCGCCGCTCTATGCTGTTGGTTGTACGTGCAGTCTATAGTCCGTTATGCTGGATTTACACGAAGCCAATACTTGAGACAATCCACTAAGCCAGTCCAATAAGCCAATGCCAATGCTAAGCAAAAAGTCCTTGAGGACAATCCAATGTAGTGGACTGTCTCTATTTACACGACGCCAATATTGGAATGGCTTATTGGATTGTCTCAAGTATTGGCTCCGTGTAAATCCAGCTTTAGGACACCCAAGGGTAGTGAAAGATGCGATGGTAGTTTTTTATTAATAAGCCTCCACCACCAGCTATTCGTTTTAAATTATCAGTTATGATATTTCTAAGTACACTTTTATACATTGAAATGAAACACTTTTTTTACGGATTAACTCGCGTTTAATAAACTTATACACAGTTTTTTATATTAATAAACCGGCCAAGTGCGAGTCGGACTCGCCCATTAAGGGTTCCGTAGCAGCAAGTAACATCTTATAAAAGTTCTTGTAGTTCGTTGTAACTTTGATCGATGTTTTAATAATAGTGTATTTTTTTTATTAATTAATTTATGACGTATTAAAAAAAAACTACTTACTAGATCTTGTTTAAACCAATTTTCGGTGGAAGTTTGCATGGTAATGTACATCACATATTTTTTTTAGTTTTATCATTCTCTTATTTTAGAAGTTACAGGGGGGGGGGACACACATTTTACCACTTTGGAAGTGTCTCTCGCGCAAACTATTAAGTTTAGAAAAAAATGATGTTAGAAACTTCAATATCATTTTTGAAGACCTATTCCACACGTATGGGTTTGAGGAAAAAAAATTTTGAGTTTCAGTTCTAAGTATGGGGAACCCCCAAAATTTATTGTTTTATTTTCTATTTTTGTGTGAAAGTATAATTATGCGGTTTACAGAATACATCTACTTACCAAGTTTCAACAGTATAGTTTTTATAGTTTCGGAAAAAAGTGGCTGTGACATACGGACGGACAGACAGACATGACGAATCCATAAGGGTTCTGTTTTTGCCATTTAGCTACGGAACCCGAAAAAGTGTTTCATTTCAATGTGTAGTGCTCGCTTAAACCTCAGAATACACTTTTATAGTTTCCAAAGAAGCATCTCATATTTATAGTGTGCTACGAATTTCCTACAAAGTGAACAATGGCGGCGTTGTTGTAGTTTACGACACGTCACTAATACATCATAACGCTCTGTTTAATGCGGCAATACGCATATTAGACACATTAATCGGTTACACACATCCAACATCCAATACATAATATTATTATCCATACATTTACCACACTTTTTGTGCTGTGTGTGGCTCATCAAAAGAATTCTACCAACGTCTCTCTTCCTAGGTGTTGTAAAAGGCGACTAAAACCTAGTTTGCACCTGTGCTTGTAATTTAGTAGAGTAGCAGCAAAAGATGCATTTCTTCATCACTTTACTAATTTAAAATGAATTTTCAAATAAGCAAACTAGCAAAGCATTGTACTTCTACTCGACTAAAATAGTAGTACAGGTGCGAACTAGGCATAACGGACTAAAGACTGCACATATCTACATCCAACAGCATAAAGCGGCGATGGGCTCATCACCTATCACACTGAGCATATGTGCAGTTGTAATGGTGAAACGTCTACGGTGATCATTGCCTGGTCTCCTGATCTCTGATTAACCCTTTGAGGATATTCGTGAATCTTTTTGTTTTCCTCATAAGTAATGGCTTCGTGCGATCAGCACATTTAGCCAGTGTCAAGTTTTTAATAGTATTTTTTTTTATTTACATTAAGTACATGATAATGAGTGATAATGAACGTTTAATGGTAAATGATTTTCCCCCAAACCCCTCGAGACTCAATAAAGCTGTAGAACTTTATTGAGGTCTCACCCGGACTTCTTGAGCGAAATTGAAAAGTGATGTTGCACTGTATTGTTTTATTTGCTAACACTCATGCACGTTCACGAACACTTAACAGTGAATAATCCACCATTATTTCACATTAATATTCGACAAAACACAAATTATAGAAAATAATACAAAACTGCAGACAGCTTCACTTTCCCGCCAAGAAGTCTTCGTGAATCCTTGTATGGATGTAAGTGACTGGAGTTGATAGGATTTTGATTAGAATTGCGGGTTGGTGAATACCAACTCAGATTTTACTTTAACCCCTTGAGCACCGTAAAACCAGACACAATTGAAAATCAAGTGTTTCGCGACCGCCGGCGGTCTTATGATACTTGACCTATTAAAAATCCGAGACATACTGCCAGACCTGAGAATTGAACGTAAGACTTTATGGATATTGAACCTATGACTATGATTTTACCACTAGCTACACTTTGCGGTCTGCGTCGCTCTAAAAAGCTAGTGCAAAAAGCCACAAAATGTTGTTTCATTATTGAACGGTTGTGATTTATGGCCGATAAATATTTTTAGCGTTACACAGAGGAAGTCTCTGTTATAAAGAAACAAAGTTTACATGGAAAATGCAACATCGGCTGCCAATAGTTCAACACTGAGGTTATTGATATTATATATAGTCCTTGGATGTAGGTACATTTTTATGTGTTTTTTAACGTGTTTGATGCTGAAAAACAGTTTTCATTTTATGCTGTTTGCTACGCTTTAAAGATGGCCGTAGTTCCTAAATACCTGATGTAACGCTGTTTGATGATGGAAGCCAAAAGAAAATTAAAGGCTTATAGCCCTAAATTAAAGCCTATTGGTCCTTTTTAGGGCTATGCTAATAAAGTAGCCTTTTAAAAGGCTATAGCCTAAAAATCCTTTTTGTGACTGTAGCCTGTTTTGTAGTAATATGTTTATTTTAAGGCTAAAAGCCTTTTTAGATTTGGCCTGAGTAAGCCGTCATAATTGGTTTGTTCTGATTAGTTCTACTCTTATATCCTACTGTAGGACTAATGAGACTTTTTTCTCTCGCTTGTCCTATTTTTTGTTAGAGTACATGATGGTAAAACTAGTGAGACTCAGAGTTTATGAATTTTTCAATAGTCCTATTCTATCTAGAGTAGATATTCTTGAATAAACGCTATAGCGTCGATGGCTAAGAGCTTCACATGCAGCCTTTATATCCATTTCAGAATGTTAGGCGTTACTGTTGTCAGACTAGCTCTAAAAAAGCCTAGGTCTTTTGAAGACCTATTGGACCTCCAACCAATAGGTTTAAATATTTCTAACCTAAAAGGCTAAAAGCAATGATATTGTATATAATATCATTGGCTAAAAGGCTTTTAGACGTGCCACGTGTCAAAAGCCTAAGTTTCGATAACAGCCATAAGAAAAGACTAAAAGCCTATTGGCCTCGGGAACACTAGTTACAAACATTTTTTATACTATGCACTCTAGCGGCCCTCCCGCGACTTTGTCCGCGTGAATACTCCGATTCTCGTTAAGATTTTCCAAAAAAAAAATTTTTTTTTTGGAAAATCTTTAGTTTGTAAGTATGAATGGAAGTTTGTTACTCTTTCACGTAAAAACTGCTGAATGGATTTAGATGAAATTCGGGATACAGATAGTTTATAACCTGGATTAACACATAGGATACTTTTGTAAAAAACTGCAAGTGGCCGCTAGTAGATAATAATTAACAGATATTTTACAACCCAATATGCAGTGTCTCGTCTTTCGAAAACAATACAGTCTTATCAGTTCGTGTCAGTAAGGGCATTTCGGTCAAACAAGGTCGACGGCTCGCAGCCCGCATTCCTCGCCCATACTGATGCGGTCCAGGAATATCTCCAAGTACCTAATTTACTTTATTAATTGGTGTTTGGGTGTACGACACTTTCCTAAATACCGAGATGCCAGTATGACGCGCAAAACGATTTGTTATTTCGCCCGACGTTTATATTGGATGGATCGTTCCAAGGATTAATACTTATTTGGCATTAATTCACGTTTACGACTATACTAAATGAGAGGGTTGAATACGTTGATGAGATCATTGTACTTATAACTATTATCATTGAACGTTACACAAACAAAACAAAAGGAACAAAAATACATACATACAAATAATCACGACTATTATCCCCGAAGGGTTAGTCAGCGACTAGGCAATGAGGACAGCAAGAGAAGTCTTCTGCCATAGTCATTTTTTCAGAAAATAGCGATTGCACATGTGCTCAGCGTGACAGGTTGAGATCCCATCGCCGCTCTAAGCTGTTGGAAGTATCTTAGTCTTTAGTCCGTTAGTCGCCTCGACACAGAAGGGAAGAAGTGGGTTGATAGATATGAGCCAACACCACACGCCTCCTAAGACACATAAGTATATATTTTGATGTTATGTTAAGTATAGTATTGACATATTATATGTTATGTTAAGTACAGTATAGGTATTTTGTACATATATTGTATGTATTTTGGGTAAACTCCAAACTCGGGGACGTGCTGGCATGTTGCTCAGTGCGATTCGAGCGTGTCCATCTCAATCTCGGCATTTGAATTAATTTATAATGATTACCTCCAGACTAAATGCGTTATCGCATTTATATATTACATACTAGCATTTGCCTGCGACTTCGCACGCGTGGATAAAATGTGGACGAAATTATTATCCTGCAAGAACCTTTCAACGGGATGTAAAATATCCTGTGTCCTTTTTGGAACCCTTGACAAACGGTCACCAACTCGCATTTGATGATGATCAATCGTAACGATGACCTTATGATGATGAAGAGGTATCTCTCTCTCTCTCTCTTTCTCTCTCTCTCTCTATCTATCTGGATCAATGATGGAGGTCTTTTCCCTGCCGTGGTAGAGTATGCTGTACTTTTTTTTATGCTTAATAAGACAGCTCTTGACCTCGATCTCGCCTGATGGTGAGCGTAGATGAGGTCTACGATGAAGCGAGCTGCCCTACAAGATGCCTATTAACTCTCGCCTTGAAGGCATTCAGGTTATAAGTTTTTGGAAACACAGACGATGGCAGAGAATTCCACTCCTTGCCAGTGCGCAGCAAAAATGAAGACATGAAGCGTTTAGTGCGACATAGTGGAACTTCTACTACGTGGGGATAATAGCCTTCAGTACGTCTGGAGGTTCGGTGGTAAAAGGGCGATGATGGTATGAGCTCGAAAAGCTCCCCTGCACACTCTCCGTGGTAAAGTCGGTAAAAGACACACAGGCAGGCGACACGACGTCTTTGTGCGAGTTCGGTAAGCTTGGCCTCGACAAGCGCATCATCACCGATGAGCCTTTTGGCTCTGCGTTCCACCGAGTAGAGTGCGGCCAACTGGTATTTGGCAGAGACGTCCCAAATGTGACTGCAGTATTCCATGCACGACCTGACTTGAGCCTTGTACAGGCTGAGGCTGCTCTGGTGTGAAATACTGCCGCACCTTGTTCAGGATGTCCAACTTTTTTGCTGCAGTCTGAGCTTTGGACTCGATGGTTGAGCCGAAGTTGAGAGTTGCAGTCAACTCTATGCCTAACAGCTTAAGGGTGCCCTTGATTGGGACGGACGTGCCACGGAAAGTAGGAGTCAGATGAAATGGACTCCTTTTGGCGGAGAACAGACACGCTTGTGTTTTGGAGGCGTTAAAACGGAGCAGGTTGTCGTCCCCCTAATTGGAGACGAGGCATAAAGTCGCGTCTGCTCGCTCAACCATGGCCTCTCTTAGAGAATGAATGTTTCCCTCTCTGGCTCCCGCAGCCGGAATGTATCTTTCTGCAACAGTACTGTCGACTGCGTACCCAACTAACCCTGGCTGAAGCAGGTCGTTGATGTGAAGCAGGAAAAGAGTTGGCAAATGAACAGAACTTTGAGGAACTCCGGCGTCGATAGCCATGAAGTCAGACAAGCAGCCATCAATGACTACTCTGATCGACCGCTCACTCAAGAAGTCTGTAATCCAATTGCAGAAGCCAGTAGGGATGCCGTACGCGGGAAGCTTGCTTAACAGACTGATTGTGGTGGCGGTATATGTGATCTCTTTGCTTCTTTCTTCACGTCGATGTTTAAAACGAGCTCTATATTTTCCCCGGCTGCAAATGACCAAATCCTTACGTCTAACTATCTCGCCAATCTCTCTTTTTCGCAGAGAGACGTACTTAAAACCCTAACTCGTTTGGATCGAAATAAGGGGGCCGGTCCTGATGGTATACCCCCTATATTCGTGGTCAGTTGTCGCAAGGCGCTATCTTTGCCTTTAACTACCATTTTCAATACATCTTTGAAAACAGGCACTTTCCCTTCTGTCTGGAAGGAGGCGCGTATTGTCCCAATTTTTAAATCAGGTGATGCCAGATCTGTTAAAAACTATAGGCCAATATCTATACTGTGTGTGTTTGGTAAGATTTTTGAGTCCTTAGTGTGTTCTGTGTTGACTTGGCATATGAGTCAAATTATCTCGCCTCAGCAATTTGGTTTCCTAAAATCGCGATCTACAGCCACTAATCTCGTTTCGTTTTCGACCCAAGTATCTGAATCTCTCGACGCGCGACTATCTGTAGATACAATTTATACGGATATTAGTAAAGCCTTTGATACCGTTGATCACAACATTCTAGTTCATAAGCTTTCCACCTTTGGTATCACTGGAGATCTACTTACATGGTTCTCTTCATATCTTCAACAGAGGAGGTCGAGAGTGGTGGTTAACGGCTTCTCTTCGGAACCATTTTTATGCACGTCTGGTGTACCGCAAGGTTCGCATCTGGGTCCGATCCTCTTCAATATTTTCATAAATGACATTGTAACTATCTTCCGTCATGCCAAGTGCTTTATGTACGCGGACGATATGAAATTATCGATGCAAATACGCGATCAGAACGACTCAATCTTATTGCAAGAGGATCTGGACCGATTAGCGGCGTGGTGCACTGAAAACCAATTACTTCTGAACCTCGATAAATGCAAATTTATTAGATTTACCAGATGTGCTACTGTTTTGCGTCCGACGTATAATATTGATGGTCATGTTTTAGAAGAAGTGGAGTCTATTCGCGATTTAGGTGTGCTGCTGGACAGAAAGTTACGCTTTCATAAGCATATCGACCAAGTTGTATCTAAGGGTTTCCAAATGCTAGGGTTTGTTTTACGTAATGCTAAAGAATTTAAAAAGTCTTCAACAAAAATACTATTGTACAAGTCCTTGGTCCGTTCCAACCTTGAATACTGTAGCCAGGTCTGGTCCCCCCACTACGACGTTCACATCAAACGTATAGAGCGTATCCAGAAACGTTTTTTGTGGCATCTATCATACCAAACTCATAAGGCAAAAGAGCTTCCTTCATATGAAGAACGACTGGCTTATTTTAAATTAAACAGTTTGAAGGATCGTAGGTTTTTATTAGATTTAATGCTACTCCAAAAGATAATCAGCGGCACCACGGATTGTTCCTCTCTGTTACGATTGATAAATCTTAATGTACCATATAAACTGGCGCGGGTCAGAAGATATGTGCCTTTTTCTGTTAAGGGCAGCAGGACCAATGTGGGTCACCACGCTACCATGAATAGATTACAGCGACAATACAACGAACTCTGCAAAGTTTATAACATCGACATCTTCGCAGATAAGCCCCAGAAGTTCAGACAGGAAATATTAGAGTCATTTGATATAGCGCCAAACGATTGTTGATTTTATATACGAGTATGTACTCCTTTATTAAATTTGTCTTTTTGCATCATTAGTTGGCCCTGGAAGGGAAGCATAAATACTTTTATATAATGCTTCCTTTACAATAGATATTATCTATTAATAAATTGTTTTTTTTATATTGTAAATTATAGTCCACATTGCATGCCGTGGCAACCTGTAAGTAAGATGACACTTTGCTTTAAGTTTATGTTTGTTTCTACAATTGTTGCTTGTATCAGTGTTTGTCTTGTTGGTTGTCCTAATAAATAAATAAATAAATAAATAATAAACAGACTTTTAGGCCAAACCCTTTAATAATAATAATAATAATAAGGTTTAGGTTTTTTATAATGTTAAATGTTTTATTTTTTATAGTAGTTTTGTTTATTATTTTTATATGGGATATTATAAAATACCTATACTTAAGAAAATAAATAAATACGTGAATAATAATAATAAATTCATTTATTTCAACCAACAAGGATCATTTACAAATTCAATTACAAAGAAATAAAATAAAATCAAAATCATGAAACACAATAAAAACGAAAACATCATGCCATTCAATAAAAAAATCAGACAAAAATATAAAATATAAAGTGTGGTCATAGTCAAATCTAAGTCAGTACATGTATCATACAGCAATGATTCATGTACTGACAGTCAAAACGCTCAGAAAACAGCCTCAGCAACTTTGTACAGAGGAGAATTTTCTGTGTGGTAGAGCCACGCTACGTTGCAGCGCGAATTGGGCTAACTCGCCCGTCGTAATACCACCTCTTACGGAATATCAGCGTGGAACAATAGCACTCGTTGCTGTATGTTTGATGAAAAATTATTACTGTGTTTCAGATTTTTTATGTGACAAAACAATTGAGTAAACAATATAGTATAACGTTTTTTTTTGACATTATATAATTATAATTATGACTTATGTAGATGCATTTTGTAATTAATGATACTTGCCTTATGCTGTTTTTCTTTATATAAATAGCTATTAAATAATATTGATATTTAAAATATTTGCACGCCGTTTGTATATGGCAGCATGTAACGGCACATTTTATGTATAAGACCTTTGTCAAACCACATGTTTTGCAAATAAATGATTGATTGATTGATTGATTGATTGATATTCGTCCGGGGACTGAAAGTATCGGAGGTCGGTTATTGCACCGTATATGAAAATGGAGAATGTACACACTGGTTTCGCTTCAGCCCTTCGCGAAACATTGCGGTCTTTCCACGTCCTGTGGAGCTAGGCCATAAAGTTCCTGACCATTCCTATAAGCCGCTGTATCTCAGCTTTGCAGGAACCATTGTTACTGATAAACTATGTAGTCATTTTTAAACCGGGTGTAAAGTTGATAAATAAGTACTAGGACGTACGTGGTATTAGGAATAGTCAAAATCAAGTTGGATTCTAATAAATTGTTTGTGGATTGAGTCGAGGAGCTCGATGGCGCAGCGGCTAGCGCGTTCATCTTGCGATCTTGCTTGCTAAGCCACTTTCGCAATGCCGGGTCGCTGGATAGGTGACCAAATTTAAAAACATCTCGAGCTCCTGCGTGCTTCGGAAGGCACATTAAGCCGTTGGTCCCGGTTGCTGTCGTAAGATGGCAGTCGTTAAAACCCACCAACCCGCATTGGGCCAGCGTGGTGGGTTATGGCCCAATATCCCTACGTGCTATTGTCCACGTGGGAGGCCTGTGCCCAGCAGTGGGACGTTTATAGGCTAATGATGATGATGATGATGATTGAGTCATAATTATAGTAAGTAACACATCATAACCTCCTCTATCTATCTGTATCTTCTCGGGTGCGGTGGTATACCAAATGCATTTTCATCTGAACAAAATAAATTAAAACTCCCTCCTTCTCGTTATCTGATTACTTTGATGGTTATTAAGTGAAATGACAGCCTAGGAAACCTTGGCGTGTTATGTAAGAAAATCACCCCCTACCTTACTAAATTAGGACAGGTCGTTCCATTCAGAAATGGACAGTAAGAAGTCGTTGATACGACATTCCCCCCACTATTTATACACCGTTTGCGTAGTCGAACGGTTAATTTTCAAATTAATACAGCTTATTTATTGCTATGGCGCTTGCGCAGCGCAGTCACCGCGCGGGCGCCTCAAGAATGTTATACTTTTTCAAAACGACCTGACACACTGCCAAGTGCGAGCCGGTTTTATTGACTCGTCCCGTCCCGTGACTTTGTGGGTTGTTTCACGAATAAATCACACTAGTTTCCGTTGGCGGTTTTGCTTATGCTCAATTAGTCGTAGAGTCGAGTTTTTTTGGTAGATATTTGTTTGGTGAATCATCGCCTGTGTAAGTGGAAGGGTAGTTAAATATAAATAAATAAGTAAATAAATAAATTTTCCTACACTCACATCAATTATCTAGCCCAAGAGAAGCTTCGTTATGAAACTCGTTAAATGGTTACTAGACAACGAATAAACATACTTAAATACATACTTACTTATTATACATAGAAAAACACCCAGACCCGAGACAATTTAGAAAAACCATAGTTTCTAAATTGACCCGACCGGGGATCAAACCCAGGACCTCAGAGATGGCGACCGACACCATGAAAACCGGTTTACAAACCACTCGACCAAGAAGGTCGTCAAAGTAGTTAAATGGTGCAAATCTTGTATCAGATACACACAGTAAAAACCAGTAGATGATTCAAAGAATTGCGAATGCGATAGATAGACACGCGAAATATATGGGGATTTACATATTTTTAAATAATTTATATATAATTATTTGATTTGATAAAATGTTTACTAGAAAAAAATCAACCACTCTTAGGAAACTCGAATGGGATTCGAACCCACGACCATTGGATTGCCAGTCCACTGCTCTAACCGCTGAGCTACCGAGACCCCAGAAGACTCGTTGAATTTTTCTAGTAGTTTGTGATTTACGCTGCAAGCCAGCGGTATTACGTCACTGTGAAGTCTACCCTCACAGTCGAAAGAAATACTATTCCAAGTATTTAACAATCGATAAAGACGTAATTGCTTATAAATATCTTTATTATTGAAATTTTTGCATTCATAATGCTACATAGATATCGGATAAAATGTTTATTAGAAAATATCCTATATCTATATAGCATTGTGAATGCAAAAATTTCAATAATAAAGAATTATTTTATTAAAAATAATTTAGGGTGTCTGTGATTTTAAGCTATTTAATTAACAAGTGTAGGTTCACACCAGGATCTCTATATAATTATTTTAGTTTCCTTCATTCGCAACTCTTAACCTCTTACATAAAACATTAAAGAAATTATTCATTGTGTTAAGTTTGATTACCTTCGTTTTTCTTTAGCAGTACCTAAATCAGGATTATAATTTATAACCATTATACCTCAATTATAGCCTACAACAACTACATAAAGAATTTAAAATTATTCAATTTCAAACGCCCGGTCGATGTTTCAACATTAACGCCAGCCCTGCTTCATTTTAAAACTCTTCAATGAATGTCAAAAAATAGTCACAGCTATGACACACTAAGTAGTGACTCATATAACGTGTCTAGCTCGCCCACAGGGTGGTAACACTTACATTATTGTGTTGGCAACACAGGGCAACACTCACACATTTATTTTCTTTAAACTTATTTTATCGCCAGTATGAACATTTTTTAAATCAACTAGGATAGTGTTTTATGGTCTGTGCTAGTAGTTACCTATACTTACAATCCGTATTCATTTCACTAATTTTATACATACTGGCATCATAGCAACAACGAATAGGTTTTACGAGTGGTGCTAGACGACCTTGCACTCAGACCATCTGCTAAAGAGGCCTATTACATCTCGAATGTGATTTTTGCGTAAAATGCCCATTTTCGCATTTTGTAGTAATTTTGTAGTTGTAATTATCGTTTTTATCGAAATAGGATATTAAATTTGTGTATAATATTACAAATCTCCATTCTGTGAGTGAGCATAAGTTGAATTCGGACGGCCGGCGCATCGCATTTTGTAGTAATTTTGCAGTTGTATTTATCGTTTTTATCGAAATAGGATAATAAATTCATTATAAAATCTTCATTCCTCATGAAGTAACAATTACTCTGGTATAAATTTTGCTCAATAATATTATCGTAGATAGGAGATATTCACAGTTAACTTATAGCGATTTTCGAAGTTTTTTGGTTTAGAATAAGATTGTTTTCCTATATAAAATCAATGATATCTGAAAATTCCGAGGCCGCTACGCACTATTCGACTATATAAGAGACAACATTATATATTTTTTATTTCACTTGTTTAAAACAGTTGTTCAATCGATGAAGTCAAAAAAGTCTCTTCGCGCACTTTATGAAAATCTTTCTCTGCAATTTTTGGTTTAATTAAAAAGTTAAGCAAAATTACAAAAAGCGAGGCCGCTACGCACTATTTCAATAGCTATTCTATACTATTCATTAAGTCATAATTGTTAATGTATTTTTGTTTCTGAGATCCATAACGCCAAAATTGGCCATTTTACGCAAAAATCACAGTCGAGATGTAATAGGCCTCTTAAGAGGGTTAAGATAGCGACTGCACATGTGCTCAGCGAGACAGGTAGTGAGCCCATCGCCGCTCTAAGCTGTTGGATGTATGTGCAGTCTTTAGTCCGTTACTTAGGAAAAGAAGGGGTGTTAGTATTCTTTCACCTCTACGCGACGCGCAGTATTTAGATAAGTTTACTTAAACTATGAGTCTCTGCAATAAATAAATTGAGATTGTAATTGAATAATTAAGCCGTAAGGTCATAACGCCGCATTAGAAACCGCAAAAGAAACAAGTGCCTTTTTTATTTCTTTTAAAATTACCAATTTGTAGTTGCATTGTCAATAGCATTCAAGCATCAAGACGACCTCCTTGGTCGAGTGGTTTTTACACCGGTTTTCATGGTGTCGCCATCTCTGAGGTCCCGGGTTCGATCCGCGGTCGGGTCAATTTAGAAATTATTGTTTTTCTAAATTGTCTTGGGTCTGGGTGTTTTCTACGTATAATAAGTATGCATTTAAGTATTTTAAGTATGTTTCTCCGTTGTCTAGCAACCATTTAACGAGTTTCTTAATGAAGCTTCTCTTGGGCTAGATAAATTGGTGTGAGTGTAGGAAAATTTATTATTATTATTTATTTATCGTTGGAGTTGGATTAAATTAGATTGATAAAGATTGAGCCGTAACGTAACTTTTTTTTCCGCGTAACGGGGAAGCCTTTGCCTTTTATCTCACCTGATGGTACATACATACATATAATTGCGACTATTATCCCCGAATGGTTAGTCAGAGACTAGGCAATGAGGACCGCAAAAGCAGTCCTCTGCCATGGTCCACTTTTCACCAATTAGCGTGACAGGTGGTGAACCCATCGCCGCTCTATGCTGTTAGGTGTATGTACTGTAGTCTTTAGCCCGTTAGTCGCCTTTTACGACAGCCAAGGGAAAAGAGGGGGTGGTAGTATTCTTTCACCGCCACGCGACACGGTTTATACCTTACACCTGATGGTAAGTCACAATAAGGTCAAAGGGAAGCATGCTTCACCCGGAATCCTCGGGGTATTCCTCGAAGCGCACCCATTTTGAAGCGCACCAGACCAAGCGCACCTAAAGTATTCCTCCAAGCGCACCCGTTGGGTGCGCTTCAGAATAGATAATTAAAATATTATATTTTTATTTCTCGAAGCGCACCAGCAGATAAAATGTGGAAAGAGATGTATTAACTAACAGTTATATCGATAACGAATAACGTACGTTTATTATTAGAGTATCTACCTCTTTTCATTTATGTCACCCTGGTGCTTTTAGCACAGATTAAGTAATAGTACTACCATACCTTTAGTTCAAAATAACTGTCATGGTTCAATTTATTATTTGACATAGTAAGTTGCAGCACCTAGTCCTACTCGTTATTTCTTTTTTTTAGATAGTTAAAGGTAAGTAAGATCGCTAAGGCGCCTATCTACCTCTTTTTATTTATGTCTCCCTGGTACTTTTAGATCAATATGACAGTCATGATTCAATTTATTATTGACATAGCAAGTTGCTTAAGCACCTAGTTTCTATCGACATTAATATTACGAATCTTTTAAGCTCCTCTCTATTTTTTACAGTTGGTGCGCTTCGAGGAATAAAAACATAATATTTTAATTACCTATTCTGAAGCGCACCCAACGGGTGCGCTTGAAGGAATAATTTAGGTGCGCTTGGTCTGGTGCGCTTCAAAATGGGTGCGCTTCGAGGAATACCCTGAATCCTCAACCACTGAGGAACTAGCTATCTTATATCCTAACTGTCGGAAAACTACAATGCTATAAACATTGTTGCTGTGGCGGCAGACTTAGATAAGATGGTGGTAGATAGCTAGGCGGACTTAACAAGCGTTATCATATCACCAACCAAACCAAGTACACAAAGATGAACTGGGAATCGAACCACTGGGTCTAAGACCGGTGACTAAGCCGCTAGTCCACAGAAATGGTTAACCCTTAAAATGAGCGTCAATCTTCTGCTTTACTCTCAGTGACCATAAGATGTAGCCAAGGCACTTCCCAGTATACAAATATAAACAAATTCGCAAAAAAAAACATCTAATCTTCCTACGAACCACGTCAACCACGCGGCTATTATGTCGAAAATAAATCGATGTAGTCAAGAGAAGAAAAAAACCAACTTCGTCGCACTAACCACGGCCCATTTGGCTCACTTCCGTTTGTCGTAAACCGGGCGCTCCGTCAAAGAGCCGGAATGTCGCTAAACTACAAATACTACAATATTGGCGGACATGTTTAATACGATGTGTCGCGTTAAAACTGTTATTATGAACGTGATGTACTGTATTATTTGCACGTCTTTTTATATTAGACACTTCATGATTATAACATTTTAAACTTTCATGGTCAATACAATTATTTTTATGAAAAAACGGGATTTTCACCATGTTTGACTTCATGATCAGCCTATAAACGTCCCACTGCTAGGTATAGATCTTTCCACATAGACAACAGCACGTAGGGAGATTAGCTCTATGAGGTTAATTTCAATTACATAAATACTAGCGGATCCTCACGGTTTTACCCGCGTGGTACCCGTTCCCGTAGGAATATTAGGATAAAATATAGCCTATGTCACTTGGGAAGAATGTAGCTTTCTAATGGTCAAAGAATTTTCTAAATCGGTCCAGTAGTTTCGGAGCCTATTCAATTCAAACAAACAAACTAACAAATCTTTCCTCTTTATAATATTATTATTTTAGTCTAGACAACTGACTGTATTTTTATTTTCAAAATCTTCAGTGAGATTCAGTTCTAATTACCGTTCATTGATAAGACTCAATAAAATGTTATAACAGTACTTACAGTCAAATATGTAAGTAATTACATAAAACAGAGCCATGTTATACCGGTTCATTAAATGAATAGCCCTACCAACCACTACCAACCCTCTCTGCCCTTGGGTATCGTAAAAGGCGACTAACGGACTAAAGACTGCACAGACATCCAACAGCATAAAGCGATAGGCTCACCTATTACGCTGAGCACATGTGCAGTTGTAGTTTGGTGAAACGTGGACTATGGCAGTTGGCTGCTTCTGCATTCCTCATAGTCTCTGAATAACCCTTAAGTGATAATAGTCGTGAATCTAAATTTTTTGTTATTTTTTTTGGTTTTTTCAAATTTAAAAAACCTTTTTTTTTGTATAATCTGTTACTAGGTCACCATAACCGAAAGCATAACAAATTAGCTTAAACGCGCGGGGAAATCTAGCCGGCTCCCATCAGAGATATAATAATAACTTTCAATTTGAGGCAACCGACACCTGTTCACATATAAAGCGTGTACACAAATTTAATATGTGTTTACGTAAATTATACTAAGGCGCAGTACCAGAAACGGCGTACAGTGGAGATGTTCCCGGTCGATCACTTTTTGTCGATATTCGGGTGTGCAAGCAGGGCTTTGAACCGGTACCGAAAATACAGGTAATATTATATCAGTAAGTACCGGTATTTTCCATTTCGGTTCCTGGATACCAATTCTTCCACATGTACCGGTATAGTACCTCAAAAATACCGGTGTCTATTGTGACATTGCCAGTCTGTTTTTCAAAATTCAAATTCAAAATTCAAAATATATTTATTCAATAAACTCAATTAATAAGTACTTTGAATCGTCCAAATCTTTTTAAACTACCACCCATTCAGGACGTCATTTTTTAACTGTGGCAAAGAACGGGCGCAAGAAACCACAGCGCACAGAAGCAACGACATTTACACAAAAAAAGAATATGTCGTTACCAGGTCATAAAATACAAAATATGAATTTAAAAAATAATAAATTAAGCAATACAAAACTACAATACAATGTAAGTATCAATTAATAGACAATTAGAAATAGCTGTTGGAGTAATTGGAGCATTTCAGATCCAAGCTGTTTTGTCTTCTGTGTAATCTGACACTTTATAATAAGCTTTTTTATAAAGCTTTTCTTTGATTTTGATTTTAAATTTATTAAGATCTAATATTTCAATATCATTTGGTACTTTGTTGTAAAATCTTACACACAGACCCTTAAAAGAATTATTTATTTTATGGAGCCTAGTATAAGGTACTGCTAATTTGTTCTTACTTCTAGTGTTTACATTGTGAATATCACAGTTTTTTGGAAATATTTCAATATTTTTATGAATATAAATCAAATTTTCATATGTGTATTGTGATGCAACAGCCATTATATTTATATCCCTAAATCTCTCTCTGAGAGAGTCACCAGCCTTTAGGTTATAGATTGCTCGAATAGCCCTCTTCTGCAGCACAAAGATAGTTTGAATGTCGGCAGCATTTCTCATCATCATACTATCTCATGACTGTCTTTTACAAAATAAGGTAAGTGATTAATATAAACCAAAAGAAAGAATAGACCAAGTATTGAACCCTCGCGGAACTCCCATTGTAACCACTGATCCCGGAGATCTTTTACCGTTAATGTCGACCTTCTGAATCCTGTTACTCAAGTATGAGATTAGAAGGCTCAAAGAAGCATCCCTAATTTCATAGTGGTTAAGCTTCCTGACCAAAGTTTCATGTAAAACACAATCGAAAGCCTTGGATAAATCATAAAATACCCCTAGGGCATCCTGTGATTTCTCCCAGGTATCAAATATTTGGATTAAAAGCTCAACACCGGCGTCAGTTGTTGAGCGACCCCTAGTAAAACCATACTGTTTACAATGTAAAAGTTTATTTCTATGAAAATGAATTTGAATTTGGTCTAGCATCAACTTTTCAAAAATTTTACTAAATGTGGGTAGCACAGAAATAGGTCTAAAATTAGAGGGGTCAGAAGTGCTACCTGATTTAAACAATGGAATTATTTTACTATGTTTCATTAGGTCAGGAAAAACACCACAGTCAATGCATTCGTTAAATATGCAAGCTAAAACTGGAGCTATTGTCATAATTACTGATTTAGCGACATCCACGGAATTACCCCACAGATCAGCAGTTTTCTTTTTATTGAGAGTGTTAAATGTTTTTAATATATCTATAAGTAACACAATTTTTTTTGAAAACTAAAATTACTTTCACAATCTTTAACATTCTCCTTTAAAACAGATTCAGCTACAGTGGGGGAGGAAATGAAGGCTTCTGTAGTTGAAACTGGAATGTCAGTAAAAAACCTCTCAAATGTTGCAGCAACATCAGCATCAGAAGTCAAGGTTTTATTATCACAATTTAAATTGTACTCATTATTACGACTTTTGACCTTTCCTGTTTCACTATTTATAATATTCCATGTCATTTTTATTTTGTCATTACTATTCTAAATCTTAGAACTCAGATAGCTTGCCTTGGCTAATCGGCATACTCTTTTAAATAACTTAGAATAATAGGTATTATAGGTATTTAAAATACATTTTCCTTTACTTTTTCAATAACGTTTCGGTTTTTTACTATGGGTAAGAACTTTGCTTTCATCTCACCTAAAGCACATGACCGTTTCTTTACTCATGTGCCTGAAGTACCTACCTAAGTAACGATAAGGGCGAAGGTGGAAGCGCGCTTCACCTTGAATCCTCAACCGCTGAGGAACAGGCTATCTTATCTAAGCTGTCGGACCACAACAATGCCATTAACATTGTTGTTAGTTTGTTGTTTTAAGGAGAACAATTCTAGCGCCATCGCTAGAATTTGGCTATGATGGTGGAAGCTAGCCAGACAGACCGACCTAACAAGCCTGTTCGGAACAAAATGGCCACTTACGGCTGGCAACCTTTTGTGTTAGTTTTAATTTGTATTTGACAGACGGCTGTCAATGTCAGCATGACACACACTCACATTGGAGTTAGGTTAGGAACCTTGGCCGCGGGTCGCGTAGAGAATATTGACTTTGTATTGGTAATTTTGATGTATAGGGCACATGATCATTAAATTCGGCGGACCATAGTAATTAAGTGCAGTGAGAACCATTAGTTTAGTTTGTAACCAGGGCGGCCTGAGTAAATTCAGTGATTTGTCTGGGGTTTGAGAGCTCTCTTGGGGTAGCCAACGGGAAGTTAGGGCCTTTCCACCTACACACCAGCCAGAAGATCTACCACCACCACAGCAGCCAGAGCAGTCGCCGGGGAGGCGAGCTACTACCACGCTGACAGCAGCGTGCCGAAGACAGCCGGCGCGGCGGACTGCAGCCGAGCTGAAGACTAGTACGTAAGTTAGTTTATATTTCTTATAATTAGGCGTTAGTTTTAAGTAAAAAGGTAGCAGAGTTGATGTAGACTATCTATATCATACAAAGCCCTTCCACCAACCAAACCAAGTACCTACCTACTATGTAAATGGGTTCTGCTGCCCGTGTAACTAATAATATAATAAATAAATAAATACACAAAGACGTACAGCCCCCTGGGAATCGGGACCTCTCCCTGGGTCTGACCGGATAGTCACTAAACTACAGAGGCGGTTAAAAAAGTATCTATTCATTACAAATGTAAAATTTCAACCGTGTCGCGTGGCGGTGATAGAATACTACCGCCTCCTCTCTTTCCTTAGGTGTCGAAAAGGCGACTAACGGACTAAATACTGCACATACTTCCAACAGCATAGAGCGGCGATGGGCTCACCACCTGTCACGCTGAGCACATGTGCAGTCGCTATTTGGTGAGAGTGGACTATGCTAGAGGACTGCTTTTGCGGTCCTCATTGCCTATAGTCTCTGACTAACCCTTCGGGGATAACAGCCCCCTAATAGGGTAAAACCCCTTTTGTCCTATTAGGTTGGTAAAACGGGTACCTTATTTGGGCAAAAAGTACAATATAAATTTACGTTCTAATCGAAACAAAAATCACAAAAAAAGGATCCGTGTCCACTATAGGAGGAGCACTCGTCATATCACCATTCTCTTCATTGTGAACATTGTATCCAGTCCTCAGAGGCATCAGGTACGTATTTTTCCCCATGAAATGCAGTTATAGCCTTTATTTTCTTTACTCTTTGTGTTATCCTTATTCTTCTTTCGCTTTTCTTGTCCGGATGTTGAGGGTTTCAGATATCTCGGAGCTTTCTTTTGTCCTGATAATGATGATTTTGTTGTGTAAAAAGGTAGTACCTGTTTTGCCTGTCACCGCTTTGCCCGCAATCTCCCATCCGAGCCCACACCGAAACATATTTAAGTATACAAATATTTTGTTGTTAATTCACGTAAATCATAAAAACACAACGTATATACTTACCTTTTAAATATTTTAATTTTTTGGCCCGAAAAGTAACACAGCGTCCCCTGCACTCAACTGTCTTGTGCCACTTGTTGCGCCGTACTACTTTTCCAACGCTGGGAGAGCCCCATGTTGTATCGGGTCTTACATTATCACAGAGATATTTAAAGTACCCGCTTTACCTAGCCTTACCTTCTTGGCCTACCTTCCCTTACCTATATATAATAGGACCGCAAAAGCAGTCCTCCGCCATAGTCCACTTATCACCAAATAGCGACTGCACATGTGCTCAGCGTGACAGGTAAGCCCATCGCCGCTCTATGCTGTTGGATGTAAGTACAGTCTTTAGTCCGTTATAGTCGCCTTTTACGATACCCAAGGGAAAAGAGGGGGTGGTAGTATACTATCACCCCTACGCGACACGGTTCAAAATATACATTTGTAACGAATAGATACTTTTTTAACCGCCTCTATAGTTTAGTGGCTAACAGGTCAGACCCAGGGAGAGGTCCCGATTCCAGGGACTGTACTTTTTTGTGTAGGTAGGTAGGTACTTGGTTTGGTTGGTGGAAGGGCTTGTTAGGTCGGTCCGTCTGGCTATCTTCCACCATCGTAGCCAAATTCTAGCGATGGCGCTAAAATTGTTCTCCTTAAAACAACAAACTAACAACAATGTTAATGGCATTGTTGTGTTCCGACAGCTTAGATAAGATAGCCTGTTCCTCAGCGGTTGAGGATTCAAGGTGAAGCGCGCTTCCACCTTCGCCCTTATCGTCACTTAGGTAGGTACTTCTGGCACATTAGTAAAGAAACGGGCATGTGCTTCAGGTGAGATGAAAGCAAAGTTCTTATCCATAGTAAAAAACTGAAATGTTATTGAAAAAGTAAAGGAAAATGTATATTAAATACCTATAATACCTATAATAAAAAATTAACATCAAATTGTAAGCCATGTTATTCCTCTGCATACTATTATTATGTATGAACTTTGTAAATGCAGACAACACGAAAATAAAATTGATAACGTTATCGGATAATTCTCTTTCTACTTATATTTCATTCTGTTAATATATTAAACACTTAATACAAAAATAAAATAACTTATTTTCACTTCCACGATCATTAAACTTTTTTGAGACTCCGGGGTATGTTGGGAAAATTATCAGAATGTCCAAGGTGACATAATGTCCGGATATTTAACTGCCATCTAGCGGTAAGTAGATGAAATTGCTCACAATCGTCATGCTCAGACTACGGAATAACACTTTTAAGATAGCGCTTTCGCGCTTTGCAGTTGCTGCTTTAGTTCGGCGATGTATCAACAGATGGCATTGTTTGGAATTTGTTAGCGTAGCTTTGCTCGCAACTTATTTTGAGAAGAATAGAAAGCTCACGAAGAACTACAATGTTGGAATACTTAAGAACATATTATAATAGTTACCTATATATCAATATCAACAAAAACGGACGTGCACAATTTATAAATAAAAAAGTTATTACAGATTGCTTTATGTCACTGTTCAAGGGATGAAAATAACTCAAAATCGTAAGAATATTTGTCTACGCGCAAAATTGATAATTTCAGTTTTAACTTGTGTTGTGCTGGCACTGTCTTGATCTTGTATTGCATCTCCACAAAGGGCAAAGAGAAAATAAAAATAATTATGTTATTGACATTAGTCAAAACACTTACCTTCTAAAAACTGTTTTGTGGGGAGACGAAGGGATACTTTTAGCGAGGAGGCGTAAGTGGAGTCGATGTACCAGTGTGGGTCACGCTGGTCGCCCAGCCTACGGTCGCTGCCTCTGTAACGCAAGTTAAAAGAAAAAATAAGAATAAGTAAGTAATTGTAAGTTGAAGTACTTAATCACCCCCGAGCTGTGTGGGGTGGCAGCTTATTAAGAGAAAACTACCAACCCTTCTCATTGGCGTCGCAAAAGGCGACTAACGGACTAAAAACTGCACATACTCCTACAGCTTAGAGAGGCGTTCTGCTCACTGGTGAGTCACCACCTCAGAACAATATGCCCACCTATCAAGCTGAGCACTCCGCAGAGGGTTTTTTTTTAAATCTTTATTTAAGGAGTTTTGTCACAATTGACAATGTCACTCCGTTCGAAACAAACATTATATAATATTTAACAGAAACGGTAAAAAGCTAAATAAAATTCTTATATCTACTTAAGCTGATATGGCAGAGGAGTAAATTTTATACATATAGCATTTTGGCCGCCTCTGAAGTTGGAGCAGACAAAATACTATTACATTCACCAATATTATAAGTATTAACGTGTTCGGTAAACTGCATTCTCCACATTACATTTCTATCACATTCCATCAAGACATGGTACACATCTTCTATTCGCAGTGGTAATTTTGTGAAACGTGAAATAGAAATTTCATTTATTTGCGTAAGATTAAGGTACCAGTAGATGTTCGTAGCAAAAGATATAAAATCTGCCTATTCAGCCATTATTTATTTATTTATTTTACTTATATTTTCAGTATTACTATCATATAATACAGTTAACAAATAGCATTCAAATATCTTAAATTATACATTAAAATTAAAATCAAATTAATGTCAAAATATGAAAATTGAATTATTGTATTTAATTTAAAATACGTATTATTATTATTCTTTTTATTTAACATATATTAAGAAACAGTTTTCACAATATTTTATATAAAAACATATTTACAATATAAAATATTATAAAAAAACTTAACCTAGGTTGCCACCGGCAGCGGGTATAGACCCAAGCTATCGGTGGTTAGGGCTGCAGAGTGAGGAACCTCCTGACAATACATGCCGTGTCAAGGAGTACTGCCTTTTGTATCCGACCCTTGACCCACCCTTTTAGCGAGAGCCTCTCTAGATGTTGATGGAAGCTCTTAGCTATAATGCCGTGTGCCGAAACGACTATTTATTTATTTTATTTATTAGGACAACCAACAAGGCATACACTACAAAATACTTATGTAAGTGAGCTGTATCTCGTTCTAAGTGCTGACTTAATTAAAGGTTGCCACGGCATGCAAACGTGAACTCAATATTTTATTTAATAACCTAAAACTTAACTAAGATTTAACGTAAAAGGTGGATAAACATTAAAAACACAAGAAGGAAAATGGAGACAATAGCTAACTAAACAGACCCGGGCGAGAAAGAAGTAAGTATCGGTACAATAATGGTTGAATCCACATCCCACATGGCGGCAACCTCGTGAGCCAAGTCAAGGTACTTACTGAGCTTGTCCTTCTCAGCTTTCAGGAGGTTCTCATCATTATTATTATTATTATGCATTATTAATTATTAGATGTCAAGTTTTATTAAAAAAAATCATTCATCGTATAAAAAGCATGTTACATAAAACAGTTGTATAAGGCCCTTATAAATGTATTAAATTGCAATTCTTATAAGATTCAGGTATTTTATTAAATATTGTCATACTCATCCAAAAACAGTTTTTTTTAAAACGAGTACTGTTGGAAATTATAGCAGAGACCAACCTATTGCAATTTCGTATAAATCGTGGACAAACTTCTTTAGCATGTTTAAATTCTTTTTTACGAATTTAGCAGCCTCAAATATGTATAGACATGGAAGTGGTAGTATGTCTAACTTTTTAAAGAGTGATGGTCTGCAAGGTTCATCAGGCGCAGTACCACATATTGCCCTTATACACTTTTTGAGCTATGAACGCCCCGTTTATGTCAGTGCTATTACCCCATATAATGAGTCCCTATTGCAGTAGGTTTACTCTTGAAACACAATTGCATTAAGCAATTTCCAATCACAAATCTAAAAAATGTCAAATGGCTCTTTTGTACAATAGCGCCCACATTGGAATTAAATTGCGTGGAAATTGATTGCACAAATTATTATCGAGATGGCGTTCCGGAATTATCTTTACTTATCCCAATATCGATACATATTAATCGCATTGGAATTGTATTGAGATTGAGTTTGCGTTTAAGTTAAGAGTAACCCCCCTGAACAGACTCAACATAAGCAAAGTACGCAGTAATGGCTATGGCAGTGGACTAGTTCTGCATCCTCATTGCCTAATCTCTGACTAACCCTTTGGGGATAATAGTCATGAATCAATGTATGTATGAATGTCTTATCGACTCTGGCCTGCATATGGCGAGATCAGGTCATGATCCACTACGCTGGCAGAATGAGGATTAGTGGATGTAACTACTGCCGTCTTACACAGCCTTAGTGACAATGTGCCTTTCCAAGCTTTTAAACACAGTATTATAGTAATTGACGACACTTGGGTGTCGTAAAACGCGACTAACGAACTAGTAGTCGTAGTCTTTACTACACATACATCCAACGGCTTAGAGCGGCGATGGGCTCACCACCTGTCACGCTGAGCACATGTGCAGTCGCTATTTGGTGAAAAGTGGACTATGAAGACTGCAAAAGGTGTCCTCTACGGACTCCTTTTGCTGTCCTCATTGCCTAGTCTCTGAATAACCTCTCGGGTATAATAGTCGTGATTATATGTATGATTTTCGGGTTGCCTTCAAATTACTTAACTAGCTTTTTGACCGTGACCTTCTCCATAAGGAAAGAGTTGCTATTAACCAAATAGTTCAAAAAGGTTAAAGATATGTACTTAAATGTTTGTGCTTATAGCTTAAATACTCAATTGCATACATCTAAACATTTGTTTGTTTGAGTCTGGAAGCAAATGTGTAGATTTATAAGAAATAAAGCGGCAGTATTCACCGTTGTTGTAGCAACATGCAAGGTCCATTTCGTTAGTACTTAAATCAAAAACGCTCAAGTAAGTTCAAGTTAAAAAAAATATTAGATGCGACATCTTGCGACAGTATTAAGAACTTTAGAAAAAATAAAACCTTTATTAAGTTTCGTAATTTCGGCTTTCTTACAAAGTTAAGTTTAAATGCAACTAAATATATTTGTTTTAAAAAGTAATCCTACAGAAAAGATGCACTTATTATTTAGTTTAGGGTTAAAATTGTATCATTCAGTTCGAAACATCAATGAAACGTCGAAGAATGTAGAAATATCTCTCACACCAAAGTATCTCATTGACATGTAAACATAAAAATAACCTCAATAAAATTAGCTTTAACGTCGGAGAAACGACACAAAGAGGTTATAACAAACCAAAACAATGGCGAAACTACAAACTTCTGCGTACAAAGAAGCAATAAGAAGCCAAGCAAAAGCTTTAATTTTATAATTACCCCGAATCCATATCGTAAACCATCTAATGGAGCACGTTAGTACAGTATATAAAATAAAATCGCCTGCGATATTTAAAATAAAAACTACATGTTTCCTTCGTTCATATGTCAAACTAAACTATTTTTGGACACCCAAGTTCACGTTGGTTGGACGCAAACATAAATAAAACGCGCGATTATGTCTGTGCCAACGTCACTCTCGGATTCAGTAAAGGAACTTTCAGCTTTCAGGTCGGGTGGTTCATATCTGTGTTAAGTAAGGTTGATAGTTACAAAACAGAATTATAGATGGCGCTTCAACGCATATAGATTTAAGAGTGTGTATGAATGCTACTCACCAATAGATGGCGCTACAAGCAAAATAAACAAGCATCTTGGGCGGGCGGAAAATGTGTAAGAAGTAAGTATGTTTATTGTTATTACTTATTACTACAACTATTTCTGTCATAAGGGTACTTTACCATTTATTTTTTATGGTTTACTAACTATTACTACTTAAGTAACTTTACATAGGTACACGACGTCATTATATATTTTTTTGTTGTCATTCTGATTGCAATACGTAAATAGAAACTTTTAAAAAGCCACCATTCCACAGACGTATAATAAGAATATACGTCTGTGCACCATCCCATCAGAGTCTACATTTACTTTTTCAATTGCTATTAACAATTTCAACACAATTATAAATCACTGCAACCCAAATTAGATTAACGTGGATTTAACTCACAACATGCTCACATTATAAACTTCAATTTCTAAATTAATCTATCGGATGGCAAAGCTAAATAAACTGTTAGAAGCCGGCATAGTTTGCATAGTTGAACTAAAAGTCACGATAAACAGGATTATTATTACATTATTAACGTTAGCTATTTATTGACCAAACGCTATTTGTAGTTCAAGGGCCAGTGGCGTAATTGGCTACCTGTGTAAAGCATGGAAATAGTATAGCACTTTATGAACAAAAGCGTAAATAAAACCGTTGCCGGCTCTCAGTTTGCATTACCAAACTACCGACCGACCGAATCGATCTTTGGTTAAAGAGAACGAAAAAGACAAGGAAGCCTTTAAATGGCGTATTGTAGATTGCAGAGCTGGTATAGCGGCTTTAATATAATACTAACAACTCATGTCACTCATCTCTTCCCTTGGGTGTCGTAAAAGGCGACTAACGGACGGCGGAAATGGGCTCACCTCACCAACTATCACGCTGAGCACATGTGCAATTATAGTTTGGTGAAACGTGGACTATGGTAGTGAACTGCTTCTGCGGTCCTCATTGCCTAGTCGTTGACTAACCCTTAGGGGATAATAGTCTTGAGTTTATGTATGTATGTATGTTTTGCATAATTATGTTTATTTGGAAATTATGTTAGTATCATTGAGATACAATAAACTAGAGAAGACACCGCTTGTGCGCACTATTGTGCAGCCCATGGGCTTTAAACGCCTCAGTGATTGCGCGTGATTCAAGCGATTGTGGACCTTGCGGCTGCACCTTAGTTGCGCACAAACTTGGTTCGCGTTGTCTTCTCTAGTTTATTGTACCTCAATGGTCAGTATGCTATGTGCTGTACATGAGTTAGTTCTTTTTGTCGCATCTCTTACTACTGCTTCCGTCTAGTGCTATGGTTGACTAATAGATAATGCCATTTGGTAATGCCAATAGTTTTTTTTGGCTAACTTAGCCGCTGATAATTTAAGGCTCGTATTCTAAAACCATACTCACACTCAAATCTCTGCTTGAGTACAGTTAGAAAGGGATGGCGATATATGCGATGTATAGCACCATCCCTTTCTAACTGTACTCATCCAGAGATTTGAGTGTGAGTTTGGTGTTAGAATACGAGCCTAGTCTGTCAGAAAATGTAAGGGTGGGTAACTAAAGACTTCACATACCCAACAGCATAGAGCGACGATGGGATCACCACCTGTCACGCTGAACACATGTGCAGTCGCTATTTGGTGAAAAGTAGCCTATGGTAGAGGACTGCTTTTGCTGTCCTCATTGCCTAGTCTCTGACTAACCATTCGGGTATTATAATCTTGAGTATAATATGTATGGATGTAGGTTTATAATAATGTTTATTTGGAACTTATGTCAGTATGCAATGTGCTGTACACGGCTAGTGCTTTTAGTCGCATCACCTACCAATGCTTCTATTGATATTTTATTACAAGAGTTTTTTTCTGGTTAAAGAGATTGACCATTTTGGATCAAATGCTGCCCAAGCATGGGCATACTTTTATTACTTTCCTTACATGAAGAGATATATAAAAAAATAATTTTAAAAAAACATCTACAGGGTTATATTGTACCTAAAAATTTATCTTATGGCTTTTTGTGATTGATTGATTGAATGACTATCCTTAACTAAGTGTTGTTTTATTAATAAAATCTATTGTTTATAATACATACCGGCTTTTATTTAAAAAAATAGACGTTTGTTATTATTTTTCGTAAATGTAAAACTTATACAACAGATTTTTTTTCTCAATACTCCTCGGATAGATTCTGAAGCGCTTTGGGTTACATACTAGTATTAGTCTAAGGAACATTATGCACTATGATTCAATGTTGGGCACTCTTGGTCCGTCGTCCATACAAAAATGGTCAATCTCCTTTAAATATAATTTAAGTCTGCTTTTGTTCAGTACCGCAGCCCCTAGTGTACGTTAATATAAAAATAGTCGAATGCGCGGGCGCCGCGTGGCGATACAGTTGTTATTACAGCGCAGCTGTTACGCCGCCGGTATCACGCAGTTGCATAGATCCTGATCGCCAGCAAACTTTAATTTGAGTATTTTTTTCTGTTTCAAAAACGCTTTGGCTTCTACACACGGCGCTGGTAATAAAATCGTTGCTATGTACAAACGCGTCTGACAATGAGATTATTATAATACAATTGGTGGTGCTAAATGAGTGACACTGACTGAGTGGTAGAGCCACGCTGCGTTGCAGCACGCATTGGGCCGGCTCGCCCGGCGTAATACCACCCTCTCACGAATATCCGGCATGAAGTAACGGCACTTGGTGCTGTTGTGTTTCGTCCGGCCAGTGAGTGTTCCGGAGGCCTATCCCCCCCCCCCACTCTCCCCTCAATTCCTATTCCTTCCTAAAACCTATTCCTTCCTTAAAGGCCGGCAACGCGCCTGCGATTCCTCTGGTTTTGCGGGTGTCTATGGGTGGCGTTGATTAATCTCCATAAGGTGAGGGTCTGAGGATCCAGGTCTCGCCTGTTTGTTTCCTCCTTCTACTATAAAAAAAACTATTTAGGTACATATAATGATAGGACGGGATTGCACAAAAGATCCCAATGGGTCGACGTGCTACTGCGCGAGGGAGACCTCTGCAAGCCATATTATGATAAGACAACATTTAAAAATAACGAAACGTAACAAAAAAAATATTACCTCAAGTGGGAATCGAACCGACGTCCTCCTAAATTCAAAAGTTAACTGTTTGGAAAACGCGGAAGAGGATATAGCGAGCTGGCGGAAGGCTTGGGCAAAATCTACACTGACGGCAGCAAGCTGGAAGGGAAAGTCGGAGCTGTCCTGACCAGGTAGGCTACTCTTGAAACAGAATTGCATTAATCAATTTCCAATCACAAATCTAAAAAATGTCAAATGGCACTTTTGTAAGCGACAATAGCGCCACATTGGGATAAAATTGCGTGGAAATTGATTGAACAAATTATTATCGAGATGGCGTTCCGGAATTATCTTTACTTATCCCAATATCGATACATATTAATTGCATTGGAATTGTATTAAGATTGAGTTTGCGTTCGAGAGTAACCCCCCTGTAGGCTTACTCTTGAAACAGAATTGCAATAGTCAATTTCCAATCACAAATCTAAAAAATGTCAAATGGCACTTGTGTAAGCGACAATACCGCCACATTGGAAATTTATTGAACAAATTATTATCGAGATGGCGTTCCGGAATTATCTTTACTTATCCTAATATCGATACATATTAATCGTATTAGAATTGTATTGAGATTGAGTTTGCGTTCGAGAGTAACCCCCCTGTTGGGAGGGGACGACTGAGACGTGTACCCGAAAATTCAGACTGGACCCGTACTGTACAGTCTTGCAAGCCGAGCTATACGCTATCCTCCAAGCGACGGAAATTATTATTTGCAGAAAATTAACAGAAGGAAGAAAATAAATAAGCAAACCAAATAAATGTAATAAAGAAATGTACACTTAATAGAAATTAAGATAAAAGAGAAGAAATGTACTAGTATGTCAGAAAGAAAAGTATTGTATTTAATAATTAAAATAATTAAATAAAGTATTTAAGAAGAAATTGTAAAATATAAGTAATATTAATGTAATAAAATTAAGAAATGTATGTAATTATAAAAAGAAAAAGTAAAGAAAAGATAAAAGAAAAAAAAGAAAAATAGAAATGTGGAGCTCTTAAAGCTCAAGCTTATTTAATCCCCAAGAAAATAAAAATAGAAATGTGGAGCTCTTAAAGCTCAAGTTTATTTAATCCCCAAGAAAATAAAAGTAGAAATGTGGAGCTCTTAAAGCTCAAGCTTATTTAATCCCCAAGAAAATAAAAGTAGAAATGTGGAGCTCTTAAAGCTCAAGCTTATTTAATCCCCAAGAAAATAAAAATAGAAATGTGGAGCTCTTAAAGCTCAAGTTTATTTAATCCCCAAGAAAATAAAAGTAGAAATGTGGAGCTCTTAAAGCTCAAGCTTATTTAATCCCCAAGAAAATAAAAGTAGAAATGTGGAGCTCTTAAAGCTCAAGCTTATTTAATCCCCAAGAAAATAAAAGTAGAAATGTGGAGCTCTTAAAGCTCAAGCTTATTTAATCCCCAAGAAAATAAAAATAGAAATGTGGAGCTCTTAAAGCTCAAGCTTATTTAATCCCCAAGAAAATAAAAGTAGAAATGTGGAGCTCTTAAAGCTCAAGCTTATTTAATCCCCAAGAAAATAAAAGTAGAAATGTGGAGCTCTTAAAGCTCAAGCTTATTTAATCCCCAAGAAAATAAAAATAGAAATGTGGAGCTCTTAAAGCTCAAGCTTATTTAATCCCCAAGAAAATAAAAGTAGAAATGTGGAGCTCTTAAAGCTCAAGCTTATTTAATCCCCAAGAAAATAAAAATAGAAATGTGGAGCTCTTAAAGCTCAAGCTTATTAAATCCCCAAGAAAATAAAAGTAGAAATGTGGAGCTCTTAAAGCTCAAGCTTATTTAATCCCCAAGAAAATAAAAGTAGAAATGTGGAGCTCTTAAAGCTCAAGCTTATTTAATCCCCAAGAAAATAAAAATAGAAATGTGGAGCTCTTAAAGCTCAAGCTTATTTAATCCCCAAGAAAATAAAAATAGAAATGTGGAGCTCTTAAAGCTCAAGCTTATTTAATCCCCAAGAAAATAAAAGTAGAAATGTGGAGCTCTTAAAGCTCAAGCTTATTTAATCCCCAAGAAAATAAAAATAGAAATGTGGAGCTCTTAAAGCTCAAGCTTATTTAATCCCCAAGAAAATAAAAATAGAAATGTGGAGCTCTTAAAGCTCAAGCTTATTTAATCCCCAAGAAAATAAAAGTAGAAATGTGGAGCTCTTAAAGCTCAAGCTTATTTAATCCCCAAGAAAATAAAAGTAGAAATGTGGAGCTCTTAAAGCTCAAGCTTATTTAATCCCCAAGAAAATAAAAATAGAAATGTGGAGCTCTTAAAGCTCAAGCTTATTTAATCCCCAAGAAAATAAAAATAGAAATGTGGAGCTCTTAAAGCTCAAGCTTATTTAATCCCCAAGAAAATAAAAATAGAAATGTGGAGCTCTTAAAGCTTAAGCTTATTTAATCCCCAAGAAAATAAAAGTAGAAATGTGGAGCTCTTAAAGCTCAAGCTTATTTAATCCCCAAGAAAATAAAAATAGAAATGTGGAGCTCTTAAAGCTCAAGCTTATTTAATCCCCAAGAAAATAAAAATAGAAATGTGGAGCTCTTAAAGCTCAAGCTTATTTAATCCCCAAGAAAATAAAAGTAGAAATGTGGAGCTCTTAAAGCTCAAGCTTATTTAATCCCCAAGAAAATAAAAGTAGAAATGTGGAGCTCTTAAAGCTCAAGCTTATTTAATCCCCAAGAAAATAAAAATAGAAATGTGGAGCTCTTAAAGCTCAAGCTTATTTAATCCCCAAGAAAAGAAACAAAAGAAAAGAAAAAACAGACAAACAAAGACCTGCCAAAAAGAAAGAGCAGCCATTATTAAAAAAATTGGTTGCCTGTAAAGTCGGTATACGGGCGAAAGTTTTACGTGACAACGACTTTGAGTGGTAAAATAATTTTAATGTGAATATTCATTCGTATAGTAGGAAGAAGGATGAAATAATAGTAACAATTTAAAACATTTATTTATACAAAGAATTATATTTAAAAAATTCTCTAGTGCTGCGCGCGCGGCAGACCGATCATAGTTGAGTGGGAGAGAGACGCAAGGCATTCGGCGGGCCTCTCTCTCGTTCGGTGACTCATCGTAACGTTACCGAGCGTTACACTTTTTCATAAGTGACTCCCAGCCGCAACCTAATTTAAGACGTTGTCACGTCAAAAAAAACCCAAGTCCCCTGCAATCCGATTCCGAGTTCGCTTCCTATCTGAAGTTGTAATTTTTTTCAACGTTTCTTGTTTCTCTTCAATGCATAAAATAAATATTATCTATTCAAATATATTTTATTAATTAAGTTTACCATGATGGAGGAGCTCGATGGCGCAGCGGCTGGCGTTAGGTTGCGATTATGCCAGCTAAGCAAGATTCGCAATGCCAAGTCAATGGATGAGTGACCAAATTTAAAACATCTCGAGCTCCACCATGCTTAGGAAGTCACGTAAAACCGTTGGTCCCGGTTGTTGTCGTCAGACAGCAGTCGTTAAAACCCAACACCATCCCATTTTGAGCCATCAGCGCGGTGGGTTATGTACCATTCTCTCCATGGGCTGCTTTTGTACTTTTTTTTTTTACTCGACCTAATAACTATCATTACAGCAATACCCAATTCGAATGTCGATGTCAGGAGGCCTGTGCCCAGCAGTGGGACGTTTATAAGATGACGAAGATTCACCTATTAGAAGAATTACTACGGAAATGGCCCGTTGTTTCACTGCACACGCTTTGCTGTTTCGTGAAAAGTGACTTATCACTGTCAAAATTAGATTAATCCACCGTTACAGCTCATAAATATTTAAGAGGGCTATACTTGAATCATTCAAGTTGTAGTCTTTCGATTTGCTTTTCATATCGCATGTCGTGGCAGTCTGTGAGCAAATCTGCACCCAGCTAATAGCTACTTCTTAAAAATATTATAATGTAAAGTTACTAGAGTAAGATTTGTTGGTTATCCTTAAAAATTAATAAATAAGTCATACATTCATCATCGATATACTTTCGACGTTGTTATCTGCAATCGGAGAATGATTAAACGCCTACAAAACAAGCGATCCATTATGCGTACACCGGCGCCATTACTCATGCGCGGCAATTTGTTAAATGACAAACACGGCGCGGACAGAACACTACAAACTACAAACACTAAAAACACAATCTCTGTTATGTTATTATTGGCTGTCTTTTGAGCGAGAGACAAATCGCTGGAAAACCGAATATCCCACTCCAAGACCGTGCGTAATCGCGCGGTAGTTATACCGAATTAGTTGGGCTCGCATTGGGCCTTGGGCCAGCAGCGGGTGGGTATAATTATGGCCCAATTTCCTCATGTGGGAAGGCTAAGCTGTGCCCAGCAGTGGGACGTTTATTGGCTGATGTTTCATAATTCAATACCGAATGTTGAATAACGAATGTCGAATTTTCATGTACATTTGCTTGTAGTGTTTTAATACAATACTCAAAGCGTGTTCGCTTAAACTTTAGTAAACATTAGCATTAAAATAGCAAAACTAAATAAACACACAGCTGCGCACAGAACTGAAATGAGAAAGTTTCCATAAAATACAAACATATATAAGATGACTGCTAGAAACCGCAAGAAACTTCAAGGGCTGATCAGGTCAAGTGTTTTAAACATGACAAAAATAACAAAAAAGGAATTCATGTTTTTTTCATTTTTAATTAATTAATTAATTTTGTGAAATTTAATTGGATAGTCTTTGAGTATGTATTTTATTTTAAATAATTACATAAGAAAAATAAAATATCGCCGTATATATAGAAAAGATATGTGAATATGTGTATAATACATTAGAGTTAATAAAATTTTTATCGTCTTTTGAAATATTGAATATTATATCTCGTATATAGATAGACATTAAGACGGCGAAGAACACAGTAAAAAAAATTGGTTACTTGTACAAAACTTTTCATTAAACACAGATATTGTAACGCGAAAGTTTAAAAGAGCAGGTACATAAACTTTTTATTGCTTCTATAATTACAGTGTAATCACCACAAGAAAACTACATTAATATGTGAAACAGGAAACTTTGGTCTGCGTTTAATAATTACAAAAACCAATGTATCCTGTCAAACTGAACGTTACACTTGTCTCGGTCTTTTTCTGTCTCGGTTCTTCAGACATGGATAGTGACGTCACATCACGCCCGAGGGGTAAGCGGAAACTTCCATCTTCTTCATGTGCCATCTCCTATCGGAGGTCGGCCATTATTATGGCTACTTGAAGTTGCGTCACGGAAGATTTGAGTCGTACTCGGCGAGATTCTGCAGCCACCTTGCCACCTAGGGCATTAGAGCCACTCGCATAGGTTTATCCTTGACACCCTACACGTGACCCCTGGGTGATGCTAAATGTGACACTGTCTACTTGGTAGAGCTACGTGATACAACGGCTCGTCCGGCGTAATATCACCCTCTAACGGAATATCATCGTGAAACAATGATACTCGTTGCTGTTGTGGATCGTCCACTGAGTGTGCCAGTACCGGAGACCCCTCTCTCCGCATCTGCGACTCCTCTGGTTTTGCGGGTGTCCAAGGTAGGGTTGTCACCCGTACTCTAAAATAGAGTATTGTACTCTTTTTCATGTAGGCGGGCTGTATAATCTACGACACCAGTAGAGTACGATAAAATACTCTATTTACGAAAAACTGATCGTTACTGGTTATGAGTACTTCAGCGTTCACTGAGAGGAGTTTTCTCCCTTATGAATGTAAAGTGGAGAGACGAAAGAAAAAGAGCTACCCTAAATTTAACAAAAAACGAGTTGATTATATATTTTAATCTAAATTTTGATTGCAAAGAGGCTGTAAATATCTTCAAAAAAGACAAATATTTGTTAAATGTCGCAAAGAGCAACAAAAATACGTTTTTAAGGACAAAAAAAATACTCTTTTTTTATGATATGTACTCTATTTTTGTTCTAACAAAATGAAAAATACTCTATTCGTCCTAAAAAAAAAGGTGGCAACCCTAGTCCAAGGGCGGCGGTGATTACTTCCTATCAGGTGACTCACATGTACATTGAGAATCCTACCACTGTACCACTGGTAGGATTCTGCCAGCATCCTACCACCACTGCACTGTATTAAGATCATAGTAATGGAAAACTGTGGTCTTTGCTAGGCTAAGAGAACCTGAAAAGATGCTGGCAGAATCCTACCAGTGGTACAGTGGTAGGATTCTGCTAGAATCCGACTGGACGACTATGATGACCAGACATATACCAATTTCTGGCGTCAAGCAGCAATTGTTTTTTAGATTGTTACGTCCCAGTTTGAAGGGTACGGGTACAGCCCTACTACAAGCAAATTCGATAAACAAAGTTTTTATCGAATTGTGCAAATATTATCTAGTGCCACTCAGATTTTACTTTTTCGTCAGAGACAATCACATGAAACTAACTAACTAACAATTCCAGAAAAAGCTGATAAGGATTCAATTATTCTTATACGGAACACAGCATTTTGTTTGATAATAATAGACAAATTCCGATCGAGAACATTCAACCCGCCGAAATTTTCACATTTTAAATATTGAATCGGTTATTTTTGGTGTGAACTATTCCGGAGATTCAGAAATGTTACTTCCATGCGGCTATCATGTTACTTCTTAGAGCACTAAGTTCTTTTAAGATTATTTATAAATAAATAACTTTGGCAATGTTTCTGGAGTTATAAAAGAAACGAAAAATTTAGAAAGATCTACTAATGATCTCCGATTAAAGAAAAAATTGATAGAACGCAGTATGCTGAAAAGTGACCTGATCCTGAAACTACGAGGCCTATTACATCTTCAATGTGATTTTTGCGTAAAATGCCTATTTTTGGATTTTGTAGTAATTTTGCAGTTGTATTTATCGTTATTATCGAAATAGGATAATAAATTCATGCTTAATATTACAAATCTCCACTCTGCGAGAATAAGTTAAATTTGGACGGCCGGCGCATCGCATTTTGAAGTAATTTTGCGGTTGTATTTATCGGTTTTATCGAAATAGGATAATAAATTTATTATAAAATCTATATTCCTCATGAAGTAACAACTATTCTGGTATAAATTTTATCCAATAATATTATCGAAGATAGGAGAAATTCACAGTTAAATTAAAGCGATTTTCAAAGTTTTTTGGTTTAGAATAAGATTTTTTTTCTATATAAAATCAATATCTAAAAATTCCGAGGCCACTACGCACTATACGACTATATAAAAGATAACATTCAATTTTTTTTATTTAATTTGTCTATAACAGTAGTTCAATCGAAGAGCTCAAAAAAGTGCCTTCACGCATTTTATGAAAATCTCTCTGCAATTTTGAGTTTATTTAAAAAAATAAGCAAAATTTACATAAAGGGAGGCCGTTAACACAGTATAAATATGAGCTAAAGATTTATACTGTGCCGCTACGTACTATTTCAATAGCTAGTCTACACTATTCAATAATTCAAAACTGTTAATGTATTTTTGTTTCTGAGATCGAGAACGGCAAAATTGGCCATTTTATGCAAAAATCACAGTCGAAATGTAATGGGGCCCTTAACCGTGTCTCGAAGCGGTGAGAGAATACTACCACCACCTCTCTTCCGTTGGGTGTCATAAAAGGCGACTAACGGACTAATGACTGCACATACTTCAAACAGCATAGAGCGGCAATGGGCTTTACCACCTGTCACGCTGAGCACATGTGCAGTCGTTATTTAGTGGAAACTGGACTATGGTAGAGAACTGCTTTTGCTGTCCTCATTGCCTAGTCTCTGACTAACCCTTCGAGGAAATTGAAATATCGGGATAAAAAGTATCCTATTTGTTAATCCAGGTTATAAACTATCTGTATGCCGAATTTCATCGAAATCCATTCAGTAGTTTTTACGTGAAAGAGTAACAAACATCTATCCATACTTACAAACTTTCGCGTTTATAATATTAGTAGGATAAGATGTAAATAACTTTTTCATTCCTCATACAGGGAAAGTAGGTTTGAAGTTGCCTGAGGAGCGGGTGGAAAGTAATACTTTTCCGCCCTAAGGAGAATCGTTTTTCTGACAGGTACTGTCATGTATAGTTGTGACTTATTGTTAAAATAATACTAACAACCCATCTCTTCCCGAGAGTTTCTCCCGTGTTCTTTTAGCAACAGCACGTGTTGTGACGTTGTGAGACTCCATTTTATTTCTATCTACCGTACAATAATAAATTTACTTTAAATTAAACTACTTGAAATTGGCTTAATGCTACACGCGACAGCCATTAATTAAGATTAATAATAATCTCTTCCCTTGGGTGTCGTAAAAGGCGACTAATGGACTAACGACCGCACATATATCAAACAGCATATAGAGCGATGGGCTCATCAAAGTAATACTACCAACCCCTCTCTTTTCTTCGGTGTCGTAAAAGGCGACTAATGGACTAAAGACTGCTCATACATCAAACAGCATATAGCGGCGATGGGCTCATCAAAATAATAATACCAACCTCTTTCTTTCCTTGGGTGTCGTAAAAGGCGAGTAACGGACTAAAGACTGCACATACATCCAACAGCATATAGCGGCGATGGGCTCATCAAAGTAATACTATCAACCCCTCTCTTCTCTTCGGTGTCGTAAAAGGCGCCTAACGGACTAAAGACTGCACATACATCCAACAGCATAGAGCGGCGAAGGGCTCATCAAAATAATACTACCAACCAATCCCTCTTCTCTTTGGTGTCGTAAAAGGCGACTAACGGACTAAAGACCGCACATCTGACTGTACATCCAACAGCATAGAGCGGCGATGGGAAAATAATACTACCAACCCCTCTCTTCCCTTAGGTGCGGTGTCGTAAAAGGCGACTAACGGACTAAAGACCGCACATATATCCAACAGCATAGAGCGGCGAAGGGCTCATCAAAATAATACTACCAACCAATCCCTCTTCTCTTTTGTGTCGTAAAAGGCGACTAACGGACTAAAGACCGCACATCTGACTGTACATCCAACAGCATAGAGCGGCGATGGGCTTATCAAAATAATACTACAAACCCCTCTCTTCCCTTGGGTGTCGTTAAAGGCGACTAACGGACTAAAGACATTCATGTTTTTGTTTTTACTTTCCTTATATTCGTAATGAAAAGCACAGTGTTACCTCGGGTGAAAGACTTATTTACTTCCTCGAACTATTTGCGATTGGCCAAACCCCGTCTCGAGGGTAGATAAGCTACTTTCACCCCTAGGGTAACAATGTCCTATTTTCACTCTTACATCAAGTTGTTAGATTGGCTAAATAGATACCATTAATTCGCTTACGATAAAACATTAGGAGCAGTAGTAAAACAAAAATTTTAACAAAAAAAAACCGACTCCAAAAAAGTTTACTGAAATAAATGCACTAAAACGTAAAAAATAATTGCGTAGTTTAGTTTGTTCAATTTACTTGCAATATTAACCTTTATTTTACTCAATCTTACAATCTTAAAAACTATTTTTGGAGTTGGTGCCAGCCAAGGTAAACATAAACATTAAAAGACATACTATATTATTATATTAGCCCATATTGTCCCATTGCTGGGCAAAGGCCTTCCCCCCCCCCCCCCCCTTCCAGTATTCGCGGTCTTTTACGTGTGTTGGCCAATCCTTCGCGTAAACATCAAGCTCATCTCTCCACCTCCGTCTGGGTCGGCCTTGCTGCCTCTAACAGTTGTCGTGTTTATTAGTGAATATGGTATTGCTACATTGTCGTAATAAGCTGGCACCGACTCCAAAAATATTTTTTAAGATTATAAGATTCAGTAAAATAAAGGTTAATATTGCAAGTAAATTGAACAAACTAAACTACGCAATTATTTTTTACGTTTTAGTGCATTTATTTCAGTAAATTTTTTGGAGTCGGTTTTTTTTTGTTAAAATTTTTGTTTATTTCATGCTTTTTAGTGAATCGTTCCGATCTATTTATCGAAAGCGAATATTGGTAAACCTACAATACGCGCTACTTGTATGAGACAGCGCCGTTTAAATGCGACAAGCGAAGAAAACGAGAAACGCCTATCACAAAGTAAGAAATCAACATCCAAAACAGACGGCAAGTTACCCGGATTTACTCGTGAACGCTGTATAGACCCCCTACGATGACGACTTGCGAGTTACTAGGGTTCACCGTTAGGCAAACTAGAGGGACGTTTTTGACTTGTTCCAGTCGTAGATCGTAGCCAAGTCACAATTGATCTGCTCAATCGCTTCTGAGAAGTTCTCAGCCGAGGTCTGAGAGGTCATCGGCATAAAGATGTTAAGAAGAATTTAGACAAGAAGTGACAGAATTAATAGTGTGAATAGTGTATTTTTAAATCCTAATAGAAATGTTTCGGAAGGAGTGATAAAAAGTGGCTTATGTCACTATTGTTCTTCAGCTATCTATGTGCAAAATCAAGGGCCCAAGTCTGCTAATTTACGAATGGCATAATTGAATCGCAATTGGATCGCATTGTAATTGTTTGACACATTTGGTATTCTTAAATGAGTAAGAGAATACCAAATGTGTCAAACAATTACAATGCGATCCAATTGCGATTCAATTATGCCATTCGTAAATTAGCAGACTTGGGCCCCAGGTCGATGCACAAGTGAGAGACGGACAAACAAACAAACACGCTTTCGCATTTACAATAATTAGTTAGGAAGGATTTATTGCCGGAGTGGATCTCATTTGACCTAGGGCCGAAAATACCAAAATCGCTATAGATATGCCTACAATATTTGAGGAGTTCCCTCAATTCCTCAAGGATTCCACAATCAGAACTGAGTTCCGGTACCTGCCTTCTTTTGCTTCGTCATAGTCGCTTAACTATCTTAATCGAGATATCTTATCGCCACCCGTGAAATACTTATCATTGAGGAGTTCAAATGACATTCTGTGGTCTTCTTCATCAGTTCTACTTCATTAAATGATACTTTCTGAATGCAAATTCTTAACTTATTGCTGAAAATACCAAAATCGCTATAGGTATGCCTACAATATTGGAGGAGTTCCCTCAATTCCTGAGGATTCCATCATCAGAACTAGATATTGATAAAAATGGGACCAATCTGGAAGTATATCCTTTCAAATAAAAAAAGAATTTTCTAAATCGGTGTATAAATGACTTAGTTCTGAGATAACAAACATAAAAAAAACAACCAACCGAATTGAGAACCCCCTCCTTTTTTGAAGTCGGTTTAAAATAACAGAACACGTCGGCTTACTTAAAGACTTCTTTACAACAATCTTAAAAGTTAAGCAACCTTGCTGTGGTCTGTACTCGGATGGGTGGCTGCAATAGACCAAGATAACCTGCCGGATGATCATTGGATAACAAGATAAACAGAACTGTGACATTAAAGAGACACTAGAGGCACGTACAGGTGTCAACATAACTATTTTTTTTATACGGGTAACGGGTAAGAGCTTGGCGTTCATCTCACCTGATGGTAAGTGACGATAAGGCCGAAGGTGGAAGCGCGCTTCACCCGGAATCCTCTACCACTGAGGAACTGGCTATCTTATCCCTAACTGTCGGAACACAACTATGTTAGAAACATCTTTGTTATGGCGACAGACTTTGATAAGATGGTGGTAGCTAGCTAGGCGGACTTAACAGCCCTACCACCAACCAAACCGAGCACACAAAGATGTACCCCCCGCTGGGAATCGAACCCGGGACCTCTGGGTCTGAAAGCGGTGGCTTAGCCACTAGACCACGGAGGCGGTTAGAAATTATTTTTATTATACTTGCAGTTGAAAAAAGACTACGTGCCTCAAGTGGGGATCGAACCTACAAATCACCCCCATCAATCATTACGCCACTTAACTAATTATTCCATATCAATGCCGTAGCCGCGAGGAGGCGCCACGGCTATGCGTCTAGTTATTATGAATAATGTCTATTATTCATAAAATGTTTACTTGAAAAAAATCAACCAGTCTCGGGAAGTTCGAATGGGATTCGAACCCATGACCTTTGGATTGCCGGTCCACTGCTCTAACCGCTGAGCTACCGAGACCCCAGAAGACTCGCTGATTTTTTTCTAGAAAAAATTCAACAAGTCTTCTATCCAAAGGTCATGGGTTCGAATCCCATTCGAGCTTCCTGAGACTGGTTGATTTTTTTTCTAGTAAACATTTTATCCTTCATCTATATAGCATTGTGAATGCAAAAATTTCAATAATAAAGATGTCTAATTATTCAATTGAAAATTGTTTTATTCTCTAGAACAATGACTCTTTAGTAAACTGATGAACTGCAACCTTTGTTCTACAAAACTTCTTTTTAAACAACCCATAAGGGTACGTTAAACTCCTTTCGGAACGTTCACCCTTGGTCCGAGGTTCACCCGTTCCCAAAAACATTTGTTCCTGTCACCACCTTTTCCCAAATAATCCGTTTCCTGATATAAGTGTTTCCCAAAATGTGCTTCTCCCAAAAGATAGGTTTGGCTTAAGAGGCCTATTACATCTCGATTGTGATTTTTGCGTAAAATGGGCAATTTTGGCGTTATGGATCTCAGAAGCAAAAATACATTAACAATAATGACTTATTGAATAGTGTAAAATAGCTATTGGAATAGTGCGTAGCGGCCTCGCTTTTTGTAAATTTTAATTAAACCCAAAATTGCAGAGAAAGATTTTCATAAAGTGCGCGAAGGTACTTTTTTGAGCTCATCGATTGAATTACTGTTAGAGACAAATGAAATAAAAAAATGGAATATTATTTGTTATTTAGTCGAATAGTGCGTAGCGGCCTCGGAATTTTTAGATATCATTGATTTTATATAAGAAAAAAATCTTATTCTAAACCAAAAAACTTCGAAAATCTGTGAATATCTCCTATTTACGATAATATTATTAAGCAAAATGTATACCAGAGTAATTGTTACTTCATGAGGAATAAAGATTTTATAATGAATTTATTATCCTATTTCGATAAAAACGATAAATACAACTGCAAAATTACTACAAAAAGCGAAAATGGGCATTTTACGCAAAAATCACATTCGAGAATGTAATAGGCCTCTTAATATCCGTTTCCCAAAAAGACCTAATCCCGAAATAACCGTTCCCGTGACTACCGTTTCCTAAATAATCCGTTTTCCAAAATGAGACTGCACATACATTTAACAGCATAGAGAGGCGATCGGCTCACCACCAGGCACGCTGAGCACATGTGCAGTCGCTATTTGGTGAAAAGTGGACTATGGCAGATGACTGCTTTTGTGATCCTTATGGCTTAGTCTCTGACTAACCCTTTGGGGATAATAGTCATGGTTATAATGTATGTATGTACGTAAGACACATTCTGTGTACTATTTTTTTACATGAGTTACTAAGACATCTTTTTGTAGCAAATATCTTTTGCAGACATAGAATGCAGTACGGCAAGCTTACACGTGGTCTCACACTGTTCTGTGGTCTCACCACTAGTAACAGATTGTAACAGATTTTATTTAAGTATTATTTTGGGGAAAATCATCATACAGAAGCTTTGGTCATAATTGTAAATCTTCTAGCTTCTTATATTTATTTAGGAGCTGTTGATGTGGTAATTTCCTACGGTGGCATATAGCATATGGATATTGGACCGAACAAAAAGTGTTTGTGCATTTGTTTCTGGCAACAAGACAGGATAAAAGGCAAAACAGGCGGGGTCAATCGGTCACCAAGACGTAAAAAAAATGTAAAGTTGTGGCCAGCTGGGCCAGCCCTTCTCAGACTCGACAGGGGTGGGTCACAAAAAAAAGATTACAGACTTCTTCATAAAAATATATTGTCTTGCCTCCTAGCCGCGACAATGACGAGTTAGGGAGATGAGGTACACTGGCCTGACTAAGGAGTCCACCTCTGCAGCTTCCAGGTATCCGTTGAAGTTGCCCTTCCTTCGAAAGATGTAGGTTGGTGGGTAGGTGGATTTCAATCGACGGGTCGAATTGCGTGACAATCTCTCGTCGGCGGCTTCTTTATACCGCCAATTCCGTAAGGGGGATCCTGGAATCACCAGTCCACGTATTAAGGAGGGCACTATTAAGGGGGACAAATTCCTAGACTCCCTAAGTCTAACCAGTAACCTCTAGGATTTAAAACACTAGGCAAAGCAGCACCAAGCACAATATAATAATTACTTAACTAAAATTACAATGCGGCACTAAAGGCTTTTTATAAAAATATGAGAACTCACCCCAGCGGGATCGAATCTAATTTAATATATTATTTAGATATCACTCGTACGTAACAGTCGTAACAGCAGAGAGCACAAAATTTGACACGGGCTTCGCGTAAGAACGCAGTAAGCAGTATGGCTGGCGAGTGAATCCGAACAAAGACGATGATTAACGAAGGCCGCGACCGCCGTAGGGATGCACAAGCGTCTTGTCGCGAATAATAACTCGTTTTGACAATACCTTACTTTGAAGGTTCCGTATCTAATTTTATTACATTTTTTAACTAATTTTATTAGATTAAATACTTTTATAAAAATCTACTTTACGTGCATTTAAAATGCAACGTTACAAAGTAATGAAAAGTTTTGTTTTCTGATGTAGGTTCTTAAGTAGTTGTAAAAACAAAACTGTAGTACTTACGTTATAATAATATTATAAAATGATAAATCATCGTAGTAAGTATATAAGATGACTGCTAGAAACCGCAAGTAACTTCAAGGGCTGGTCATGTCAAGTGTTTTATACATGACAAAAATGACAAATAAGGAATTCGTGTTTTTCCGAAGGTACTTATCGCCCAGCTGAGGGGGCAATAGCCGGCCGGCCGGCCGTCTGTTGACCCGTCAACGTAGGTACTTATCGCCCAGCTGACGGGGGCAACGGCCGGCCGTCTGTTGACCCGTCAACGTAGGTACTTATCGCCCAGCTGACGCGGACGGGTCAACAGACGGCCGTATGCTTTGAAATAAATAAGATACTCAAAGACTATCCAATTAAAATTCACAAAATGAATTATTTCATTAAAAATTAAAAAAAAACACGAATTCCTTTTTTGTCATTTTTGTCATGTTTAAAACCCTTGACCTGACCAGCCCTTGAAGTTTCTTGCGGTTTCTAGCAGTCACCTTATATATTATCTACTTTTTGAAAAGCAGTATTGAACGCGGATGGAAGCTACTCAAATATAGGAGGTAATAAACAAATTTCTAAATAGCACCGTTGCTCTTACACCAATGACATAAGTGTTTACCGAATGTTCACGTAGTATCGGACGCGATCTGGCGCTTCAACGAGATGCCTTTGATGTGCATTTGAAACGATAATAAACGGCTTGGGACTTGATTACGCTAACAGAGTGTTGGTGCATTAGGTTCTGCACTGTTATAAGGAGAGGGCGCTGTCAGTCGTAGCTAGGGTTGCCACCCGTACTCTTAAATAGAGTATTGTCCTCTTTTTCATGTAAGCGTACTTTATAATCTACGACACCAATAACTACGGCTACTATATCTATTTACGTAAAAGACAAACATTTGTTATATGTCGCAAAGAGCAACAAAAAATACGTTTTTAAGGACATATAAATGAATACTCTTTTATTATACTATGTCCTTTATTTTTGTTGTAACAAAATGAAAAAATACTTTTTTCGTTCTAATAAAAGGTGGCAAACCCTAGTCGTAGCGGAATTTTTTTTTAATGTGAAAAGGAGGCAACGAACAGGCGGGTCACCTGATGGGAAGTAATAAGTCGCAGAAGGAGTAAGAATTGTGGATGGGGGAGGGAGAGTGACAGGTGGTGAGCCCATCGCCGCTCTGTGCAGTTATTCGCCTTTTACGACACCCTAGGGAAGAGGTGGTAGTATTCTTTTAACCCCTCTTGGATAACCGTCTTGGATTTTTTTTGTCACTTTTTTTGGCGCATCTGTCAACGTCAAATTTGACAGAATCGAGCATAGACTATGCGATATTTTGCGATAACAATACATAAGATGTACCACAGAACCGAAATTACTAAAGTTGTTCATACTAAAGTAGTCTGTAAGTCTATGAAAACACGGTACAAAGTCAAGTGTGTTTTTGTACGTGCGGTCTCATGCGACCGCTTGGGGCCTGAGGGGCCGCTACGCGACAAGGCCTTCCACTTCAACCAAATTAAAATATAAGGTTGTGTTCGTAAAATAACCGTTAAAATCCAACAACCCGTATCAGGCCTGATGGATGTATGTGTAGTCTTCAGAGCCTGTTGCCTTTTACGACACCATGAGAAGAGATAGAGTACCCTAAACATAAACCGACACTGTACTGTAAAAAAAAAAGATTTAAAAGATAAAAAATAGAAACGAAAGAAAATTTGAGAAAGTAAAGACAAACTGTTTTTCTAAATTGATTTCGGTTCTGAGTGTTTTTGCCATGTTTATGTTATTTATCCGTTATCTTACCATATTAACGAGTTTCTAAAGAATACTTATCTTGGTCTAGATAATTGGTTTGAGCGTAAACAAATTTAATTTTAATTAAATACGCCTTCTCCATACATTTCCACTCGACTACTACAAAGATGATCCATTAAGACAGGTGTCCCGGTGCGCTATACTGAGCTATAAGAACGCCTGTAACTGTTTATCACTTACCGAGTAATCTGGTCCTACTTTGCTCGTAGGGTGGTAAAGATGCTCCACTTCCGAAAAATTATTAAATCTGATTTTGCGTACTGATACTTTATTATTTAGTAGAATCCAATACTTTCACCTGAAAATATATTTTCTTGATCTAGCAACACCCGTGTTCGACAGAAGTCAAAGTCAGCCATTAATATTTTCTGTGAGTGGGAGAATTAAATCGCTCTACAAGCACGGACCTGAAAAAAAGATCAGGTGTGTCCGTGTCACCGTGTCTACAAGGTGAAAATTTGAAAGTGAGCTAATCTATTTTGCATCTCCTAAACTTGTAATGAAAACAAAATGTGATTTTTAAATTGATCTCTCATAAATAAAGGTGATTTTATAACACATCTGCTTTCTATTACCCTGTCCTATCGAAGCAAAATAAAAATTACAAAATATGACTAATCTCCATTTAAAAATTAAATGACAGACTTGTGAAGAGAAGTTACGGAGCAGTTACCCATATTGAGGCTAATTTCCTCCTGGATGCGATAAAGCCTTCTCTAATCAGCGCCATAACTATCCCGGTCTTGGTTGGGCTGTCCGCGTCAACCGGAAACTTCTTCGTCTGTACGTGTTCCCTACTGAAAAGTGATAGGGAATGAAAGCCCTTTATTCGCTGCACAAACGTAGACGCTCTTCACTACCGACAAGGCAAACTACAATTGCAAAACTATCATACAGAAACGCAGTTACAGTTCCCGCTAAGGGCAATTGAGCGCACTGATAATTTGTATGATGATGTCCCGTGTGTCCAGGGACCAAATTAATGATGTCCTGAAAAGAGCTGAGCTCCGCAGCAAAAAGAACAAAAGAACGTGCATGAAAAGGTTGTTGGATGTAAGCGAAGCAAGCGATGGTGTGTCGGGAACGCGCAACGTGGAGATCCATCGTCTCTGCCTACTCCTGTAGGGACTAAGGCAGGTGAGCAGTATGTACAAGTATGTATGTCCCGTGTCGGCAACAGACTTTGTAACTTTTGTTACATAAGGTGGATTCCTGTATGTAATGTAATGTGATGTATGTAATTAGAATAGTCATTGTTACTTATAAAATAAAAATGTAATAGTAGAATGTTATACAAGGGGCTAATATTACCCATTATATATGACGTTGTTTTACTCCCGAGCTTTAGCAAGGGAGTAAATAGAAACCGAGTTTTAATGGGTTTTTAGCGCCGTGTGATACACTATGTTTTTCACTACGAATGCGAGAAAATAAAACAATCGAATACAATATGAATTGGTTTATTTTATTGATAATAAACCCGTTAGTTGCTTTAACGACCGACACGCACGGGAAGAGAAAGGTTGGTAGTATTATTTTGATAAACCCATCGCCGTTCTATGCTGTTGGATAGTAGGTATGTGCAGTCTTTGCATCTCTTCCCTTGGGTGTCCTAAAAGGCGACTAACGGACTAAAGACTGCACATACATCCTACAGCATAGAGCGGCGATGGGCTCATCAAAATAATACTACCAACCTCTCTCTTCCCTTCGGTGTCGTAAAAGGCGACTAACGGACTAAAGACTGCGCATACATCCAACAGCATAGAGCGGCGATGGGCTCATCAAAATAATACTACCAACCCCTCTCAAGGGAATAGAGATTCCCTTGGGTGTCGTACAAGCGACTAACGGGCTATTGGCTCACCACCTAAGCACATGTGCAGACTGTGCAGTCGTTTCTTGCTGAAACGTGGACTGTGTGGACGTGGTCTGTGTTGTCCATAGATTCAAATAATTACTAATTTTACCATAAACTTTAATAATAACTATCTCAAAAAAGTAGTTGATTAAGTAAACAGTAATAAGTCGAGTCTTTATTCTTATATATATAAATACTTTTTCGTTTTTGTAGGCTCATTGTCATGTGACAGACAAAAATTTAAAAAAAAAAAATTTATCCCCTAGGGCAAGAAAAGCTATTTTAGCCTCGCTCTAGAACTCAGAACAATAACGAACATATTGTTCTGAGCTCTAGAACGCTACAATGCCGTTCTTTTTCAGCAAGAGGAGTGAAAAAGTTATTAGCATGCTACATTGTCAGCTGAGAAAGAGAAGAAAAGTAGATTAAGACCAAAAATGGGGGTATTCCTCGAAGCGCACCCATTTTAAAGCGCACCCAGACCAAGCGCACCTAAAGTATTCCTCCAAGCGCACCCGTTGGGTGCGCTTCAGAATAAGTAATTAAAATATTATATTTTTATTCCGCGAAGCGCACCTACAGTAAAAAATAGAGAGGAGCTTAAAAGATTCGTAATATTGATGTCGATAGGTGCTTAAGCAACTTACTACGTCAATAATAAATTGAATCATGACAGTCATATTGATCTAAAAGTACCAGGGAGACATAAATGAAAAGAGGTAGATATGCGCCTTAGCGGTCTTACTTACCCTTAACTATCAGGAAAAAGAAATAAACGAGTAGGACTAGGTGTTGCAACTTACTATGTCAATAATAAATTGAATCATGACAGTTATTTTGAACTTAAAGTACGGTAGTACTATTACTTGTTCTGTGCTGAATGTACCAGGGTGACATAAATGAAAAGAGGTAGATACTCTAAAAATAAACGTACGTTATTCGTTATCGATATTTTCTGTTAGTTACTACATCTCTTTCCACATTTTATCTGCTGGTGCGCTTCGAGGAATAAAAATATTATATTTTAATTACCTATTCTGAAGCGAAGAAGGAATAAGGCTTACTCCGAGATTAGTCTATACAAATTTAATCTAGGTATAAGACCTTATTCCAGTTTGGTCGAATCCACCCTTAAAGGGAGAAAAAAGTAAGGCCTCCTGCTTCCTCTCAGTGGAAGGCTCTCCCAAAATCCGAACTGGGCCCCAATTCTCATTTTTCGAGATGTAGTCTCGAATCGAGTTTTGATTTCGATCTCTATCTCGATAATTGATATTTTGTTCACGAATCTCCTATTCTCAGCGCTAATCGAAATAGACTTCGAGTTTTTTTTTGATAAATATTGCCATTCTTTTAATGCAATCAACTCGGGATGCGTTCCGTTTCACACGTTTCATCCGGTTTTAAACCGGTTGCAACTATGTCTCTACCTCAAATATTTTTACTGTAAAGGTATTTAAATGTATTGAACTTGCTTTTTAATTAAAGAAGTAAATTTTTAATAAGTTTTTTTTTTTTTTTTATAAAAGAGGGAGGCAAACGAGCAGGCGGGTCACCTGATGGAGAGTAATCACCGCCGCCCATGGACACCCGCAAAACCAGAGGAATCGCAGACGCGTTGCCGGCCTTTCATTATATTTAATGTGTTGTGATCAAATTTAATTTCCATAAACAACTTATATAGTATAAAACGTGACGTATCGTCGATAGTTGACATTTCAATGTCAATTTGTCAGTGAAAAATTTTATGTTTTTTGTTTGTGGTTGTGTGCTTGTTTGGTGACGAAACGATCATTTTAGTATTCACAAGACACACACAATGTCACAATCACAATGTCAACAAAAAATACCCAACGCCACAGCAGAAGCAGCTTCTTCTACAAATGTTGGAAGCCGATATACAGTTATAAGGAGTGGAAAGTTTTCTTCCACCTTTTAAAAAAAAGAGAGTGAGCTCTCAATATTTTAAATCACTTCCACGACAAAATTGGAAATTAACTCCTCCATATCCACTGTAATTTCGCCGCTATTTGACGTTTCATTAGCTTCTCGTCGTCGAAATTAGGTCTCGACCACTGCCGACCACTCGAAGCAATTCGAGCGGCTCTCCTTCGAGAAATGTCGAGTTCCAGATGTTCAGAATAACTAAATTGGATTACCACTCGATAAAGTTCGAATTCGAATCAAACTCGAAGTCGATTAGCGCTGAGAATAGCAGATTCGTGAACAAAATGTTATGATCGAGATTTTATGGTCGAGATAGAGATCGAAATCAAAACTCGATTCGAGACTACATCTCGAAAAATGAGAATTGGCCTCCTGGTGATAGATTAGTTAGGTAGGTAGATTAGGTAGTAGATAAACTTTAACTACTGTTAGTTAACTGTTTTTTATAAATACCTACATATTTTTGACGTCAATGAGTAGGTAGAATACCTGTAAAGGTTTATATTGAATAAAGCCTTTGACTTTAAAGAAAGTGTATAAGTTTGTGCAGCGCCTAGATGTTTCATTCCCTATCACTGTTCTGTAAGTCACACGTACTATTATACCACATGTGATATGTCACATTTTTCAACACGCGTGTATCATGCGAGTCGCGTTGATGTGCTTGACGCTTCCAGACCAGACAGCTGTCTGGCACGTTGCCCGCGCATTGTGACGGACATTGTGGCGGGAAATATATCAAATAATATACTTAAATGGAGGAACAATTTATTGCTTTTGTAATATCCGATGGTCACGTACGAGGGGCACTCAATAATTCCTTAGCCTCGTCGCCCGATGGCGCTGTTGTTACAAAAGAGTTTTACTATCGTGCAGTAAATACTTTTTGAAGTCTACTAAGTAGTTTTTAATCTTTTCCCTCTTCATTTGTTTTGTTTTGTGTCGTGTCGGTCGGTTTTACAAAAATGGAAAAAGAACAATATCGTTCAGTGATTAGATTCTTGTTTTTGTAAGGGAAAACACGCAGCGAAATCAAAGAGCGCTTGGATGCTGTGTACGGTGACTCTTCTTCCTTTGATGGCGACCGTCAAAAATTGGTAAGTACAACGAGTTTACTAGTGGCCGCACGTCGGTTTTTGGTCGCCAGGTGCACCGAAAACGGCTACTACGGAGAAAAACGTAAAAAAATCTACGATCTCGTGTTGGCAGACCGGCGATTGAAGATTCGCGAGATAGCTGAGACTGTAGGCGTCGCAGGAGGGACAGTGCATCATATTCTGCACGAAGAACTGGGTATGAAAAAGTTATCGGCGCGATGGGTGCCGCGTTTGCTCACACAGACAACAAGCGCAACCGTGAGACCACATCGGCACCAAACATGTCGCCGATGTATTTTTTGGACGGGTTAAAAAGTTGGAGCATCGCTGGGCCAAGTGTATTGAATTGAAAGGAGACTATGTTGAAAAATAAATCTCTTCTTTCTCAAAATTTTCGTTTTTCTTTTGTAGGTTAAATATTTATTGAATGGCCCTCGTACTTACACCAGTTATAAAATAGTTAATTGTCATTTATTAACGCTGCGTTGCTTTAGTATTATAATAAGAGACACTATAGAGATTCAATAGTTGCCAACTCTAGGAGTCTTCGAGACAAACAAGGGGATATAAAACTGCCTCTGTGTCTAGGGGTGGTTTGACTTAGGTCTTAGATAATATCAAGGAGATTTATCGCAAAACTGCTTAAATTGCTAAATACTAAAAGGGGATAATGTGACCCCTTTTTCTCAAGGTGAAAATTTTACAGGAAATAGAAAAAAACTGAATATTTTTGAAAGCCTGAATGTTTAACTTTTGATTTTAATATTATGTCATTGAATGCTTATAGACGAGTGCCATATTAGTACAAACCGATGTAAGTAGGTGTTGTCAAGCGATAGAGGCGAAAAATGTTTTTCGGGTAAAAATGTGACAAGTGCCTTTTAGTAGTTAGGCATTTACTTAGTAAGCATCACTCCTACGCGTACTTCCTACATATTAGTATAAAAGTTATGCGTAGGATGACTTTACTATGTAGTTTTGAGTTAAAACACTGTCAATAAATGAGTGCGAAAAATTACTTGTCTTTTAAAATACAGAACATAGACTAAGATCACTTATCCATTCATTATGACTAATCAATAAACTATGAAAGACTATTATGTTTCTATTGAATGGCAACCGGTCAACTCTATCATAGCTATTGCCAATAGGGGCGGCGCCAACGCTCCTCATTGGCTATAACAGATTAATCAAATCATTCAATCAATGATTGTAACCAATAAATGATTTACTATTTCAAGAACCTATCAGTACCGACCGAAGTTATCACACACAGAATAGGTAATACCACAAATCAGATGACATCTTTCTTTTGCTCTGTGGATGTTATCCTTCTAATATTATAAACGCGAAAGTTTGCAAGTATGGACGGATATTTGTTATTCTTTCACGTAAAAGCTACTGAATGGATTTGGATGAAATTCGGCATACAGATAGTTTATAAAATAGATTAACACATAGAATACTTTTATCCCGATATTCCCACGGAAACGGGAACCACGCGGGTGAAACCGCGAGCGGCCGCTAGTTGATAATAAATCTCAGGTGAGAATAAAACCCGCGTCCTCCGCAATCCGGACGGCTGCGTTGACCACTCCGCTAACGAGGTAATTTTACAAAGTGGTCGTTCAGGGAATTGGCCGTAAGTAACCGGGTCCATTGGTTAGACATGTCGAAATTTTTCAACCTTTTTAACTTTATGTTTTTAAAGCAAGTGTCTTCTCAAACTTCATAGAATTAAATCCTAAAGGCCTTCGCATAACGTAACGGGAAATTTCCCGGACGGAACGACGACGGGACGGAACGATTTCTTGACATCGTTGCATTTAAAAATATAGCAAATTTCCCGTTACGTATGCGAATACCTTAAGAGTGTGATTTACAAAATAAAATCCAATATTACGAATGTACGAGTATATGCGGGTATTCCTACTGTTGTAATAGGTCGTGCACTGTATTACTACGAATTCTGATAGATGGAATTTGTATGTCAAAATTGCAACTCCTTTGTCAGGGACAGGAACAGGGAGAGCGACGACTGACGACTGACGACGACGATTTCGACGACCTCCGTGGTCGAGTGGTTAGCACGCCGGGTCTGGCGTCGCGCCACCTCTGAGGTTCCGGGTTCAACTCCCGGTCGGGTCAATTTAGACAAAAACTACTTTTCTAAATTGATTTCGGATCTGGGTGTTTTCTCTATGTTTGTGTACATTTATCCGTTATCTTACTATATTTAACGAGTTTCAGAAAGAATACTCATCTTAGTCTAGGTAATTGGTGTGAGCGCAAACAAAAATTTTATTTTGTACAAAAGGCCTGTAGTATATGACGGTGCTTCTATGGCGTGGGAAGACCACTAGTTAGTGTATAAAATTCAGATATGTATTTTTTATGACATCCAGAGCCTACAAACGAACATACGGCAAGCGAGGCCTATTACATCTCGGCTGTGATTTTTGCGTAAAATGGTCAACTTTGGCGCTCTGGATCTCGGAATCAAAAATACATCAACAATTTTGACTTGATGAATAGTGTAGAATAGCTATTGGAATAGTGCGTAGCGGCCTCGCTTTTTGTAAATTTTGCTCAACTTATTAATTAAACCTAAAATTGCAGAGTAAGATTTTCATAAAATACGCGGAGGCATTTTTTTGAGCTCATCGATTGAACTACTGTTCTAAGCAAATTAAATAAAAAAAATAGAATGTTATCTCTAATATAGTCGTATAGTGCTTAGTGGCCTCAGAATTTTTAGATATCGTTGATTATATATAGAAAAAAAATCTTATTCTAAACCAAAAAACTTCGAAAAACGCTTCAAGTTAACTGTGAATTTCTCCTATCTACGATAATATTATTGATGCAAAATTTATACCAGAATAATTGTTACTTCATGAGGAATAAAGAATTTATAATTTTAATTCATGAATTTATTATTGTATTTCGATAAAAACGATAAATACAACTGCAAAATTACTACAAAATGCGATGCGCCGGCCGTCCGCACTTCAGTTCAGTACTGCGCGAGCGCTCCTCAGCGTTGGACCTGTGTCGAATTTCTTCGCGCCAATATCGATCGATCGAGGGGCAGTGCATGTATAGTGCGACTACCAAGTTTGATCACATAAGTATAAATTTACAAGTTTTTATTTAGCTTCACCTGTCCGTTTGTCATCAAATCTTGCAAATTAAATTTGATCCACTTTCCGGTTACCGATTGAGCTGAAATTTTGCATACATGTGTAAATCGCGTGACAATGCAATATTATGATGACATGGTGCTAATCTGATGATGGATCTGGAAGGTGGCCATAGAAACTTCACAATGAAACGACACAACCTCATCGAGTTTGGGCTCGTTTGAATTGTCTTGGCAAGTAGTTTGTCTTTCAATGGTAACCAGGGTCTGATGATGGAGCTGGAAGGTGGTCATGGGAACTCTGTTATGAAACGACGCAACTCCATCGGGTTTCGGCTCATTTCATTGGTCTTGACGAGTACTTTGTTTTTAGATGGTTATCAGAGTATGATCTGATGATGGAGCTGGAAGGTGATCATAGGAACTCAGTAAAGAAACGACGCAACCCCATCAAGTCTCGGCTCGTTTGATTCGTCTTGACGAATACTTTAGTGCTAGATGGTAACCAGGGTCTGATGATGAGCTGGAAGATGGCCATAGAAACTCAGTAATTAAATAACATAACCCCATCGAGTATGGGCTCGTTTGATTCATCTTGACGAGTACTTTAGTGCTAGATGGTAAGCAGGGTCTGATGATGGAGCTGGAAGGTGGTCATAGGAACTCAATCATTAAGCGACATAACCGCGTCGAGTTCGATTTGTCTTAATGGGTGAACCGTTTTAATTGATATGTAAAGTCATTAAAATAATACTAAAAAGTTAAACATAAAATTAAAAGAAAAAAATACTTTTTTAAAACAAGCTTTTATTATTGTTCTTGTTAATAATAATCTTCTATTAACAGAATGCAAGCACAATATAGTCACTTGTTACGCTCGCCTGCAGTTAACATTGACATGTCTTATCCTGTACGTAAGTTTAGATCCATATTAATAACCGAATTTGAAGATTGCCTGGAGGGGCCACAAACACAAGGTGATTGATACAAAATCGGTTTGTGGTTTCCTTTATAAATCTTGTAGTTCTTAAGTAGTTTGTTTGTGTGAATGATAGTGTGTGCATAGTACGCTTCCTAATAACTCTAATTTAGTTTATACATGTCGTTGCAACCTCTAATTAAGACAGCGCCTTAGAATGTAACCCAATATTTGTTGTTTTATAAATGTACATGTTGTTTGTTTTGTTGGTATAAATAAATAAATAGAATTGAAAATTTAAAATTAAATATTTAAAATTTATAAATATATAAATAGAATTAAAAATTTAAAAATAATAATTTAAACCTGAAAAGAAAAATATCATTATATAGGGTCTAACAATATCAATAAGCAAACGTTCAAGGGGAGCATCAATACATCACACTGAGCATGCTCACCAAATTTGGTCCAAAACTACAGGCTTGTTACCGAGATAATCAACAAAACATTATCATAATTCACCAAAAAATACACCCTTTCCAAACCGTACAGCTGTACTACACTCACACAAAGATAGCCGAATATGCACACTAAACTCGGAGCACACTGAGCTATCTTTTTTTGACGCTTGCGTGCGTGTTAGTAAAGATACAGCATGTTTCATGATGTGCATTATTTTAATTGATTTTGTTTGTCAGAAAACATAACTTTGAAAAATCACTATAACTGGAGCTCGTTTTTTGTCATTGTATTCAGAATTAACTAATTAGATACCGCCCTTAAACGTTCGCTTATTGATGACAATGCAACCTTTAAACCATAAAACTTTACTCCTTACATTTTTTCAAAATAGAGTCTGGCTAACGAAAGCTGAACCTCGTAGTAAGTTATTTGATTGCTAACGCTTTGTCTCTATGTGTCTATCTGAGGTGTCATTTCGTATGTCAACCTTTCGTTGGCCAGACTCTAAAAGCGTGTTACATTGTGATTGCAAAAGAAAAATAATGAAGGTGTAGTTATGCTAAAATAATGTTCTTTAATGTTCCATCACAATGTAATGCGCTTTTTTTTAATAAAAAAATTGGTATGTGATAAAAACGCAAAGATTTAATACAAGCTGTAAAGTTTTATGGTTTAATAAAAATGTCTAATAGGTATGTACCTACTTACAATATGGGATTATTGTGACGTAGACGAATATGATAAATTATCGTTAAAGGTTGCAATGTATGTATGCAACCTATGTACCTATATATGTATAATATTTTTTTTCTAATCAGGTTTAAATTGTTATTTTTAATTTATTTATTCTTTTTATTAACAAGAATATAATAAAAGCTTATTTTTTAAAAGTATTTCTTTCTTTTAATTTTATTTAGTGTTTGTTTTATATGGAATCTAGAAAGCTTACTATGATGTTAAATTATTCTTAATATTAATTTCGTTATGTTCAGCATTGGTCGAAAAAGGTATCGATGTGTAAAGAAGTTAAGATATACATCTCAAGTCAAGTCAAGTCAAAATATATTTATTCAATAAACTCAATTAATAAGTACTTTGAATCGTCCAAATCTTTTTTAACCAAGAAACCACAGCGCACAAAAGCAACGACATTTACAAACAAAAAAAAGAGTATGTCGTTACCAGGTCAATACAAAATATGAATTTAAAAATAAAAAAATGATGCCATACAAAATTACAATACAGACAATGTAGTATCAATTAAATAAAGACAATTAGAAATAGCTGTTGGAGTACTTGGAGCATTTCAGATCCAAGCTGTTTTGTCTTCTGTGTAATCTGACACTTTATAATAAGCTTTTTTATAAAGCTTTTCTTTGATTTTGATTTTAAATTTATTAAGATCTAATTTCTGAATATCATTTGGTACTTTGTTGTAAAATCTTACAAACAGACCCCTAAAAGAATTATTTACTTTATGGACTACATTACATGGATCTACATTAAGAAATGCAAATATAGAAAGGTATTTCTTGCCATTAAGACATATTCTAATCCTAACTAACGTTTGGCCTCGTTTGATTCTTACCTCGTTTAACTCGTAATAATAAATCTGAAATAAAAACTCAACCTTTCTATTGCTTTTTCACACCTAAACCATTCGATCGATTTGATTGAAATTTGGCAAATAGGTAGTTCTGTTTTATGGTATTTTATACTCCCATGTAAATGGGAGTAAGAGGTAAGTTATTCTAATCTAAGCTATAATTTTTATCTAAAACGAAAAAGTCCTTTGCTATAAAGGACTAGGTAACTAAAAAAAATGTTTCTAACACATATTCACATACTAGACCCATGGCACACTAAAATGTGCGGGTATAGCGATAACAAATACTCCATAGAAATACTAAAAAAATATAAACCTGGGAAAAGTATCAAAATCGCTTGGTCGTAGTTTTAACATAGTATTGTGGGTGGACTCGTGACCTTCAATGAGTTGTCGGGCGGGACGCTTAAAATACCTATTCTCGCAGAGTTGAAATTTGTAATAGGCCTCTTAATTGCCACCTTGCACGTGGACGCGCGGCACCCAGGCGAGGCCATTAAACCGGGTCTCCTACGACACTGTTTTGTGTTTTCTAACACCTAACATCAAACATCTAACCAAATATGTCAAAATATGTCAAAATCGCTTGGTCGTAGTTTTAACATAGTATTGTGGGTGGACTCGTGACCTTCAATAAGTTGTCGGGCGAGACGCTTAAAATACCTATTCTCGCAGAGTTGAAATTTGTAATAGGCCTCTTAATTGCCACCTTGCACGTGGACGCGCGGCACCCAGGCGAGGCCATTAAACCGGGTCTCCTACGACACTGTTTTGTGTTTTCTAACACCTAACATCAAACATCTAACCAAATATGTCAAAATATGTACGTAGGCCACGCCCATATTTGTTAGATGTTTGATGTTAAGTGTTAGAAAACACAAAACAGTGTCGCAGGAGACCGCCTTTACGCGCGAAACGCACACACACGCGAGCTCTTAGAAAGAAGAAGAAAGAAAATACATTTATTGGCACACACTACAAAATTACATAAGTGCATGTAAAAAATAAAAATTATTATAAATGATTAAAGACGTACGATTTTTACAGGAACAATAGATAAAACAAAAGTCAAAGTGTGGCCAACTAAGCCCCAGTCTCAGCACGTGCTACAGCGACATAAAGCCGCTGCAACGCTGGTATTCTGGAGGGGCCTAATCGGTGGCGTGTCCACAAAACAAAGATAAAACTAAAATAGACTAGTAAATAATAAAACGCTAAACACACAAAAAAAACAATAATACTAAAATATAAAAGATATTATACACTACTCGGCACTATGCCTCTATGCCTTGTAACTTTACTGGAGCTAGTAAAATTACAGGGCATAAAGTCAAACCGTATAGCAGCAATGTAAACCACTACTTGACGGCAGAAATAATATCAGTGTTTGGGTGGTCGCCTTCTTAACGAATTCTGGCCAGAATCTTAAAACTCTTTAACTCTACAACACGAATAGGGTAACTGATTTATTTCTATTTGTTTACAATGTTGTGGAAACATACCTACCAAAATTTTATCGGATATTTTATATCTTTCATTGCTTCATATTGTAGTAAGTAGGTAATGAATTTGATGTTCTCCCAAAAGTTATTTATAATAATAATAACAAACAGGAATTACGTCGAAAATTCTCAGTATATGTTTACAGATATTAAATGAAACATCTAGGGGAATGATGTTGCTAGCTACGATGTTGGTATTTTTAAACGCTTGTTAATGTTTACTTTATGTCGTCGTGTAATAATTTATTGTGATTTTTTTATCATCACAATATTTTTAAGAGTTTGAGAAACACATGTCTAAACGTTGATAATACTAATTATTTTTCAAAAATAGATGCAAAATGTAAACAATTAAAAGTAAAGGTATATTGACCGAATTTCACTCTTTTAATACCTCCAAAACATAAAAAAGAATCATGGTCAAAAGTTCAAGGCTCTTGAAAACGCGCGAACCCGGACCAATTCTACGTCACGTCCTTGTGACGTCACACGTGCCATATCCGACCTTTTCGGTACAAGGTTGCTCCCGGAGGTTGCGACCTCGATCCAAGGCTGTATCCTCTTTACCTCCAAATGAGGCCGCGGGAAGGCCGCCCACGGTCTTTCGAGGTCAGGCCGTGACCTCTGTAAAGGTTGGGTCACGGACTTTTTAAAGGACGTATTGGAGCTAGGGCACAGAATAGATACTTAGTACTAGCTATAGGGTTTCTTAACGGGACTCGGAAATTAGGTACATTAGGCCAAAATTAACAATGACCAATGTACGAGTATATCTGTCGTATTGCCTACTGAAGTTTAGCTCCATACAAATAAATAATAATAATAATCACTAGGAAAAGAACAATTACACAACATGACAAATGACAGAGAAAATAGTATAAGTAGGCGGCCTTATTGCTTTATAACGATCTCTTCCATGCAACTTTTTCATTATTATTTTTTAATAATTTAAACCAACTGATTTATTATTAATTGGGGCCGTTTTTCAGCATTATAGCATTTGGATTTATAGATCGATCACATTGTGAGGGAAGCTTTGCATAGACTTTCTTGGTATTGTTTTGTTTCATCAGCCAACACTCGTGCACGTTTAGAAACACTGCATGTCGGCTTTTATGTTGCCATGGTGTAAATAAATTTTAAAAATAGGTAAAAGCTTCGATCTTGAGTAGGTATTAATATTTTACTAAAAACAAATTACATATAAAAAACCGCAAACATGACACTTCACTTTCCCGCCAAGAAAAAAATCTGTCTAATAAATTGAATACAAAGAAGCGTTATTAAAAGTAAGAACTGCGGATGAAGTTTAGAGTAAAACATCTCATACTATTTTATTGGTGAAAGATAGGCATTTGCCCAAAATATATTGCGCCTGTAAAAATGCGACATCAAATAGTATTTTCGCCTCGTTAAAATATAACAAGTCTAATGGCAGACAATAATTAACCCCACATATACCATCGTACACATTGCGCGTACGCCGGCTAATGACAGGCGTTGACAGCTCTGACAGCTGTAATTTGACAGTTGTTACACGGTCATCTTGGATTTCCTTTTGTTTTCCCGCCACTTTCTTGGCTCACGGCACGGGCGAATAATATGAAAATAGTTAACTTTTAACAAAAATATGTGTTGAAAAAATTTTCAGGAGCAGGATTCAAACCTGGGCGATTTCGGCAGACTGGATAAGTCCATGGTAGTGGCCCGGATTGCCAGAACGGTGCAGGTTCGAATTCTGCTCGTGGAAATTTTTTCATCACTATTATCAATTTGTAATTTTATTGTTTCGCAACATAATTTGCGTTAAAATTATATACATAAGCGGAAACTCTACGTCGAAGAAGCCTGAAATATTCTCATACAAAACACAGAAAAACGACGTTTTTGTAGTCCCCTGATTCCTACTTCAAAACTGGACCAATTTCCCTGTTTCCTACTTCAAAACTGGACCAATTTCCCTGTTTCTTCCTTCAGAACTGGACCAATTTTTATTACTTTTCGTCTCATTGACTAACCCCTCGGGGATACCCGGGACCTTCGGACACTCGGCCAGAGGCGAATACAATGACATACTTGTTACACATTTTTATCACAGCCACTGCTTTTGCTTACTTTAACAACATACTTAGGTATAATCACGACTATTATCCCCGAAGGGTTATTCAGAGACTAGGCAATGAGGACCGCAAAAGCAGTCCTCTGCTATAGTCCACTTTTCACCAAATAGCGACTGCACATGTGCTCAGTGTGACAGGTGGTGCGCCCATCGTCGCTCTATGCTTTTAAGTGCAGTCTTTAGTCCGTTAGTCGCCTTTTACGACACCCAAGGGAAGAGAGGGGGTGGTAGTATTCTTTCACCGCTACCCAACACGGTAAAACTTTAACAATACTCTAACTTTAACAATCCTGTAGGAAAATCTGTTAGTAGGTATATGTCTTAAGCTGAATCATTGAACGAGTGACGTCCTAAATATTTTTTAAAGAATCTGTCGATTATGTTTGACACGCAATAACCATAGATCACACATTAACGATAAACAAACGCAAATCGCGCTAAGCGTTCGTAAATTCTATTTCAGTGGCGGACAATCACCATGCAATCAGCGCTATCAAATTACTGAACTCCCAAAAAGTGTCGATAAAAACTTATACTTACTTACAATTAATTTCCAATTTAAGTTAAAAATTAGGTATTTTTATGCACCTACCAAAAACATGTGATAAAAAAATCAAATTTTTCACATTTTAAAGACAAACCATTTTAGAAGGTAATGCATTATGCTATTATAACATTCTATTGAGAAATTATTACAGAAATCATACGAAAACATGGCACGATAAATAAGTAAGTAATAAATAATGTGACAACCTGTAAACGATTAGAATTCCCGGAAATATAATAAGTAAACATAAAAAGCGAGTTATTCCGTAAAAAGTCAGTACAATATAATATTATCTGATAAACTATTAACATTAAAGTACCTACTTCTTGCAAAGTGAAAAGAACAAACAAATTTTGTCAAGTCATAAAACAAAAAAGACATAACTTACCGCCAAAATCACTGTCACCGCACAAAAACCACAGACAATCACTCAGTTTTTTTCTAGGCAAAGGCACCAATAAAGCCGTAGGCACTAACGTCTACGCGTTACTAGCCGTAGTATAGGTTTAAAATATAGTATCACATCTGTTCCATCCACTGCCATCGTATTGAAGAAACGTTGGCCCGAGCTATAAATACGATAGTCGTGCATATGAAAATTGAGAGTTTACGTCCATTTTACGGGATTAAGGGTATCGCAACACGTATTTATAATGGCTACTATTTAGACAACTATTTTGGAACCGGAATAATGCATATCTCCAACTGTTAATGTAGTTATTTACGTAAATATTGTCTTATTAAACTTTTAGATGATTTACTGAGAAAACGACTACAGACTCGTGGTCACACCAACATGTCACACCACTGTGAAAATCAGGAATATTTTTCCTGTTAGTCCCACTGCTAGTATTGCAACACCTTTTATCGTCAAATTAAGAGTGAGGTGAAATATTAATACATATAAAACACCGAAGTATCGATATGATTATTATATTAATTTCATGTCACATTAATTTTGTGCAAAGAGATGCAATAAATTTAGCCTATCCTAAATATAGCCTAGCCTTTGTTGTTGCACGAAGTTATTATAACTTAGTGCTGGCGACCTACCTGTTGCCGACTAAATACTTTTCAGTAGTTTGTATTTTTTATTATCTTTTTCGGTTGGACATAAGGTTTGTCAATTTCTGTTCGGTGCTGACGTCTTGGTTGGTATGTTTGATTTTGTTATTATTTCCTGTTTTTTATTATATTTTATCAATACACGCTTTACTTTGCACATAATAATACAGTCCACATTATTTCCTCTCCCCTCCTTAACACTACCTATGACATATTAAATGACTCTGATAAATAACTTTTGCATTTTGCGAATAATTAAAACATAAAATAATAAAAAATATATATTTTGTATTGAATGATGAAACACGACCAACCTATGGATGATACATACATACATATAATCGCGACTATTATCCCTTAAAGGTTAGTCAGAGACAGCAGAAGCAGTCCTCTACCATAGTCCACTTTTCACCAAATAGTGGCTGCACATGTGCTCAGCGTGACAGGTGGTGAGCCCATCGCCGCTTTATGCTGTTGGAAGTATGTGCAGTGAGCAGTCTTTATTCCGTTAGTCGCCTTTTACGACATTCGAGGGAAGAGAGGGGGTGTATGGGGGTGCATGTATTTGTTGAGAAATAGTATGGTAGAGGACTGCTTTTTCTGTTGTGGTCCTCATTGCCTAAATAAAAGTCGTCGTCGTCGATAAAAGTCGTGATTACAAGTATAAAGCGAAATAGTACGTACTCGTTTGTATGTTTTAAGGAATTATTCGCATATCTTCGGTTTCGCATCTCTTCAGATTCTCGTTTCTTCGGAATCTCTTTTCACCAGATTCGTACAAGCGACGCCAAAACACTTAGTAGGTATCACTCACATGCAATTTTATTTTACTTTTTATTTTATTTATTTTATAATGAAATTGATTGAAATTTTCAATAATAATAATGAAAATTTCAAAAAAAAATCTAAAATATTTTGAATGACAGCTTATAGAAAACAGCCATTTTTTCCGTTCTCAGCATCTAACCCCCCTTAAAACATACATACTTACAATGCATCGGCCATTCATGGCACGCCCGTTTCCTGGTGGGGTAAACAGAGACCGCAGCTTATCATTGGCCACGATCCTGACCTGACACACCTATTTTGTTTTATTTACATACATACACACTGTAATCACGACTATTATCCCCGAAGAGTTAGTCAGAGACTAGGCAATGAGGACAGCAACAGAAAAAGTAGTCCTCTACCATACTATTTTTCAACAAATAGCTACTGCACATGTGCTCAGCGTGAAAGGTGGTGAGCCCATCGCCGCTCTATGCTGTTAGATGTATGTGCAGTCTTTAGTCCGTTAGTCGGTAGTATTCTTTCACCGCTACGCCACACGGTTGCTGTTGTGTATTAAAAGAAAGTCATAATAAACTTATGTCTAAATTTAAAATTACTAATAACCTCATATTGAAATGTCAACGTGTCACCACGAACTCAGACATAATAAATGATCTTATGACGCGGAGTCATTTAGATTTTACTTGTTATTTATTAAAAAGTAGATTGGGTGTAGCAACTGGAGGAAATGCGTGATTCATCATCGAATTACATATGTGCTACCTAAAATTCATCCAAGAACAACATCATTCATAATAGATAAGATAGACTGAGCAATGCCCTCACGTATTCTACTACTTTAATCAAATCTACGAAAGAGACAAAGTGACTGAAGGTTACGACGGTAGGCTACGTCCCTGCTTATCTTAAGGCTAGGTGTTAGTGAAAAATTAACACAGTAAAATTAAAATCTGCTAAAATTATGAAATAAAACCTCAACAGGTTTTATTCTGTGGAATATACCCGATGGAAACACGATATGATAAAGTTGGCTCGATAGAATAAATTCACAGAGTTACATAATTTTTGTGTCATTTTATCTTCTTTTCTAGGTTTTATTCTTAAAATAAGTGATTTGATATTATGAGTTATTTACCAAAATGAAGTTCATAGATAACTTTATTGTATTACATCTGTAAATTTTTAAAAATATAAAATGCGCTTATTCGTACCGCTTTGCTGTTATACCCGTCCCTTACCGTCGTACCGTCGAGAGAGCGAGAGAGAAGCGCTCGAAATACATGCTGCGAGCAATGTTGTTATATCAACAGACTTACGGCCGAATCTATTTTGTTTAGTAGAGTTAACAAAACAGATAGGTAATCAATCTATTTTGTTTAGTAGATATTGTTTTCTAAGGTTTACGCGAGCACTATACATTGAAATGAAACACTTTTTTCGGATCTAACTCGCGTTTATTACATTTTAGGGTTTTGTTTTTTAGTCATGGGGTGGATCCTACAACATTCGATATCAACAATCTACCGTTGATTATTTATAGAATTTCAGTTTTTCTGAATTAATTTTAGCTGCAAATAATGAGTACACGATTATACTAACTAGGTAAGAAACAATTACATGTGATTTATTACTCTTTAAAAAAATAAGCTAAAAAAACTATGCAAAATGTCATTCAGACGCTTGAAGCCAACTGGGCTCCTTAGAATAACATAATTATAAAAAAAAACTACTACTAGGACCAAAAAATAAAAAAAATCACTGTGACTTGATGAATGTCCCATTAAGTTAATAGATATAATAATTGAAAATAATTAATATTTTGGAAAATAATTCAATTCAAAGTTTTGTCACTGAAAATCCGTCATTCAGTCCACGATGACATTTCGACTTTTGAAAATTTTTAAATTTATGTTTGATCGTGCCGTGACCTGCCTGAAACCTCACTAAACACGCGCCCACCGGCCTGCCTTCATTTGTCGAAAAAATATCAATATCAAACGTCTTTCTCTCAATAATTATAACCAACTTTCGTTCGCAGTATTTTGTCACTACTTTATGTCATTCCGTTTGAACGTATAACTGTAAAAGGATCAACCATTAGTAAATTCTAATTTATGCATTTATTAGACCCTGGTGCCCAACGATAAATGTGTGGCGTTTTACCTATTAACTTCTAATAAAAACCCTAGCGATTTGTTAGATGACTTTCCCGAACTCATTATTTCTTCGTAGTAAATTTTCCGTTCGCATATTTCCCCGAAAGTTCTTTTTACAGTATTATAGTTTTCGGATTCTTTATTTTAACGCTTTATTTTTTTTCCAAGAGCGTATTTTTTTTTCGTCTTTTTTCAATGCAGCATATTTACACACGCGGGAAGTTCATCTCAACTATTTTTTTCATTGCAGCACATTTACACACTCGGGAATTTTATCTAAACTATTTTTTTCATTGCAGCGTATTTACACACTCTGGATTTTTTACCTCTTTTTCTATTTTGTACCTAGGATCAAGTAACCAATAGACTTGACAAGCGAATAATAATACCATCAGGAGGGAACGGGATAACTATTTATAGAAACCAGACAGTGACAGAGATATTGACTAGGTGTTTGGCTCTGACGCGAAGAACGCTTCACCCAGGATTCACTCTAATAGGTACACGTTGGCTTGTTTGTTGGTCACATATCCAATAAAAACGTTACTAGTAGGAAAAATAACTATCACGAAGTAAAGCAAAGTGAAAAGTATACGAAAAGTCTAAATTACGTTTAAGAAAAAATGCTAATCGAAAAAACAACGAAAAATAAATTATTTTATGTATGGATTTTACCGATCGGGGAAATTTGAGAACGGAAAATGTACTACTGACTAAAACAACGAAAAATAAATTATGGTAAATGTGGATTTTACCGATCGGGGAAATATGCGAACTGAAAATTTACTACGAAGAAATAATGAGTTCGGGAAAGTCATCTAACAAATCCCATTAAGTTTAAGATTATTTTTTTATTTTATAATCAGATTACGAACTTAAAGTATTAGGTGTTTTTGAAACTAAGTACTTTACGAATTAAAAATTCTCTTGATCTCGAAGATGCTACGGATTTGGAATATTTTTTTATTGGGTAAATGTAAATCAAAGTTGTAATTTATGTTCCTAATTAGCACCTAATTATTCCTTGCTTTTTTATATTGCAGTTAATACATAATTGTTACCTATTATATCTAAGAGATAAAGTATTGTTACTGTTCTGTTACTATAAAAAATCAAAGCCTTGTTAATTCTACGAAGTATATTGTTGTTTATTTTTGTTTCGTGTTGTATTTTTGTTTCGAGTTGTATTTTTGATTCGAGTTGTATTTTTGCTCCGAGTTTTTTTTGTTTTGAATTTATCTTTCACTATATTATGTTTTGAGTAGTATTTGTGTTTGAGTTTATCTTTGAGTAGATTTTAGAGGACCTAGAACCTTACGGCGGCGTAGTTATCTTGCATTAACCCTGAAATACTTGTAAAAAGCTGTCAGTACGGTAGACTATAGAATGTATCCCAAAAGATTGATTTTATAGAGAAATTCCCGTGGAAGATAAAAAATGCATTAAAAAAAATATTTTTGTGAGATCTACCCCAAGACGTTTCGAACCCTTTACAGGGCCCATGGTCACAGCGAGACTGAAAAATAAAAAATCAAACCCTAAACTCAAACTCAAAATATATTTATTCAATAAACTCAATTAATAAGTACTTTGAATCGTCCAAATTTTTAACCTACCACCCATTCAGGACGTAATTTTTTAACTGTGGCTAAGAACGGGCGCAAGCAACCACAGTGCACAGAAGCAACGACTACAAAGTAAGAAACGCGAGTAAGATCCGAAAAAAGTGTTTCATTTCATTTGTTTGTTAGAGTTAGAAAGAAGAATGGGCTTGTATGAATCCCGTTCCACCCCTTGTAAGTTCCCACATGGTAATTTTCGAAATAAATAGTGTATTTTGTTGTAAGGACAGCAAATATGAACGACCGAATGAGAGAATAAAAAAAAATAAAAATAAAAAAATGAAAAATGAGGGTGGTGTACTTACAGAATAAATAATGGTATATAGGATAGGCCTCATTTTTCACATATTTTTTTTCATTTTATACGACTACTACTGATTTTATACGACTCATATAAATCAAAGGATCTGCGAGGGAGGAGTTTAAATTCAAGAAAAAATCTTGACTTCAATTTTAAATTAAGTAACATTTATTATTTTAATTTTCTTCTTCTCAATAACTTTTTTCTCCAATACCTGACAGATTTGTTGTCATACAATAAAATGCTTCACTTTTCAAGTACTTTTATTTGATGCATAGAGTAAGTGTTACAAGGGGGGGGACGTTTTGCCCATTCTTCTTTGAGAGCTCAGCTGCCGTAAAACCGACACAAGAGAAATTCGACTGTAAGATCTCTTTAGAACAGAATGCGGCAGCCAAGGGGTTGTGTCAGATGAGATGAATTTTATAAAGATCTTTCATAAAGTATTGCCATTGAAAAGAGCTAAAGTAAACTAAATTCTATATTGAACAAACAATCATCTTAAAACATGTGAAACTCCTCACAACATTGCAAGGTACTTTGTACGCGTAATGGTTTCTTGCCAAGGTCGTATGAAAGGTCAGGATGACGATAGATGAAACAAACATATCTACTTCATTGTAAACCACTAACACATGAGACTCATGTGCCACTAAAACAGTTCGGCTAAAGAAACATAGGGTCTAAAGTAGACTATACAGAGCGGTCACAGGAAGGTGAAGCTATGTATGACTTATAGGTACATTCCACTCCAAAATTTGAGGCGTTGTTGCTTTCAAACCTGTTGGCAAGTACCTACCTGTCTTTAATTGGACAGATGATTGGCTATAATGTGAATTTTTCATTAAATTTATAATTACCTAGTCATCTCATTTACGTGCACATACAGGTTGTCTGCATAGCAGCTGTCTGGCAAATTTAAGAGCAGGCTGTATATGAATATATATATATTTTTTAAACGCGCAACTACTATGTAGTGTACGCGCGCGCGTGTGGCCGGCGCTGGCCAAACGCGTGACTGTGAAACCAGCCTAAAAGACCCGGGACTATAGGAGCTGGGAAACACATGTGCCGGCAAAGAATTCCAAAGCCGAAGCCAAAGGTCTTACAGAGGAACTACTTTCAGTTCGGTTCAGTATGATGGTGGTTCCTAAGACCAGCACGTGTAGTTCGGGACAGGAAAGGAGAGGGCGGGATTAGATCAAAAAGTTCTTCAGAACACTCCGTAGTAATTTCGGTAGAAGACACTGAGAGAAGCAATGTCTCTACGCAGCTGGATTTCCTCAAGAGAGTCTGTAACCGCAGCATCTCCAATAATGCGTACCGCTCGCCTTTGCAGTCTATCAAGTGCATCGAGGAGGTATTTAGCGGAGCCGTCCCATAGATGGGAACAATACTCCATACTCGATCGGACCTGAGTCTTGTACAGCAAACAGCGCTGCTCGGGAGTGAAAAACCTTTTTGTACGTAAAAAAATATTTGTACGTAAATACCTACATTTCCTAAGGGATCTAATAAACCGCCACAGACTTAAAAACAAACAATTACATACATACATAGGAACACGACTTTTATCCCAAAAGGGTTTGTCAGAGTGACTAGCTAGGCAATGACAGCAAAAGCAGTCCTTTGCCGTTCCACTTATTTTCACCAAAAAGCGACTGCACATGTGCTCAGCGTATCCAGTAGTGAGCCCATTGCCGCTCTATGCTGTTGGATGTATGTGCAGTCTTTAGTACGTTAGTTGCCTTTTACGACACCCAAGCGGTAGTACTACTTATTAGTTATTCTGTGACCCAAGGGAAGAGAGGGGGTGGTAGCACAGAATAACTAATTAATAGTAGGTACAGTTGGTAGTATCCTTTCACCGCTACGCGCAACTCAAAAAATTTATTTACATAATGAATTATGTAGTCACAACGTTTATAAATTACAGCGGCTTATATCAGTTTTATTAAACACAAATCACTCAAGAGTTTAATTAATTAAGGAATGTACTTAATTCTTTCGTAATCACTGCGGCTTATATACTTACCTACTAATTTTGTTAAGTACCTAAATACCATTTAGTCGGTTTAACACAAATCACTCAAAGAGCTTAATTACAAAAAAAAAGTAATCCCTTCTTCCGTAATTACTGCGGCTAATATACCTACTAATTTAGTTAAGTACCTACCATTTAATCGGGTTAACACAAATCACTCAAAGAGTTTAATTACAAATAGGAATGTAATCCCCACTTTCGCAATCATATTGCAGCTTATTTACATTACTATTGCGTTAAGTAGGTACTTACCATTCTGTCGGTTTAACACAAATCACTCAAATAGTTTATTTATTGTTTTAGGTTGTTACAAAAAGGAATCTAGGTAATCCCTACTTTCATAATCGCAACGGCTTATATTCAAAGTGTTATGTACAGTTGCGTCGCGGTTTATGAGTCATATCACAACAGGCGTAGGCACATAATCCCGAATCGGCAGTAACTCACGGTATGGTATGCGAAAGGTTGCCAACCCCTTACATAGTAGGTGGAAATTATTTCTGCACTTCGCTACAATAACTCAGTCGTCATTGTGGGAGAATAGCGTTACGTATTATTAATCTATCGCCAACTATGTGTCTACGGAGCGCTGTGGTTACTGGCCAGTGTTGGACTTACTATAATTTCATTTATTGAGTAAGTTGATACTGATATCGGCAGGTAAGAAAGAAAGAAAAAAAAAACATTTATTTGACCTTTCACAAAATTAATAAAAAATACATTAAAAATAAAACCGCACAAAAAAAATGAAAAACTGTTTCTTCTCAGTTTAATGCCATAGATTTTCAGGAGGAACCGGTTTAGAAGATAAATAGCGCTACATACAATGCTTTTTAAACTAAAACAATAACAACAACTACAACAAAGTATTAACAAAACCAAATAATAATTGTTAAATATATAGGTACATTATGGTTTTTTTTTGTATGGAATACGGATACTTCTCTGAAATAAAGTATATTATAGTATTATTACTTAATGTATCTTATTCTTAGTCATGAAGGTAGCGGGTTTCATTCCCAGGACGGGCGAAATATTATACAGGGCGAAAAATAGTACTTATCCTATCGTGTTCTGACCAGAATCTACCACTTTTTTTATACAAAGCCAGGCAAATGACCCCACTCCACCTGATGTTAAGTGAAAATGAAGTCCAGGCGCGAGGACAACTGGTTCAGCGTAATAGACGTAGCATCAGTCACCCTCACTCTGCCGGCCCACAAAGTGCTTCTTCAGACTCTTCACGCCTCGTTTGAAGGACCCTATGTCATAGGTAGGAGGGAATACGTGTGCTGGTAGACTATTCCATCTTTTGGAAGTGCGACAAAAAAACGAGTCACCAAATTTCTTTGTGCGTGAAGGAATATTAGAGACTGTAAATTGGTGACTCCGGAGAGCAGCACGCGTACTCCTATGGAGAAAGGGAGAAGAAGGGATGAGGTCAAAGAGTTCTTCAGAGCACTCGCCATGGTATAAACGGTAAAAGACGCTGAGTGACGCAATATCTCTACGCAATTGCAAAGGCTCGAGAGCGTTAGTGACCTCTGCATTGCCAATAATGCACTTACACAAGATGATTTCTTTTCTTTACTCATAATGTCATTATCGGAATAGCGAAAGTGAATGGGATAGTCGAAAGATATACGTACGAACGTAGGTACTTAGATCAGATTGGTGACGTTCTAGTTAAAGGTCAGAGTACCCTAAACCGACGAGCATCTATGAAGAATGTGAAGAGTACGTGAAGCAAAGGATGTGTGGTCAGCTGTGGTCAATGTATGTATCGGAAAGTCAAATAGTAAAAATTAATAAAAATAGAAAAAGTAAAAACGGCGACACAATAAAACTCTTTGTCTATGGCACTTGGCAGAGGACACCGCCGGCGCCGTCGCAGTAACGATGTCGCCACAACATAACAACCTCATTTATGGCTTACGGCCTGTACCGACATCAATGGAGGAGCGATCCCCAAAATATCCCGCTCTCTCCCTAATTATTAGCATTCGGGCGGTGGGTTTATTTATAACGTTTATAGCGTGACGCCACGTCATGTGACGATCTGACCGACTGTGACCCACCACGTGGTCGCAACTAAAAATGTTTGCACCGTAGCCGTAGACAATAGTTTATTGTTTTTTTTACCACAGCATAGTTTCACTTCTTAATTTTAAAATCCGAACTGTAGATTAAGTAGTCAAGATTGAACTAAACGTTAGTTAGCTGTTATTTTATTAGTTATTGACGTCAATTAGTGTCTGTTGAGGCTTACATTGAATAATATTATTTGACTTGACTTGACCTGACTTTTTTGCCACGCAACTATGAACAGTCTCAGTGAAGTACCACATCCTTACAGACACTCAAGGAGTTTGGAGGGAATATCATTCATAAACGTTCATAATACAACTCACTATCTACTTCTACTTCGAAACTAGTTCGAAAGCTATTGAAATCGCGTATAACGGGGGGGATTTCGGTGCCCCTAAAGATCTTCTACCTCTGGGGTTCCGCTTGACCCTATCTCTTGGGACACCCTGTATATTGATTCCAAAACCCAATTTACACTGTTTTGCAACTTGCAAGCGTGTTGCGGAAACCGCTTCTCAATGGTGTGAGCGGAAAGCAGCCAAATAAAATGTCATACTTATGGTTTGTGGTAGATCTATTTTTGAGTACGCCTTTTGACATTATATTATTTATTATACTATACATACCACTTTTTAAACAAAAATAAGAGCTATCACGGTTCATGAGATACAGCCTGGTGACAGACAGAACAGCGGAGTCTTAGTAATAGGGTCCCGTTTTTTACCCTTGGCTACGGAAACCTGAAAATTACAGTGGCTGGTTTAAAACCTACTGCAGAATTAATTAACGAATTCATTTCACGACTAAGCCCCTCATTGACGAACTGCGTAATGACAATTCACGAAAAAACAAAACTTTTATAAATATTCATATACCTCTATTGGTGAAACATACATGGTTCTAAATCAACACCAACATCACTTAATAATATGTACCTATGTTTAAGAATAAATGATTCTGATTCTGATTCTGATTCTGAAATGGACGAACTGCGTAATGGCGATTCACGAAATGACCGAATCAAATTATTGACGAATTGAGTAATAGGCGAACGGCAAAATGCGAAATGGACGAATTGCGTATTAGACCTACGGCTAACAAATCGTAGTATCTACCTCTATCTAAGGCAGTCGTCTTTGTATTTAACGAAGTAAGTAAGTAGCATAGAAATGTGGACTAAAAGTTAAAGCACCTTTAACTTTTGGACCACATTACTTATAATGTCTTGTGTAACATGTTTCAATGTGTTTTTTTCATAAACAGACACCAGCAGGTTTCAGGCTGAAAATTCCTGTTCCTATATACGAATTTGGCATTGTCAGTTTAAAGTGATACTGCTCTATGAGGTTAGGACCCTGCCAGAATAGAGGATTAAATAAAATAGCCATTTACCTCGGAAGTTGTTTCCGGGTTCCTTCTTCGTTCTTACTTATCTTCATACACCGTAAAATGAAAGCAAGCGAGCAAGCATAGCGAATCACCGTCGTTAAATAAAGTAGAATAAAAAGGGATACAGGTATACAATATGCTTTTCCAGGAGTCTTCATCAACCCCGTAAGTTTTCTATCACCGTATCTTTATTATATCTAAGTATGTTCATGTACTTTATCTTAAATTTATTGTGTAATGATAAGTATTTGTTATTATTTACCTATGTAAGTTGTTTTGGGTAGTTTATTGTTTAGTTCACAATTACTATTTTTGTATTGCACTGCCTACAACTCTTTCTGCCTTGCCCTAAGGTTGACTGGTAGTCCGCCTTTTGTAATTTTTTTTTTCTTTGTGCAATAAAAGTTATAATAAATAAATACAGATATAAATAACTATGTAGGGCACATGTAAGATGCGCTAAACGTGTACATACTATGCAATGCAACTCAATTTCGTCACCGGAGAACTCATAATAAACGTCATCCAAGAGTTACGAGGTGCAACAGTAAGAAATAAACTATAAATCAGCATACTGAGCCAGTATAAACACGGCTGCGCGCGCGCAACTGGCAATAGGGGCGCGTACACACTAGGGTTGTTGAGGATGTGGTTATAGGGAAGAGGAAGGGAAAGAGGAATTGTATAGCACAAAGAAAGAGGATGCGGAAAATGTAATTGGCTACTTGACAGTTTTCGAAAAAGTATTTGAAAAGTTACAAACGCTTATTTTATACCCCGTACAATATTTTCTTTCTCGAAAAAACTTTTATTTAGCAGATAAAAACACATTTTTCTTTACTGATTTCAAATTTCGTGCGAAAACGGTTGGTCACGTGACATTTTGCTCTGTGACGTCACATTTCAATAAATATGGAAACTTATCTTGTAACCTGACAGATAATTTTTGATAATTTTGTGAAATATGACGTCATATGAAGCTCAATCATGGCCGCCCCTTGCCGCCCGTGTTTCGGGTCTTGTAATCCACAGACAAAAAATCGCAACTCTATTTAGTAAAAATAAAATATTTATAAATTATCTTAATAATAAAAAACTATTGGATAATTATCGTTAAATCAATAACTACCATTTCCGACATATTTCATATTTTATTGTCACTACTGTCAAATAGCCAATTATGAGGAAGAGGACGCGGATGGGGAAGAGGAAGAATAAGATAGTGTGATGAAACAGGCACATTATTAAGTGTACTTCATTCATCACACTCTCCGTTTCTCTTTTAGTCATTAATAAAAACAAAGTACCTACGTAGTATTTTATTTATTTGTTGCGGGCCGGAGATTTCGCGCGCAACTCAATTCCTCCTTAATTCCTCTTAATTTATGAGGAAGCGATAGCGGAAGAGGAATTTTTAACTTTCATTTATGGGGAAGCGATAGCGGTAGGGGAACTGTAATAATTGCGGAACTTCCGCAACATGTGGAAGCGGAAAAGGAATCCTCATCAACCCTTAGTACACACACGTAAAAAAATGTCACGAAACGTCAGGAATAAATAACTATTTGTGTATTTTAATGTAGTAAATTAAACTCGAGTTTGATCCGTAAAAAGTGTTTCATTTCAACGTGAATAAAGTTAACATACATACATAATCACGACTAATATCCCCGAAGGGTGAGTCAGAGACTAGGCAATGAAGACCGCAAAAGCAGTCCTCTGTCTTAGTCCACTTTTCACCAAATAGTGACTGCACATGTGCTCAGCGTGACAAGTGGTGAGCCTATCGCCGCTCTATACTGTTAGATGTATGTGAAGTCTTTAGTCCGTTAGTCGCCTTTTACGACACCCATGGGAAGAGAGGGGGTGGTAGTATTCTTTCACCGCCACGCGACACGTTTAAATTAATAATTGCTTTATAAGCTTTATAAGCAATTATAAAGCAATTATTAATTTAATAATTGCTTTATAAGACATGGCACGTGTGTGAGCGCCCTTATTATTAAGGCTCCGCACACGTGAGCCACACACAGCTGACTGGCATGGTGGCCAGCGACTAGCAGGTAGCAGCGCAGCACATTACTTTTCTCTAATTTTTTTTAACCATGTCGCGTAGCCGTGAAAGAATACTACCATCCGACTCTTCCCATGAGTGTCGTAGAAGGCGACTAACGGACTAAAGACTGCACATACATCCAACAGCATAGAGCGGCGATGGGCTCACCACCTGTCACGCTAAGCACATTTGTAGTCGCTATAGGTGAAAAGTGGACTATGGTAGAGAAATGCTTTTGCTGTCCTCATTGCCTCCCTGACTAGCCCTCCGGGGATAATAGTCGCGCTTGTATGTAACTCCCTTCCTTACTTCTCCCTCTCTTCAGAACTCTCCGTTACCCATTTCGGTGAACCTAAGCATTCTTGGCATAGAGATCGGCCGGGAACTGAATCCAAAAGGCTACATCGAGAGTGCTATTTTAACTGCCTCCCGTGAGTTGGGTCGTGTTCTCAATAAGGTGAGGCGGTTTATCAATCCCGAGCAGCGCTGTTTGCTGTACAAAACTCAGGTGCGATCGAGTATGGAGTATTGTTCCCATCTATGGGATGGCTCCGCTGAATACCTCCACGATGCACTTGATAGACTGCAAAGGCGAGCGGTACGCATTATTGGAGATGCTGAGGTTACAGCCTCCCTTGAGGACCTCCAGCTGCGTAGAGACATTGCTTCTCTCAGTGTCTTCTACCGGAATTACTACGGAGAGTGTTCTGAAGAACTTTTTGATCTTATCCCGCCCGCTCCTTTCCTCTTCCGGACTACACGTGCTGGTCTTAGGAACCACCATCATACTGTACAGACTAGCAGTACACGTACTAAACATTTTGGCAAGTCGTTTCTCTGTAAGACCATTCGGCTTTGGAATTCTTTGCCGGCGCATGTGTTTCCCAGCTCCTACAGTCCAAGGTCTTTTAAGCGGGGCGTGAAACGGCATTTATGCAGGCCGACATGAATGGGTGCGCTCGTTACCGTGCTTATTCCACGGTGGGGAGCGCTCTCATTATTTTAGACTGTATCGGCTGCTTACCATCAGGCAGGATGCAGTCACTATGATGAGTCAAATTTAAAAAAACCCCGTATGCCACTTTTCAGTGTGTAAAAAAAACCGACAAATGTGTGCATATGGTAAGGCCTGTGCCCAGGAGTGGGCGTTTTACTGATGATGATAATGCATAACAGTCATTATTAGATGTTGCAAGTTGGTGGCCTCTGTCCAAACAGTCAAGAAATTGAAAAGGGAAATAAAAAGGTAAATAAATAAATAGACCTATTTGTTCATTATTTTATAGAATTGTTATTGTAAAACACGGTCGTAATGTGCATTTATATGGAATTTTAGAGGTAACTTCAGGATTTTTTTCTATCGAGCAAAATGTTTCCAATCTTGTTTTGGAAGCAGTCATCCCCTCACACATACGGTTTGTAATACATATTGAAAATGTCAGTGTGAAATATCTTACTAATATTATAAACGCGAAAGTTTGTAAGTGTGGATGGATGTTTGTTACTCTTTCACGTAAAAACTACTGAATGGATTTGGATGAAATTCGGCATACAGATAGTTTATTTATAACCTGGATTAACACATAATATGATACTTTTTATCCCGGTATTCCCACGGGAATGGGAACCACGCGGGTGAAACCGCGAGCGGCCGCTAGTCTAAAATATTTTGAATAACAGCTAATAGAAAACAAAATAACGACACGTTGAAAAAAATAGAAAACAGCCAATTTTTCCATTTTCACTGCCTAACCCACCTTAACTGTCGCGGGTGGCTCGTGTGTGCGGAGCCTTATTGACAAATGCAAGACAAGACGTTATTATAGCATCTGCTTAATGGTCTGTCCTTTAATTGTCTGTACTAAATAATTAAACACTTATGTTGGGTTACACCCGGTTGAGATCCGGTAGTGATTCGTTTGGTTTGCGATCGTGCCAGTTAAGCATCTGTTGCATTGCCGGGTTTCCAGATGGGTGACCCAATTAAATATCTTAAGGAGGCTTGGGCGGTGAAAACGGAAAAATGTACTGTTTTCTATTAGCTGTTATTAAAAATATTTTATATATTTCGCACTGAAATTTTCAATGTGTATTACAGAACGTATGTGTGAGGGGATGACTGTTTTCGAAAAACAATTTGAAACATTTTGCTCAATAGAAAAAAATCCTGAAGTTACCTCTACAATTTCATTTATATGCACATTACGACCGTGTTTTACAATAATAATTCCTATAAAATCATAATAATAATCAAAACGAATTACCGCGACACACCCGCGAGGCCCCCCCCCCCCCATCATCCAAAAGTTTCGCTGACCCCTAAAACCCCCCCTAGGCCAATGCATGATACAGGGTGTTTGGTAAAGGTATACAATGCCACAACTGGGCCATCCTACTAAGTGCAAAGAACCACTATTTATACATACATACATATAATCTCGACTATTATCCCCGAAGGGTTAGTCAGAGACTAGGCAATGAGAACCGCAAAAGCAGTCCTCTGCCATAGTTCCACTTTTCACCAAACAGCGATTGTACATGTGCTTAGCGTGATAGTTGGCGAGCCTATCGCCGCTCCACGCTGTAGGATGTATGTGCAGTCTTTAGTCCGTTAGTCGCCTTTAACAACACCCAAGGGAAGAGAGGGGGTGGTAGTATTCTTTCACCGCTACGCGACACTGTTGCATACTTATACCAGGGGGGTGTCAATCCGCAGTTTAGGTAGGTTCGTTTGGCGCGCCTCCCAGTTTAAGTATTATAAAAAAGGACTCTGTGCCTTCCAGGCAGGCCGCCTAGGCGTATGGCAGTAAAGGTTGCCGCCAGCCGACGCACCGAACACTGAGCGCGTAATCCCTTCGCGCGCGCGTAAACCCTACGCTCTGTGTGTGACGTCATGACGTCAAATCGAGAATATGAACGCGCGAGGAAGATGTCCATCGACCAGTTAGCGTCTCAGGTCTTGACAGGCCACGGGGGATTCTGTGCATACCTGCACAGGTTTAAACGCAGGGACAGCCCCTCGTGTGCCTGCGACTCGACGATGGACGAGGACATCTTCCACATACTTCTCGAGTGCCCAATACATGTACAAGATAGGTACACTTTGCAGCAAAAACTCGACACAAAACTGAGTAAAGATACCCTGAAGGAGATTTTAAATGAAAGAAAGAAAGCTATTTATGGAATTTGACAAAAAAGTTGCCAACATTGTCATTAATAGAAATAGGGAAAACTAGGAAGAATTAGGACAATTAGTAATAAGAAAGTAAGCAAGACCACATTGTGGCAGGAATGTGACAGGGATATAAATAAAATAAGCAATTTATAGTAATAAGCAAAATATGTAATACAGAAATAATAAATATATACGTGTATTAATAGAAGGAAAGAAATAAATAAGCAAACTAATTAAACATGTAATAATGTAAATATAATTGAGAAATGTACTTTAAAAACGTAAGATAAAAGAGAAGAAATGTATTAGTGTTTAAGAAGAAACTGTAATATATAAGAAAAGGAAATGTACTAGAAATAAAAACTGCATGGATGTATGTTAAAAAGTAAAAGTTTAAAAAAAAGAGATCTGAAAAGAAAAAAACTCAAATATAGAGCTCTTAAAGCTCAAGCTTATAATACTCTCTAAAAAAGAAAGAAAATAAATAAGAAAATTTGTTGGAAAAACAAAAATCTGCCAAAAAAAAATGAACGCTCGAGTCACAAGATAAGTTTCAATTTCGCGTGAAAGTCGTTAGAGAGTGAACCTTCTGTACGTAGTACTATTAGTTATGTAGCGGCTCACTAAAGAATACTATCAACCTATCTCTTCCCTTGGTTGTCGTAAAAGGCGACTAACGGACTAAGGTACCGGACTGGTAATACATACATCCAACAGCATAGAGCGGCGATGGGCTCACCACCTTTCACGCTGAACACATATTTAGTTGTAATTTGATGAAACGTCCACGTTTCATCAAATTACAACTAGTGTGTTACAGCTAATTGCTAGTGCGGTCCTCATTGAATTAGTCTCTGACTATTCCTTTGGGGATAATAGTCGTGTATTATATTATGTATTAAAACTGTTTTAACGGGACCTAACACGATTAATTTTGTAAGTAAGTACATATCTACTTACTGCTTGACGTTTCGGCCGCGATGCTGCGGCCGTGGTCACAAGCGAACTCTCTTGTAACCACTTGCTTGTGACCACTTGTGAAACGTCAAGTAGTAAGTAGATATGTACTTACTTACAAAATTAATCGTGTTATGTCCCGTTAAAACAGTTTTAATGCAATGCAACGCGATAGTTTCAAGTCTTATGTTATGTATGTATGTGGTTACAAGAATTCCTCGAAATTGTAGTAGTTTCGCGCAGTGTGACCACTGAAGTCTAACCTTGTCCTAAATTCCACCACTAATTAATTCAGGAACCATACAGCAACAAACGTTAATAACTCCGCTGTTTATTATAAATACACTTTGTGACAAGGCTTCTTTTAAAACGAGCAAGTAATTAGAAAATATTATAAGAGGAAAGAGAAGTTTGCACTAATCTTATTTATTAATATTTTATAGTTTTCTTAAATATTCTACAGTAAAATTTTAAACACTAAAAAAAGACGACAACCTCAGGCGGGAATCGAACCACGCACCTTCCGCATTCCGGGCGGCTGCCTTAACCACTTGGCTACCGAGGTCTGGCTTTCAACCGTCGAAATTTGTCAGTGCTTGATGCTTATGTTTTTAGTCAACATTGCTTCATCAAATCTTAGAAGTTTTCACCTCTGAGATCCGAAAGAGATATTTTTACAAATATTTGAACATTTGGTTAAGATGAAGCTGCGTTTATAGATTAATGTTTTATATTTTAGCGTTTTATTAACGCTTAAATTTACTTAAGTAAAATTTTAAACACTGACTAAAAGACGACAACCTCAGGCGGGAATCGAACCACGCACCTTCCGCATTCCGGGCGGCTGCCTTAACCACTTGGCTACCAAGGTCTGGCCTTCAACCGTCGAAATTTGTCAGTGCTTGATGCTTATGTTTTTAGTCAACATTGCTTCATCAAATCTTACAAGTTTTCACCTCTGAGATCCGAAAGAAATATTTTTACAAATATTTGAACATTCGGTTAAGATGAAGCTGCGTTTTATTAACGCTTAAAAAATGTTTATCTTATTTAATTAACACCGCCCTAAGCTTTTTTTTTATACAAGGTCATCATCATATCGAATGGCAAAACTGCGGCGTCCTAAACCTTAATTTTCAAGTTTAAGAGCCATTCTTTGGCTGCAGGCGTCAGTTGGTGGAGTTCTCTCTGGCCACCAGGGAGACAGTACAGTGGGCAGTCTTCTACAATGTGTCGCAATGTCTAGTCCGGAGCTCCACATTCACACGCATTTAGGGTGGAACCTGGTCTAGAACTACCTCCTCGCGGTCCACCCTGGGCAACGGGCAAGCTACTCTAGCAAACCCGGCTAAATGCTCGACCTCTACTGGCTCACCGAACCGTTCTCCGAGTAATTTATGGTGAAATCCTGTTATGGATACACAGCGGGTATGGAGGAGCCCGCTGGTTATGTGGGATATCTCCCCTTAGCACCTGCTTCCCTGTCTAGGTCCGAAGGCCTTGACAGGGATTCTGGAGAAAAGGGGGCCTATCCACTAAAACACCTTGTCCCATCACTTCATTTGTCGCCAGGGTGGTTCGGGGACAACACCGCCCTAACCTAGCCTAACCCAACCGTGTCGCGCGCAGTGAAAGAATACTACCACCCCTCTTCCCTTAGGTGTCGTAAAAGGCGACTAACGGATTAAAGACTGCACATACATCGAACACATGTGCAGTCGCTAGTTGGTGAAAAGTGGGCTGTGGGTGTCTCTGACTAACCCTTCGGGGATGAAAGTCGTGACTTTACCATGTTATTTGTTGTGTTTGTGTATCCCATCCCTGTTTCGAAAGTACTGAAATTCTACTAGTGAAAGCTTTGCCTTTACAGTAACAAAATTTTAATCTGAAAATCATTGTATGGATAAGGTAGTATTATTCTACTATAACTTGTGTGAAAGGAGGTGACATATTAACCCACATAAAAGTACAACGGAAGAGTATCTTTATAAATCGGGTTTAAGAGTCTTTATTTCTCATAAGAATTAGTAAATTCACTTACATGAGAAACTTATTCTCGTAACTAACTTAAATATTAAACTAAAATTTAGATTTTATTCCTCTTGAGCCATTATTCTACATTATAAGGTAATTAGCCATTATTCTACATTGCAATTTACTAAGGTAATTCAATAATTAGGACATAACTTCATCAAAGTATTGTAGACCAAAAACTTAAACAAGATCCATATCGAAAACAATAAAACCACAACAGACAGCAAACACTGGTTCAATGCGAAAATGCATAAATGATTTTTAACGAAGTGTGAGCTAAACATCCTCAAAATAATTTAGCAGCGGGTTTAGATTTAATTATATCTATCTCGTTCTAATTATAATCAAAAAATTCATGAATCAACGTCACGAGCTGTAATGGTGACTCAAATGTCTACGTCACATAAATTATACTGTATGAGTGTTTAAAACATTACTTTATTTATAGAAATCAGCCTACACACAATATCAAAGATACCTATACATTTAAAATAACGGAATCCAAGCAATTCTGAAAATAGCGGGGTCTGACCGATTACATCACAAGTTGACATTCTCGATGCTGGTCTGGTCCAGCGTTTAATATTACTCGTAACTGCACGAAATCTAGCATTTCTGCCAAGCCCAATTTAATGTCTTTCTGCGTAATAATTAGTCTGCCGGCGCGATGGCGACGCCGCTCTCCGGCGATTTGGCAAACGAGCATAACAAAACTGTATGCTGGAAAATCGTTTATAATTAATTCAAAAAAAGCAACGAAGATTATTTTCTTTATAACAAAAAGTCTACATTACCTTTTTAGTCCCGAATGGATGAAGACAAAAATGTATTAAATAACACACTCACATGGTAGCACTCCCAAAAAAGCACGAAAGAAAAGCACTGGCTGTATAAAAATGGATTCCGTTACACTTACTTCCGGGAAAACTCGAAAAAGTTCTGTCACAAAAGATGGCGGGTCGCGAAAGCGCGCGAAATGTCACACAGCCACAGCGCGTTCCGATAACGGTGTCACAAAACGGCGTTTTCACGCGCTATTAACGATATTTGATATCGTACCTACACTCAATAAAGCTGAAGTTGTGAGCTGGTGGAATTTCTATAGTGGAGTCTGCGTACCCGGCCAGCGAACATACGTGACTAAGCCCAATTCACGTGCTTTTAATATAAAATTTAGGTGGCACGGGTGAATATGCTTAGTTGGTAGCTACAGTGTATTTTGGACCGCGCCATAAGTCATACGGTTCACGCTTGGACACGTATAATAACGGATGACACTCTAATAAGATTTGATAGAGATTGTACAGGTAAATACTTATAAGAAAAAAAAAAACAAAAACTCGTTCTAATAAAAACAAATGATTGCTGTAGACAGGGAAAATGGAAGACGGAATTGAAGCTTTTATGCCCCTCAAGAGGCTCATGGTAATTAATGAAAATTATAATGGTATTAAAGAAAATTCAGTTCTTAGCCCAGTCTGAAGCCCAAAAATTTAGGAGATTCTATTTGATTGATAATATTTAACACTTCACATTAAGACAGTTATATTTAGTTAGATACTAAGTTTATATAGGTACCATGGTGAATTCCTAAAACTACATTCCTCGTCTTTATGCTGTAATGAGAAAAGGTTAAAATTTATCCTTAGCTCTAATTAGATACCAACTATTTATTTGTATAAATAGTTATTTTTACTGTTTTTTCATTCAAAATATCAGATTTCCCTTCATCGTAAAAGTATCTTAATGAAATGAAATGAAATAATGAAAATGAAATGAAATATAATTTATTCACATAAAATAGAGATTTATAGATGGAGTATGATGGGAAATAGTTCGTCTATCTTGCCAGCGCAGGGCGTGTAAATCTTAAGTTACTTATTTAATTTTAATAGCACATGCATATATTTTTATAGGTAGACAACATTGTAAATAATAAAATATTAACTTCTCATATAAAATTTACATAATTTAATTTAAGTACATTAAATTACATTATTATTTCAAATATTCTATTAATTATTTATTAAATGACAATTTTACAATTTAAAAAATCATTGACTGAATAAAAACATTTCATTTTTAACCAATTTAATAATTTATTTCTAAATATAGGCACATCAAGCTCAGTTAAAGAGTGTGGCAACCTATTATACATTTTTATACAGTTAGGAAAACAATTGCTCTTAAACAACAGGGTTTGCATTTTGGGTAACAATAACTTTCCACGATACCTTCTACTTCTGCAAGAGTCTACATCTTTTCCAGTAAATAAATATTGGTGTTTTTTTTACAAAAACGCAACATTCTAATATATATAGCGAAGGGAGAGTAAGTAAGTTCAGTTTTGGGAATAATTGCTTAAATGATGTCATAGGTGGTACGTATACACGTATCTGTATCACGTATACATTGTTTTTGGGATATGAAAACTCTATTTATGTCCGTTGAGTTTCCCCAAAGTAGTATACCGTATTTGAGATTGGAAGCTACGTAGCCGTGATAGGCCACCAAGGCAGCTTTTTGATTTATGTGTGTCGTTAATCGCCACAGTGCATAAGCAGTTCGCCACAGTGCATAAGCAAATCTGTTTATTTTGGTACACAATTTTTTGATATGTGGTTTCCATGAACATTGACTATCCATTGTTAGGCCCAAGAAAATGATTTCGTCTGATCTCATAATGGGTTCATTATTAATAAGGACGGTCAAATCATTACATTTAGGTTTTCTATTGTAAAATTGCATGTACTTAGTTTTAGGGATATTTATGTGTAACCTATTCTTATTCTTTTCTTAAATCTGATATTTTATTTACGTACCCAATTAAATAATTATCTAATTTAAACAGTCTAAGTATAAATAAATCATCTCGTTCTAAAATAAGAATACGATGTCTACCACAAATTAATGTTTATAGGTTTTTACGATTCCGTAAAAATATCAACAAATAATTAACATAGGTATTATGTATTAGGTATATTACTTACATTTTATATTTATTTGTTCTATTACGGGGAACCCACCCACCCGCATTGGGCCAGCGTGGTGGGTTATGACCCAAACACCCTTTGTACAGTTTATTATGTTGTTTTTTTCTTTAGTTACCGTTTAAAAAAACTTACATAATTACAAAAGTATTATTAATCACATTTTTAAACCACTATGGTTTGTCTATGCGACTGCATTCACAATAAAATTCTGAAATAACAACTTACTTATCTTATTGTTATACAAAGTTACTATTTACGTAATAGCATAGGCACTGAAGGAGTGGGCAAAAACAATTATTAGATATTTTGTCTTTAAGTTTATTTTTAATGTTTGTACCTGTTATAGAAGCACACAATTCATATGGTAGCTTGTTTATAAGTCTCGGTAGAAGGTAGGAAGTTAGGTGGTAGGTGGAAGGTATGTGGTGACAATGTGCCCAGCAGTGGGACATTTATAGAATGCTGATGATGAAAATGATAGGGAAGCGTCTTTGAATACTTACCTGATGGAGAGTAAAGGTTGCTTCACACATATCAGTGAAGCCACAGTTCCGACACAGTATCGGCACAGTGTTTTTCATACATTCTCTATGAACGCATCCCCACTTATCAGTGATAATGCTCTCAGTGTCAGTGCCGCCACCGGCAACGTATTCGTTTTGACAATGTTCATAGAGAATGTATGAAAGAATATTTTTCACTGTGCCGGTACTGTGTCGGAACTGTGACTTCACTGATGTGTGAAGCAATCATAAAAGTGAGGTAAAAGTAAAAGAGCTGTGCAGGCTAGCATAAAGATGTGCGAGAGAAAATTCAACTAAGTAGGTATAGCATGTTTAAACCGTGACGCGTAGCGGTGAAAGAATACTACCACCCCCTCTCTTCCCTTGGGTGTCGTAGAAGGCAACTAACGGACTAAAGACTGCACATACATCCAACAGCATAGAGCGGCGATGGGCTCACCACCTATCACGCTGAGCACATGTGCAGTCGCTATTTGGTGAAAAGTGGACTATTGCTCATTGCCTAGTCTCTAACTATGGTAGTCGTGATTATAATATGTATATGTATGATTATAATTTTTTTTTTTTTTTTTTTTAGTTTGGGTCTATCCCCGCTGCCGGTGGCAAACTAGGTTAAGTTTTTTATAATATTTTATACTATTGTAAATAAGTTTTTATATAAAATATTGTAAAAAATTTATCTTAAGAAAAATGTTTGAATAAAGAGAATAATAATAATAATAATAATTGTTTATTTGCCATAAATAGGGTATAATACAGTTGGTCAAAGAATACAATGTCGCTTAAACCTACTTAGCTGTAAGCTACAGCATGCAAAATATTTAGGTACAAGGGGCATCCACCACATCGCGTCTTCTACATTTAACACAGCCTATCTCTACACTCTCCGCAGAATGCAAATAGCAACAAAAAGCTTATTCAGTGCATGTGGAGAGAAAAGGGAGGATCCTTGAAGCACCTAATGTGTGACTGTGACTCTTGTCGAAGTGGTAGAGCCACGCTATGTTGCAGCACGAATTGGGCAGGCTTGCCCGGCGTAATATCACTCTCTAACGGAACATCGGCTTGAAACTCTGGCACTCGTTGCTGTTGTGTTTCGTCCGGTTAGTGAAAGTAACGGAAGCGTATCCCTCTCCCCTCACAATTCTTACACTTTCCTCAAAGATTCTACTCCTACCTCAAAGCCGGCAACGATCTGCGACTCCTCTGGTTTTGAGGATGTCCATAGGCGGCGGTGATAACTTTCCATCAGGTGACCCGCCTGTTCATTTGCCTCCGATCTGCTCATCCGAACCCAGAAGACTAGGCTCTACGCTCTCAAAGACATTGCCAAGCTTATAGGTGTCATTTTCATTGAGGAGGTAGTGTGATTGGATCCCGGTGGTGCTGCAAGTTGCCCTAGTTCATGGTGTGTCAACTTAGCTAATATGGTTGTAAGTGCGCAAGGCGGAGTTAAAAGTCCTACCACCAACTAAACAATTATACAATCTATCCCGGGAAGTAGTAATCTAACTGTAGTTAGAAATTGAACTTTTTTTATTACATGAAGATATAAACATTTTATGTATAACTGAGCACTGGCTTAAAGATTATCAGTTAATTTTTAATATTAAAAACTTTCAGCTTTCCAGTGCTTTTACTAGAACAAATGCAATTCGCGGCGGATCCTTAATATTTGTTAATTACAGTAAACATAAGATTACGGAACGAAAGGATGTAGTTTCCCTTTCTATTGAACGCGTTATTGAGCTGTCATGTGTCGAATTAGAGGTATATCGACCTCCTTCTGGTAATTTTAGTGTCTTTGAAGCCACTATGGAAGATGTAATTAAGAAGATTTGTAAATCTAAAAAGAAAATAGTAATTTGTGGGGATTTCAATGTAAATTTATTAGACAGTCATTCAACTAGTGTAAGATTAATCTCGTTGTTTAAATCATTTGATTTGGATTACCAATTTAGAGAACCGACTAGAATTACAGCAACCACTGCAACCTGCTTAGACAATTTTTTTTTGTAACTTTGCTCCTAAGTCTAAGTTCATACTAACTAATTTATCTTCAGATCTCTGTGGGCAAAAAATAGTTTTTACTGAATATGGACACCCTAACTCAGAAGAAATATCTTGTAGGCCAGTGACAGAGAAACAGGTTAAAATTTTCAAGCATAACATAACTGCTAAACTTGCATGTTTACCATTTATACAGGAAAATCCAGATGCTCTTTACAAGCATTTTTTTGATCTTATAAACGGTGAATTTAATAAAACTTTCTCTATTAAAAAGTTTAAAACTAATATTTCAATGAAATTTAGGGATTAGGCTACAGCTGGTTTACATAAAAGTAGGGCTAAGTTGTATGACTTATATGAGCAGAAAAAATATAATAATAGTCCAAATTTCTAGAGTATATCAAAAAGTATTCGAAAACTTTTAGGAAGGCTTGTGCATGTGCCAAGTCATTATTTATTAGTGAAAAAATTAAAAAGTCTGATAACAAAATAAAGGCAACATGGAACTGCATAAACCGCGAAACTGGTAAAATAAAGCCACGTGATACTAAGTTTTCTTTAAGAATAGGCAATAGCTTTTTAAGTGAAGACAATAAAGTTGCTGATGCTTTTGAACAGTTTTTTACAAATATACCAATTGCCACAACTATGTTACTCAACTCTTCACCAAGTAATGCAGAAATTCTGCTAAAAAAGTATGTACCCATGTGTAATGAAGTGTTCAAATTTAAACACGTAAACTGTAAAGACGTACTTAAATCCTTTAAATCTTTAAAAATAAAAAACACTTGTGATTTGTGGGATATTTCAACAAAAATTATTAATAATATTATCGAGTCCATTGCGCCTTTTCTTGTAGTCATATTCAATAGCTGTGTTGACGAAGGAGTTTTCCCAGATCTCATGAAGCATAGCAAAGTTCTGCCACTTTTCAAATCGGGTTGTAAAGATGACCCGAGCAATTTCAGGCCTATTTCGATTTTACCTACTCTTAGTAAAGTTTTTGAAAAACTTATTTTAGATCAACTCGGCTCCCACTTCGCTATAAACCACCTTTTTCACAGTGAACAGTATGGTTTTACCAAGGGAAGGTCTACTACTGATGCTGGTGTAGCTCTGCTAAAACACATATTTGAGGCTTGGGAGGGATCGCAGAATGCTTTTGGAGTGTTTTGTGATCTCTCCAAGGCTTTTGATTGCGTTGAATACAACACCCTTTTAATAAAGCTAAAACACTATGGAGTGCACTCTGATGCCTTGAAATTGATTCAATCATATCTTAGCGGCAGAATCCAAAAAGTTAGCGTGAACGGATCCATATCATCCGGATCTTCTGTGGTGGATCCCTTGTGGGGGTCCTACAAGGGTCAATACTAGGTCCATTTTTATTCTTAATTTATATTAATGATTTACCATTTTATGCGGAAAACTTTTGCAATATTGTTTTGTTTGCTGACGATACATCTTTCATATTTAAGACTGATCGAAATAAAAATAGTTTTGATGACATCAACAGTGCCCTAACAGATGTGTTGAATTGGTTTATTACTAATAATCTTCAATTAAACGCGAAGAAAACCAAATGTATAAATTTTACTCTACCTAACGTAAAGAATATTATAGGAAATAAAATTAAACTGAATGGTGAACTGTTGGACCTTGTTGATTCAACAGTTTTCTTAGGTATTACCTTAGATTCAAAAATACAGTGGTACCCTCATTAGCACCTTTGCGGGGAGACTTAGTTCAGCTGCTTACGCTGTTAGGATAATTAGGCATTTTACAGACGTGGAAACTGCTCGATTAGTCTATATTAGTTACTTTCACAGTGTTATGTCCTATGGTATACTACTTTGGGGTAAAGCAGCAGATATAGAAACCATTTTCATTTTACAGAAAAGAGCAATAAGGTCCATATATAACCTAGGATCACGTGACTCCCTTAAGGAGCTGTTTAAAGAAATAAATATTCTTACAGTTGCATCACAATTTATTTATAACTATTATTGTTTACGTGCGTCAAAACATTACTCATTTCAAAAAAAATTGCGATATACACAAACTAAATACTAGAAATAAGTATAAACTTGTAATTCCTAAATTTCGACTTCAGAAAGTTTATGGATCATTTATGGGACAAAGTGTCATAATTTACAATAAAATCCCGAACGATGTAATTTTTCCTATTGACAAATTTAAGACACATGTTAAGGACAGACTTTTAGAAAAGGGCTATTACACTGTAAGCGATTACATCAATGACAAAAATGCATGGAATTAACATTCCTCTAGTTTCGCATACATTGTTCTAATTAGGGATCGAATATCGGAATATCGAATATCGAAAACATCGGAATATCGGACCAAAAACAGTATCGAAAAAAATCGATATTGGGTTTATAAAAACCGAGATTTTCGATATTTTCAACGTTGTATTCAATAATTATTACAAATTAATTTTATTAATTTTTTTCAAAGTATCTATTCATACGGGGCGCGGTATTGCGTGCGTTGAATGCGTCTAACGCACCAAATATGGTAATGTTGTGAGACTTGCGAGTATTCGTCGCTGATTGGCTCGTCGACGCGTGAGCGTCTGCGTGTTCGTCAGAGGGTTTCAGCGCTAGCTCGGCAATAGTAGTCTTGTGAACAGTGTAACAATTTGTGGGTACTTAGTGATTATTGTGTTGCGCTTTATAATTTAACTAATTAAAATGTAGAATGGGAGAGTAAACGAAATATTTAACTAATAAAATATATGTGTGACTGGCTAATAAAAGTAAGTACTTAACTATTTATATACATACTTAACCAATTATTTTGTATTAACATTTTACCAGCATTTCGACCAGATATCGATTTTTAGGTACCTAGGTACAATTTATTTAATGATTGACATGTCTTAATGATTTAGGTACCTACGTAGTACATACTTATCACAAGATATTATCTACTTACTTACGTAGTAGGTAGGTGTTTTAAATTTATTTATTGATGTTCAATAAGTTTAACTGAGTGCGATTCCGAGTTCGAGCGCGAGTTCGAGTTTGAGTTCGATTTCGATTCAAGTACCTAATACCTACCCATAATAAAACATTTATTATTATGTACTTACTTTGATTTCAGGTGAAAAAATGGATCTCTTCATTAGTCATCCAAAATTGAGCGAAACGAAATCTTCGGTTTGGTATCATTTTCTGAGAGCTACGGATAAACAGAAGGCGAAATGTAAACTCTGCAGCAAGATTATAAAAACAAGCGGCGGTACAACAACGGGACTCCATACACATTTAAAATCAGCACATACTATAAGTTTACCAGCAGCAGCAGTATCATCACCATCACCTTCGACATCGTCCGCTTCAACTTCCAGAGCTTCAGACCTTGACGAGATTGCTCCTTCCGTCAAAAAACGGAAGCTGACGGATTATTTTTCCACTTCTAATAGCTTGGAAGAGACCCTTTCTCGATTGACCGCTTTAGATGGAATGCCATTTCGTATCTTTGAAAATTCTGATGATCAAAGGCGAATCATGGCTCAATGTGGATATAAGCTACCTAAATCAGCCAATTCAATTAAAAACATCGTACTTTCACATAGTAAAGCAATGAAGATGGCTTTATGTGATAAATTGAAGAAGACGAAGGCTGAAGGTATCAAGATGTCATTGACTTTAGACGAGTGGACTAGTTCAGGTAACAGACGCTTTATGAACATAAATATTCATAATAGTGAAAGTCGGACTCCGGGAATATTTATTAATAATTTTGCAAACCTTGGTCTGATCAGGGTGTTTGGTAGTATGCCAGCCAATGTATGTATAAAGTTAATTGAAGAAAGATTATCAGAATTTGGCTTATCCTTAAAAGATGATATAGTCTGTTTAACCACTGATGGAGCTAGCGTCATGAATGCTGTAGGACGTCAAGCGGCACTTTACCACCAAAAGTGCCTAGCGCACGGAATTCAGTTAGCAATATTGGATGTGTTATACAAAAAAAGGTTAGATCCACACCGCACCGTTGACGAAGAAGCTTTGATTGAGAATTCTGAGGAAGAACAGGAGGATGATGATGGCGATGGTTTTAATGTAGGACTAAGAGGGCGTACACAGAACGAAGAATTTATTTTTGAAGACACGATAAAAAAGGTGCGCAGAATTATAAAAATCTTTCGTAAATCACCTACAAAAAATGATGCTATTTTGCAAAAATATGTGAAAGAAGAGATTGGCAGAGAACTTAATTTAATACTGGACTGTCGAACAAGATGGAGTAGTATGGCGGACATGCTAGAACGGTTTTTAAAATTAAAAGATCCCATACGCAAAGCGCTTATTGACTTAAGATCAGAACTAGAGGTGAATGAAGAAGAATTTGAAAGACTGAAAAAAATTAATAAATTACTTGAGATAGTAAAAGCAACAGTAGAAGAGCTTTGTAAAAGAAGCAGTAATTTAATTATTACTGACTCTGCTTTGCTATTTATGCTGACAAATATAGATGCTATGTCTCATGATGATCAAGTCGCATATGATCTGGCTACTGCTTTAAAACGTCGTATTAAAGAACGTCGGCTACCTATAAGCGGAACGTTACAGTATTTGCATAATCCGAAAGCCTTTTTTCAGCAATCTAATGGCTATAACGATGTCTTTATACGACCAAACCCAGACGACATTAGGCAGCATGTGAAGGAATTGTATCATCTGAATCTGAATACTACGATCACTGTGAATGACTCTTCACCGCCCGCAATGGAAAAGGATGCTGATGATTCAGATATACTGGCTATGCAGCCCCAGCCTGAATATTCCATTAAAAAAAAATTAGAACTTGCAATCAAAAACGATATCTTCCATCAAGATAATGCAAGTCAGTCCAGTTCACTAGAAAGCGAGGACGTTCTTATTAAAATTGAAATGGCTCTACACGAAAATGGTGGTACTAGAGGAAAGTATCTTCAAACAGCCTACGATTGTTTACTTACGGTTCCACCAACCAGCGTGGAGTCGGAGAGAATTTTCTCTTCTGCTGGTTTTTTGTGCAATCATTTAAGGTCCCGTTTAGGTGACAAAACTATAAACGCTCTGTCATTTCTACGGTCTCTTTATTTAAACAAGAAGTCTGATAATTGATTGATCTATAAGTTGTTTGTTTTAAATAATTATGATTTGGTTATTCGAAGAGTTTGCTAATTTTTTCATTTGTTTTTAAAAAGGTTTTATTTTTATTTTTTAGTGCCTTAATGGTGTGTGGTGGTGTAAGAAAGAAAGAAATGTTTAGTTATTAAATAGCATTGCTTGGTTTTGTTGATTTGTTATTGAAGCAGAGCTATGGTTGATTTATTATTAATTATTAGGTAGAAGGGAAGTCAGTGTTGTCTGTCACGCATAGTAAAATTATTATACTTTTTTTTCATTTATTCAACGTAAAGAGTTCCTAAGTTCCTAAATAATTTCTTTTTAAGTTTTTTTTCTCGATTTTGAATCGAATTAGTGAAGACTGAAGTAGTGATTTGTGTCTAAAAATAATAAAACCAATTTAAAATTGTATTAACCATCTCTTTTATTTCATTTTTACACTCATATCTCCGATTTTTCATGCTTTTTGTGTAGTTTGATTTCTAGTATCGAAAATATCGAAAATATCGAAATTCCGGAATTCTGAAATCTTCGATATCGAAAATACCGATATTAAGAAAATAGCCGATTTTGCGACCCCTAGTTCTAATGCGTTCATAGTGCCCGAGTAAAACTTGTAGATTCACTTTTGTTTTTATCTTTTATTTTATATAATTGTTTTATGACTATTGACTGTATAATTTGGTAACGACATATTGTTTCAGCCTCCACAGCTAAAAGACTTCCTGAATGGGTGGGGTGGGTGGGTGGGTTCCTGTGCCTATCCATTCATCCATATAAAAAAAAAAAATTTGACGATTCAAAACGCTTAATTTAAGCTTACTGAATAAAGTTATTTTGATTTTTTTTTTTACTTTAAGAGCATGATCTATGGATAATTAATTAACTAAATTAACTATTAATTAACTTAACTAATTAATAATTAATTACATTAACTAATCCGACTACCTGACTAGCCGCGCTACGCGACCGCTGTGAAGGGGTCTCTTTGTTCAACGATAGCATCAGAACTAATAGACGTACAGTAACAAATTTACCCTTGTTTTGTAGAATAGATAAAATACTAGTAATACGGTGCAAATAAAAGATACTTTAATGACCTTGTTTTTATGATATTTTAAAATAACTGAAGAAGACGTAAAAAAATTACATGTTTTTTTACTTAAATCAATCCTTACTCTCTCGAAATGTATATGGCCCGTTTATGTTTGCTACTTTTTTTAATAGTTAATCTTGTTAGCTATCGAATGATATCAAATAGTTGCTTATCAGTGTCAAGGTGCCCATGTTATCGCTTTTTTTTAAGGAAGAGGTCAATACTAAAAATAAAAAACTTAAATTCTTGTGATTTGGCGAGAGGCGGGTCAGACCCTTGATTTGAGGTAGTTTTATCGATAAAATTATCCATAGATCAAGCTCTTAAAGTTAGATTACTACTTCCCGGGACAGATTGTATAATACTAGCAGACCGCCGGCGACTTCGTTCGCGTGGACCCCGTACCTCGTGACGAATTTTCAAAATGACTCCCCTCCCAAGAACACTAATTGTGACGTAACTAAAATAGTTAGACATATGCTATCGCGACACTTTTTGTAGATAATGGTGTGTTCTGCAAAGCTATAGTACATTATTTATTCTATCATAAATAGTTTTCTTAGCGCACGCGATTTAAGGAATTTAGTGAAGAGTTTTAGTAAGGATCCCTAATTTCTTTTGAAAATATAATATAGCCTATGTCACCCGGAGATAGTGTAGCTTCCCAACAGTGAAAGAATTTTTTAAATCGGTTTAGTAGTTTCGGAGCCCATTCAATACAAACAAACAATCAAATGTTACCTCTTTATAATTGTTCGGAACAAAATGGCCACTTACGGCTGGCAACCTTTTGTGTTAGTTTTAATTTGTATTTGACAGACGACTGTCAGTGTCAGTGTGACACTCTCATTGGAATTAGGTTAGGAATCTTGAACGTGAGGTCGTGTGAAATTAATTTGTACTTGATAATTTGGTGATATGTAGGGCACTTAGTTAACCTAGTCATATAAATAAACTGTGAAACAGTGTAGAACATAAGTTTGGTTTGTAACCAGGGCGGCCTGATTAAAATCAGTGGCTTGTTGATTGACACGTACACGTGTCGTGGCGGGCTAAGTGATTGGTGCAGTGGTATGTATTTCTCTGGGGTTTGAGAGCTCTCAGGGGTAGCCACGGGACGCTTAGGGCCTTCCACCCATCACAGCAACCAGAAGATCGACCACCACCACAGCAGCCCGAAGCCAGCCGGCGCAGCGGACTGCGGCCGAGTTGTGGACCAGGCGAACCGGCGTCGGAGACGCGCAGTCACCGTCTACTAAGTTAGTTTATATTTCTTATAATTAGGCGTTAGTTTTAAGTAAAAGGTAGCAGAGTTGATGTAGATCTCTATATCAAACAATTTTTGGTAAACCAGAGCGTGGTTTTGTCTACGGACCTCAAGTAATTAGTAATTAGTTTTAGTGTAAGGATTGTGTTCCAACTGCACATGTAATATGTAGGTAGGTTTTGTTGTGTTGATTGTAGCAAGTAAGTAGCGTAAGATTGTCTCACTGCGGTCAATGTTATCATAATTAACTTGGTTTGGTTGTCTCGCATTTAGAATGCGTTGAGTATGTAAGATTAGTTCACTGCGGAAAGTGCAACTGATACCTAACTTGCTATAATTACTTGCCTTAGTGCGGTGAGTTAATAATTGTCCTGTAATTGTCAGACAAGAAAGTTGTACTTATTGATTAAAACTGTTTGTGGCAGTTTATTTTTGCTTTGTTGTCTAACTTTAATTTAGAATTAGTCTCGCTATGGTAGTGTCGACTTGTGACAACAAATAAATATTTTTGATGTTAATTTTGCATTTGTTGTGCAAACTGAATTTTAAGATTCTAGCGGTTTGCAAATAATTAGACATTTGTTTGTTCCTTGATTGCTTAAAAACTTAATTTGGAATTTAAAGCATTGAAAATTGTGGAATTTTGATTTGGTTTGTTGTTTCATTTTGAGAACATATTTAAATATTGTAGGCATTTGATTCACAATATTGCAGTTATGTTACATTATAAATTGTTTGCTTACATAGTAAATTTGGCCTATGTATAATTAAATAACATTTTGTTTATTGTAGTTTTCTTCGGGAAACTAATTTGAGTTCCAATTATTTATAACATTTGTTTGGTAAATGATTGAGGATGAATGTTTACATAGTGGCGTATGTAGTACTAAGGAACATTTTTATTTGAATTTTTATTTTTCTTTGGAAATTCTTTGGAACCGATTAGATTTGCACATTATGTATCTCATAATATATATCATAATAATAGCACATTTTGTATTGTTTGTGCCTTCATTTTTGAAAACCAATTTTAAAATTTAATCTGATTATTACATTGGTTTAAATTGGTTGATTTATGCATAGCGACTATGTAATAATAATAATTACACATTATTTGTTAGTGCGCTTCTAGTTGCAAACCCGTATAAGTTTATTTTGTACTTATTAATTTGGTTGTGCCTACATTGTAATTGAAAGGGTATGTGTGTAGGAAATATTGTTCTGCCATATTTGTGCTATTGTTGGACCTAGAATCTAATTCCTCGTTATTTGTTTTTTGTTGACAACGCGATGGCGGAGGCAGTCTTTGCAACGCAGCTGCGCTGGTTCGTGCATACGCAGGATCTGCTGTGTCGGAGGGGCTGCGATGATGTCATCCTCGAGCGAGCCAGGCAGTTAAGGCAGCGGGTGTCTTCGGTTGAGACCGCCATGGTGGTTTTGTCGGAGACTGCTCCAACATCCCACAAAAAGGTATGGTCGGCATACGAGGATGATTTCGACCAAATCATGGAGATAAATGATAATGTCGTCCAGGCGGCCTGCGACATTAAAAGGCGACGGATAGGGGATGTCCAGCCATCCATACCGCCACCAATGGGAGGGCCTGCGATGCCTGATGGGCTTCCTACCCATCAGTTAGGAAGTTTGGGTGGCGCTGTGGAAGAGGGGTCGTATGTAGACGCACATGCGCGTCAATTGTTGTCGCTACCTAGGGTAGCTAATCAGGCGGACTTAAAGACGCAGCTGTTGACGCCAGTCACAGTTGCGTGTACCGCGATGCGAAATTTAGGGTTGCCAGTAGCCGAGTGTTCGCTGCTACTGGTACACATTGTGTTGGACAAGATGCCAACGGACGTTCGTTCCCGGTTTGAGCGGGAAACGGCAGAGAAAGGGGGGCTACTCTGCCGGGATTGGAGGAACTTCTAAAGTTCCTCGGCGATGAGACGGGGGTCGTAGCGACCTCCCAGCCTGACCTGCCGCCATCAGAGGCGCAGGCTTCAATGGGACGCCAGGCGAATCCCACTGTACAGCTGCAGCCAGGACACACTACGTCGCGGCGGGCGGCGCTGACTGAAGCGGCCGGCATGGACCCGGCTTGTACACAGTGTGGCCAAACGGGTCATACTACGACGCGGTGCCAGGACCGACGAGGGCTGCGTGTAATGACGAGGCGGCGCATAGCAAGGCGCAGCGGCCTTTGCTTTGGCTATAGGCCTCAACGCCGCAGTGCATTTGGTGGACCACAGCTTTTATTATTGTTGGGTGTTCACAGGTCGGGAGCGGCTTCACCGACCACACAACAGCGGTGGCAGCGTTACACGGGCAGGGGTGCTCCAGCGCGAAGCACACACCTACCAGCGGACTGGAGGCCCAGTCATGCGCGAGGCGCGCCCCCACACCGGAAGGTGAACCATGCGCAGGCGCGCAAACCCGCGCCTGCAGGTTCCCATGCCGCCGGCCCGAGTGCGATTTGGGTATCCCACGGGCGGGGGCCCCGACGGTGTCACGAAGGAGGGACCCCTCCCTGCAACTAGCTCTGTGCGCGCCACCGTGCAGCCGCGCTCGAGCTATGCCGCAGCGGTTATCGTACCACCCGCGGTATCACACGGGCGGGGGCCTTCTTTGCAGATTTGGGACCCGAGCAGGCCATAGCTAGCCTGCCCCTTTGCGAGAGCAAAACCACGGACGGTTTTGCTTTATACTACGGCGGCCGCGGTTTGAAAGATATAAGGAAACCTTAAATGTGAAATTTGTTTGAAAGATTTTAAAGAAATCTTAGATTTGAAATTTTAATTTTGTGCCACATTGTTTGGTGGCATGTTTACCGGGAGTTTGACGGGGCTAACACAAGTCACCCTCTCCTCGGTACATGCATCTGTGTGAGAATGTCAATTTCGGTAACGGTAATGAAATTCGCCCGCAGGGATAACGGCACAGACATTGGTCTAGATCGGGCAGACCCACACTTTGTCACCTGGCCCAATTGACCTACTCTAGGGCTCGGGTGTACTAGGACGGGTCCTCCTAGGCACCCAGATAGCTCTGGGTCGCTCTACACTGCTGGCAGTGCCAACTATTTTTTTTTGTTTCTATTATGTACACAGTTTGACGACTCGACTCCGCATAGTCTAGAGTCATTGCGTTTGTGTACCATTTCCATAACTATGCACAAGTTTGGGAAATTGAGAAACCTCCCATGGTCTACATGGTAGCCCATGCCCATGAGGATTGTGAAGCCTTTCAATAGGCCAGTACGTCACGGTTGACGTCTGTTGGATGTGTTACTAGGTAACGTAATTTGTAATTTTGAATATTGTTTGTCCAAAGAGCTTTATTTGTGTAGTGCTCTTTCGGTGTTTATTTTGTCATAGTAGACGTCTTCACCCGTGCAGCCGCAGACGGGGGGTCTGCCTTGGGACCGAGTCACTCAGTCTCGTCCGTTCTCGGGGGTTTTACGCAACGGGTTCTGCTGGACCTTTCTCGGAAAACCGATCAACTGCGCAACGTCCGGGTTGTGGGTATATATTTGTTTTTTTTTTGTGCCTGGCTACTAAGGCCGTCCTCTTAGGAGTCTCTTCGTTATCCACGGAGGCCTTCGTCGTCGCGTTGGATCGTTTCGTGTCGCGTAAGGGTCTACCTTCACTTATTCGCTCCGACAATGGCACAAAATGGCGAGGGCACGGGTGTAACTAAATGATGTTTGTAAATTTTTAGAAAATAAGCTTTGGTGAATAAGATAATTTAGCATTATTTTAATTTGGCTAATTAGATTAAGTATGTTGTTGAAGGAGAATGACTTGCTCTCCTTGCAGCTAGGGCAGCATTGTAAAGTTGTTTGTTGGCGAGTATGGGACTGCGGTTCGAGTCCGCGATGAGCCACAGCAGCTGTCTCCCCTTGCCCGATTGATTGAGCTAGCGGTCTGGGGCTGGCCCTCCAGACCGAAGCGGGGGGATGCTCGGAACAAAATGGCCACTTACGGCTGGCAACCTTTTGTGTTAGTTTTAATTTGTATTTGACAGACGACTGTCAGTGTCAGTGTGACACTCTCATTGGAATTAGGTTAGGAACCTTGAACGCGGAGTCGTGTGAAATTAATTTGTACTTGATAATTTGGTGATATGTAGGGCACATATAGTTAACCTAGTCATATAAATAAACTGTGAAACAGTGTAGAACATAAGTTTGGTTTGTAACCAGGGCGGCCTGATTAAAATCAGTGGCTTGTTGATTGACACGTACACGTGTCGTGGCGGGCTAAGTGATTGGTGCAGTGGTACGTATTTCTCTGGGGTTTGAGAGCTCTCAGGGGTAGCCACGGGACGCTTAGGGCCTTCCACCCACCACAGCAACCAGAAGATCGACCACCACCACAGCAGCCCGAAGCCAGCCGGCGCGGCGGACTGCGGCCGAGCTGTGGACCAGCGAACCGGCGTCAGAGACGCGCAGTCACCGTCTACTAGTACGTAAGTTAGTTTATATTTCTTATAATTAGGCGTTAGTTTTAAGTAAAAGGTAGCAGAGTTGATGTAGATCTCTATATCAAACAATAATATTAGTATAGATATAGGTACTAGCGGACCGCTCGCGACTTCGTTCGCGTGGACCCCGTACCCCGTGACGAATTTTTGAAAATGTTATATAGCAATGTCACCCCGAGAAAGTTTATATAGCATCTCAGTGGTGAAAGAATTTTTCAAATCGGTCTATGTGGTAGTTTTAAAGCCTATTTTTTGTATGTATTTGTTTGTTTTCCCCCCACGTTATGGACTTACCATAATACAGCACTATTGCTTTGTCGATGCTATACGAGTACAGGTGCCATAGCTAAATAATTCTTGCTCAACAGAGCGAACAGTGGACGCAATTTTGAAAACTTGTAATTACTGACAACTTCATCTGTATCGAATCGATCTCGCGACATGGCGTTTTATATGAAGTGAAAATCAGTATCGGCAAATTATTCTCTGTACGATGAACCTTTAGGGTCACCATGATAGGCAGTTTTGTAAAAGAATACCCATGAAGCACTTCATTTCACTGAAAACAAACAAACAATCAAATCTTTGCTCTTTATAATATTAGTACTTATAGAAAATGTACAAGTTAATATTGTTAAGTTAAGTGTGTTTTGTACTTATTATCAGTGAGGACCCTGTTTGTTATTCGTAATGCGTAAGTCAGTTCTACTGTGTACTAAATTGGACTTCACGAAAATATTTATAAAGACCATCGATAGTTCAACGTGCAAAAGTATAAAGGTAATTAAAATCACAGCCTCCCTAGACCAGTGAAAAACGCTCTCGCCTTGTATATTTTTAATTCGTCGTACACTGCTGTGTACTGTGCTATTGCTGGCTGGTAAGAACCACAGTAGCGCGCGCGCATTGGACGACGAATTACGAATAGACGTGGCTAAGGGGGCAGTTGTAAAAGTGCTTAGGTAATATTCACACTCGTCTCGTAGCACAGTCTGTGCGCGAAAAAAAATCCGTGCTGCAAAAAAACCTGTTTCTAAAAATTTTTCGGTTTACAAGCAATTATTTCAGCTCAATGTTACTTGTTTTGATATAATTTACTGAGTGGTAGAGCCACGCTGCGTTGCAGCACGTATTAGGCCGGCTCGCCTGGTGTAATACCAGTAATACCACTAGGGCGTGCACCCAGTTCTACCCGGTTCCGAAAAGACCCGGTTTTACCCGGTTCTTTTATCTACGAAGACCGGTTCTAAAAATTGTATTACCCGGTTTTTTCGGTTCTTTTCAATGTCGTCAAATAAATCAAATTTTTCAATTAAGTAGGTGGTATAAGTAAAATGTTGATTTTGCATGAAAAAAAAAGACATTTTAATAATGTGATTTAGTGTGGAAAAAATATTAGACTGTTTTATTCCCATCGCTGTAACTTAAGTACTGTGCAGGGTGTTTGTGCGGATAATTAATTCTCAGCTCATTCACTACCTAGAGGATCACTCGCTGCTCCATGATCGCCCGCCACGGGTGATCTTCTAGCGTACGTTACCCACGCATGGGGTGAAGCGATAGACATAAAATAAGCATGGCGAATTTCTGGCAATTAGCCTTGATATCGCCAAGCTTTCGATAGAGTGTGGCATCGTTCCCTTCTTTCCAAGTTACCGGCCTTGGGTATGCCGCGCGCCCCGTTTTTACGCCTGGGTTGCAGACTTTCTAGAAGAGCGGAGGATTCGTGTCCTTTGTAAGGGTAGTTCCTCCGCGTTCTAAGTAAATGCCGGAGTGCCGCAGGGTTCTGTGCTCTCACCTACTCTATTTCTTCTGCATATCAATGACATGTTGTCGTTGGGCAATATTCATTGTTATGCGGATGACGGTACGGTGCATGAGCGGTATTTGGGACATCCTGCGGCAAAGCAAGCCGATATCGTGGTAAGAACTGGCTGCCAACCTGAACCTAGCTCTCGATCGTACCTCTAAGTGGTAATCTGAAAACCTGGTCGAGTTTAATGCCAGCAAAACCCAGGTTTGTGCATTCTCGTCCAAGGCAACTCCTTTCCTTACTCCTCCCTCTCTTCAGAACTCTCCGTTACCCATTTCGGTGAACCTCAGCATTCTCGGCATGGACATCGGCTAGGAACTGAATCCATAATGCAACATCGAGAGTGTCATTTTAACTGCCTCCCGTAAGTTGGGTATTCTCAATAAGGTAAGGCAGGTTTTCACTCCCGAGCAGCGCTATTTGCTGTACAAGACTCAGGTCCGATCGAGTATGGAGTATTGTTCCCATCTATGGGACGGCTCCGCTAAATATCTCCTAGGTGCACTTGATAGACTGTAAAGGCGAGCGGTACGCGTTATTGGAGATGCTGAGGTTATAGCCTCTCTTGTGGACCTCCAGCTGCGTAGAGACATTGCTTCTCTTAGTATCTTCTACCGGAATTACTGCGGAGAGTGTTCTGAAGGACTTCTTGATCTAATCCCGCCCTCTAGTTCCTCTGTAAGACCTTTGGCTTCGGCTTTGGAATTCTTTGCCGGCACATGTGTTTCCCAGCTCCGATAGTCCCGGGTCTTTTAGGCTGGTTTCACAGTCACGCGTTTGACCAGCGCCGGCCACACGCGCACGCGTACACTACATAGTAGTTGCGCGTTTGAACTGCGTGATGACTATGAAACGCAACCTACAATCTAGTGTAATTGTAAGCGCGCGCGTGTGGCCGGCGTTGGTCAAACGCGTGACTGTGAAACCAGCCTTAAGCGGGGCGTGAAACGGCATTTATGCAGGCCGTCGTCATGAATGGATGCGCTTGTTACCGTGCTTATTCCACGGTGGGGAGCGCTCTTATTATTTTGGACTGCATCGGCTGCTTACCATCAGGCAGGATGCAGTCACTATGACGAGTCAATACAAAAAAAAATAGAAAATATATATTTATTTTTACTTACAGTGTATGAGTGTGATGACAGTGGAACTCTATTAATATTATAATTGACATTATTAATTTGATAACTTTATTGTAATCTGTTACTAGTCGATTTCTTAACTGTAATTAATAGACTTTCTAAATAAAAGCATTGGTAAGAAATTAAACATTATTTTATTTTACGAACCCAAAAGCACCGAAAATAACCGGGTACCAGGTTCTTTGGTAAAATGGAACCGAAAAACCCGATTCCTAAATAAGGTCCGGTTCTGCATCCTCTAAATACCACCCTCTCACGAATATTAATAATAATATGAAATAACGGCACCTGGTGCTGCTGTTTCGTCCAGCGAGTGAGGGTTCAGGAGCCTCATCTTTGGGCTGGAGCACTCCAGTACCAACTCCTTCCATTTAACCGCATTCAACGCAGAGCTGCTCGAATTGTCGACGACGTGCTTATTTCAGGTCGGCTTGATCCGCTGGCTCGGAGAGACGTTGCGTCTCTCTGCATAATGTACCGCATTTATCAAGGGGAGTGTCCTGAGATATTGGGCGGCTTGATCCCTGCCGCTGATTTCCTTCACCGCACTACACGCAATCGATTGTAATTCCATCCACATCACCTTGATGGATGGCGGTCTACTACTGTGCGTTTTTCACGAAATTTCTGGCCTCGTACTACAGTGTTGTGGAATCAGCTCTCGGCGACGGTATTTCCGGACCGTTACGACTTAGAGATCTTCAAGAAACAAGCCTATTCCTTTCTGCGTCTGCGATTCCTCTGGTTTTGCGGGTGTCCGTGGGCGGCGGTGATTACTTTCCATCAGGTTACCCGCTTGCTCGTTTGCTTCCTTATTTTATAAAAAAGAGCCTATTTCTTTCACGCATCTGCGATTCCTCTGGTTTTGCGGGTGTCCATGGGCGGCGGTGATATATAGTATACTTTCCATCAGATGACCCGCTTGCTAATATTTAATTAAAAAAAGTTAATATGCGTATTTTTAGGCTTTTTTTCTCTTTAATAATGGCTTCGTGCGATCAGCACACATAGCCAAGTGTCAAGTTTTTAATAGTAATTATTATTTTATTTACATTAAGTGGATGACAATGAGTGATAATGAATGTTTAATGGTAAATGATTTTCCCCCAAACCCCTCGAGACTCAATAAAGCTGTGGGACTTTATTGAGGTCTCACACGGACTTCTTGAGAGAATTTGAAAAGTGATGTTGCACTGTTTTGTTTTATTTGCTAACACTCATGCATGTTCACGAACACTTAACAGTAAATAATTCATCATTATTTCACATTAATATTCTATAAAACACAAATTGTAGAAAATAATACAAAGCCGCAGACATGAAGGACAGGAAAGTGAAGCGACACTTTTCCGCCAAGAAGTACAATGTTTAGGCTTGATAGATACTCTCTAAATTTAAACATTGTGCTTACCCAATGCAAAATAGTTAGCTAATTCAGAAATGTTTTACAAATAATATATGAGTAGGTAGTTATTGGGCATTCTACCCCACCTTCATTCGTTCGGGCTCGTGCCGAGCCCTCACTCACTGCGGTGGGGTAGAATACCCAATAACTCATATTGGTGATCCCTTTCAGATTCCTATCAGGTGACGGTGCAAGCCTGTGGTAAGATCACACACCGAACACCTCCTAACTGTTCGGTTGGAGGAAACCATGGTAAGTAACTCCCTGCGGCCCGTGGGTAAGATCACGCACCGAACAGATTCCTATCAGGTGACGGTGCGAGCCCGTGGTAAGATCACACACCGAACACCTCCTAACTGTTCGGTTGGGGGAAACCATGGTAAGTAACTGCCTGCGGCCCGTGGGTAAGATCACGCACCAAACAGATTCCTATCAGGCGACGGTGTGAGCCCGTGGTAAGATCACACACCGAACACCTCCTAACTGTTCGGTTGGGGGAAACCATGGTAAGTAACTCCCTGCGGCCCGTGGGTGAGATCACGCACCAAACAGATTCCTATCAGGCGACGGTGCGAGCCCGTGGTAAGATCATACACCGAACACCTCCTAACTGTTCGGTTGGGGGAAACCATGGTAAGTAACTCCCTGCGGCCCGTGGGTAAGATCACGCACCGAACAGATTCCTATCAGGTGACGGTGCGAGCCCGTGGTAAGATCACACACCGAACACCTCCTAACTGTTTGGTTGGGGGAAACCATGGTAAGTAACTCCCTGCGGCCCGTGGGTAAGATCACGCACCAAACAGATTCCTATCAGGCGACGGTGTGAGCCCGTGGTAAGATCACACACCGAACACCTCCTAACTGTTCGGTTGGGGGAAACCATGGTAAGTAACTCCCTGCGGCCCGTGGGTAAGATCACGCACCGAACAGATTCCTATCAGGTGACGGTGCGAGCCCGTGGTAAGATCACACACCGAACACCTCCTAACTGTTTGGTTGGGGGAAACCATGGTAAGTAACTCCCTGCGGCCCGTGGGTAAGATCACGCACCAAACAGATTCCTATCAGGCGACGGTGTGAGCCCGTGGTAAGATCACACACCGAACACCTCCTAACTGTTCGGTTGGGGGAAACCATGGTAAGTAACTCCCTGCGGCCCGTGGGTAAGATCACGCACCAAACAGATTCCTATCAGGCGACGGTGTGAGCCCGTGGTAAGATCACACACCGAACACCTCCTAACTGTTCGGTTGGGGGAAACCATGGTAAGTAACTCCCTGCGGCCCGTGGGTAAGATCACGCACCGAACAGATTCCTATCAGGTGACGGTGCGAGCCCGTGGTAAGATCACACACCGAACACCTCCTAACTGTTTGGTTGGGGGAAACCATGGTAAGTAACTCCCTGCGGCCCGTGGGTAAGATCACGCACCAAACAGATTCCTATCAGGCGACGGTGTGAGCCCGTGGTAAGATCACACACCGAACACCTCCTAACTGTTCGGTTGGGGGAAACCATGGTAAGTAACTCCCTGCGGCCCGTGGGTAAGATCACGCACCGAACAGATTCCTATCAGGTGACGGTGCGAGCCCGTGGTAAGATCACACACCGAACACCTCCTAACTGTTTGGTTGGGGGAAACCATGGTAAGTAACTCCCTGCGGCCCGTGGGTAAGATCACGCACCAAACAGATTCCTATCAGGCGACGGTGTGAGCCCGTGGTAAGATCACACACCGAACACCTCCTAACTGTTCGGTTGGGGGAAACCATGGTAAGTAACTCCCTGCGGCCCGTGGGTAAGATCACGCACCGAACAGATTCCTATCAGGCGACGGTGCGAGCCCGTGGTAAGATCACACACCGAACACCAACCTACCTAATGAGACAAAGCTAAACTGCTACTTGCTTAAACGAATCTACTTCTGTCTATAGACAGCAATACATGGTCAGAAAAAAAAAAAAAAAACTTTACCTTTAGCATAACCTTACCAAATACCAACCTTACCAACCGTACCAAGTATAACTTTACCATTACCTCAGCTACCACATACTTGTATGTAAACTTAGTATGTGATAGCCTACCTTTAAAGGATTTGGGATGGGTTGTATTGTATTTATTAATTATTTTATATAAATATTAGTCATACAAACATTCATAAAATATAAATTTTTATCTTTTCTTCAACGAGACACGCCGATAGCAGGTTCATCCATCAACATCTGAAAAAAAAAAAAAAACATGTTTAATTATGTAATTAAATATGTCTGATATTGTTCAATATTTATTTATTCAAAAACTTACAAATTATAAGATGAGCTTCCACTTGGTTGAAATATTTGCACATAGGTTGAAAAGATTCCACTCTCCAGGACCTTAAAATAAAACATGGACATTAAAATCATTTGTGACGGACACAAAAATATGGTAAGTACTGTAAAATTAAACTTCCTAAAAGATTTAAATACATTTTATGGGTTTTACAACAATTTAACTTCAAAAAGCTTGGTAGGAAAATACTATCAATGCCAGTGAATTTTCTCCTTAGATGAGAATTTTATTATGAGAAATTATTCTTGTACATTATAGATACTTCAATCATTGAAACATCGAGTAAAAGTGAAAAGTAAAAACCATTTTTATATTAAAATTACTAACAAGGCAACGAAAATTATTAGCTTTGCATAATACTGCGACTCGAAGCATTTATTCTGTGAGATTTTTCTAGATTCAATGAATAAACAAAAGTGTTTAAACAATATTTTTGATATGTTAAACATTTTTTAAGACGAAAAAAATTATCTTATTATGTATGTACTTACATGATTTTCTTCTTTTTACAATTCATATAGTTCTAGTTGAATTAAGACACTTTCTATATTAATTATAGATTTATAAACACATGCACTTGGAGAGGCATATGTCCCGCAGTGGACTAGTATAGGCTGATGATGATGATGATGAAACACACGTTACGTAGCGTAGCGTGTCGGTGCCTTGCGCGTCGCATAATGGTTCAAAACGTGGGAAGCGAATGAAACGAATATGAACCCCACGCATTGCACTAGAGCTGCTTCTTGCTTAGATCACATCCGAGTAATCGATGCTCAAACATAAATCGATGTTGTGTAATCTATATTTCAAATTTGAAGTATCAATCAATTAGTATGAAATTTAAAAATAATAACAAAACTAGTCTACATAAAAAGGAGAATCAGTACCTATCAAAATATAGTATCTTTCTTGTTATTTCTATTTCGTTTAGATAAGATAAAATGATAGATACTTACCTTACCTAAAAAAGAACACAATTTCATGAACTTATAGAACTGTTTAATAATAAATAACACATAATAATATGTAAGTATACAAAATTATCGGCGCTATATTTTGAAGTTAACTCCGATATATAACTCAATTAAAAACAAGTATTAGTATGAAAAGTAAATAGGTATGACCTACATACAAATCGATGTTTATTATCGAAAACTCGTAGGAACACGTCTCTACTAGTTATACTGCAAAGACAGCAATTACACAAACAGCGGCTGCGATAATATTACAAAGACGATTGTTTGATCGAATAATATTGCAAAGTAGTAAAAAATAATGTGAAGCATTTAAAATGTCAATTATGTATATTTTAATTTCAATATAATAATATTTCCAAGGTTTGCTTCTCTTGTCTATTTGTTCCAGCTAATCTCTGAAACGGTTGGACTGATTTTGATGATACTTTAACTAGCAGATAGCTGATATTATATTATAAGGCTTAATCTAGACTACATTTTTAGAAAGTTTTATGTAGTAGGTACCTACATAGTTACTTAATGTCTACGCGAACGAAGTCACAGTCAACAGCAAGTCATAAATATAATTAAGTTTAATAGAATAATGTGAAGCATTTAAAATGTTAATTATGTATATTTCATTTCAATATAATAATTTTCCAGGGTTTGCTTCTCTTGTCTATTTGTTCCAGCTAATCTCTGAAACGGTTGGACTGATTTTGATGATACTTTAACTAGCAGATAGCTGATATTATATTATAAGGCTTAATCTAGACTACATTTTTAGAAAGTTTTATGTAGTAGGTACCTACATAGTTACTTAATGTCTACGCGAACGAAGTCACAGTCAACAGCAAGTCATAAATATAATTAAGTTTAATAGAATAATGTGAAGCATTTAAAATGTTAATTATGTATATTTCATTTCAATATAATAATTTTCCAGGGTTTGCTTCTCTTGTCTATTAGTTTCAGCTAATCTCTGAAACGGTTGGACTGATTTTGATGATACTTTGACTAGCAGATAGCTGATATTATATTATAAGGCTTATTCTAGATTACATTTTTAGAAAGTTTTATGTAGTACCTACATAGTCACATAGTTTCTACGCGAACGAAGTCATAGTCAACAACAAGTCATAAATATATTTTTAATTTATAATAATGACTAAGTGCTGTCTTATTTCTTAGGATAAAAATACACATTTTAAAAATACAATAAATATTATTTTTACGTCATTAGAACTCACGCTTGACCACTTTTTGCTGACAATGGACTTTTTTCTGCATAAAACCACTGGCATCGAAAAAAAATCATTATAATTTTCATGAATTTGGGTGTGCTTGTTACACAGTTATAATTTTAATTCGATTTTAGTGATAAATATAAAGTCTATTTTTTAAACGGTTCAACAGTGTGTTTAAGTGTTATTCTGCGAATATCTTCATCAATTTAACAATGTGCGTAAGTAAAATAAAACCTTTAAATATTTATATTTTTACAGCGAGTTGTGTTTGCGTATAAGTTTGTGTTTTCGATAGTCAATTTGCATTAATTATCAAATACGAAAACTTGTATACCAACCAGTTAGCCAACGAAAACACTTTGTTGTTACGTTTATCCGTTTGAATAGGTGTACCACGCGAAATAAGCTTACAGGTTCGAGTGTAGTCTAAAACATAATTTATTTATTTCATAGGTCTGACTCCGAGTACGAAGCATCTTCTGTGATTTCGGAGGTACCTCCTCCTAAAAAGAAGAGCAAGAGCAAGTCTTCACCAGCCACAACCAAACGCAAAACTGTTAAAACCTGTGAGACTTCGCCTCATGAGACTGTCTCTGGCTCCCGCAGGTAAATTTGTTATTACTTATCATTATTAACTCCAAGTCTGGTTTAGTAGTAACTTATGAAAACAACTCAACTGTGTTCTTTATAATTTATTTATTTATTTAATTAAAACAGTAAAAACCAATTACTTTAATTAACAAAAAAAATAACATTAGCTACATTCAAAAGAATTCATAAAAATAAAAAATAATACAACTTTAATAAGTCCAAATTATATATATATATATATATATATATATATATTTATATATATTTAGTACCTTGCCACAGTACAGTGTTATGAAATTAAATGTTTCTAGAACAATGCTTTCGTCAACACATCAGTGGTTGAGTGGCAAAGCGCTCGGTTCGATACCTGAATGTTCCGGGTTCAATTCCCAGGTCGGACAAAGTGTGTTTCGGATTTTTTTTGCCTTTGCCTAGCAGTGGGTCATAGACCTCTTCAAGTACATGTCCTTGTCGTCGCTGTCTGACACCGGGCTGAACAATACTTTACTTATATCTAATATACTCATATAATAATTTACAGAAAACAGCCGAAGCGTGACCTCTTCAATATTTTGCGGTCGGAGGAAACTGCTAGCAGCCGACCGAAGCCGAGTGCTGGAACAGCGACATCATCGTTTGCCAGCCGGGTCTCGACAGGAACTTCTCGTCGCACCGCAGTGAGCAGCGGTGAATTTTTTGTAGACCTGAAGGTCTACAAAACGAATGACTACGTGTCAAACCCCGTCGAGGTTCGATACAAGACAGCGCTAGCGTCGGTAAGGTTGCAGTGTGACGACACCTCTCCGTCTTGGGAAGCACTGCAGGGCTTCCTGGCACAAGCCTGGGAGGTATTTGAGAATTCGGAACCGGTTTACTATTCCGATAAAATTAATTTTAAATAATATTATAATTTTTATAGGTTATAGGTACTTATTTTATTATTATTATTAGGTCCGAACTCTGAATGTAGCACATACTATATTTAAGTAATATATTCATTTGGTTAAGACATTGATTGATCATTTAACTCATCGGTTAAAATATATTTTAATCGTAATTAAAATGCCTTTCTGTACGACATGTAACACGTCAATCCATAGTAAATCGTGGGTGGGTCATTTGAGAAGTAATTTGCATAAGCAAAATTGTGAGTCAATAAAACATAGTGAAGGTATTGAAATAGTTACATCCGCATTTCGCAATCGTATCGTAACATATAAAATAGTAGCCATACAAGATTTTCAGTTAACGTCAGTGGATAGGTTTTTAGATGGAATACGTAACAAATTAAAGTCGCTCTTAGATGAATTTCTTATAAAACATACATGTGCGAAAATAAATTTTGAATTATTTGCAACATTTTTACAATTTAAAGATAATTCACAATCAATTAAATCGTTCGGAACGAAAAATAAAATATTATACTACAATTACGACTTTGAAAATATGTACTCTGAGGCAGTTAATTACCTAAAAAAACGCATTGAAGAATTTGAAGATCGTGATAGTGGATGGACATTTTTAAACAATTTGCATATTGAGGTCAATCTTAACAAATATCAGCCACTTGGAGGCTCAAGTTACATTCCATTGCCTAAATCAATTCAATTAAAAAAGGCATGTCTTAATATTGCTAATAAAGATCAGTGTTGTTTTTTATGGTGCGTGACAGCTGCTCTCCACCCAGCTAGGACACATGCAGAAAGAGTTTCATCTTATCCTCATTATCGTGAGTTGTTTAATATTTCTGGAATGTGTTTTCCGGTTACTTTTCGCGATATAAAGATCTTTGAAAATAATAATCCAAATATAAAGTTTATAATTTATGGCTTAAAAAATAATAAAACAATTATAGGTCCTCTATATAAATCAGACATTGATATGAAATGCAAAAACAAAATTATACATTTATTGTTTCTCGAAGATGGTAGTAACACTCATTACTGTTTGATTAAAGACCGTTCCAGACTTTTTAGAAGTCAAATCACTTCCCACCACAACAAGTTATACTTCTGTGATTTGTGTCTTATATTTTTCAATACTTCAGAAGAAGTCGATAGCCATTTGTGTAGCGGTGTAGTGACAGTATTACCCGATAAAGGTTCGGTTATTAAATTTAAAAACTATAACCGTAAACAAAATATACCATTTTGTATCTATGCTGATTTTGAATCAATGTTGCAAACTAATTCTGATACCACTTGTTCTACTAGTAACACGACAACGTTACATCACCATGTACCTGTAGCGTTTGCATATTATATTGTTTGTTGTGATGATTCGAGTTATAATCGTTACGTATCACATCGAGGACCTGATTGTGTTATGCGATTTGTAGAGTTAGTACTAAAAGATGTTAAAAAAATATATGAAATAGTAAGTTCAAACGCTCCGATGATATTTACCGACAAGGACCAATCCGATTTTAATGAAGCAACACGATGCCACATTTGTCAAAATTTTGTGTTTTCTGATAAAGTTCGCGATCACTGCCACGTGACTGGTCGATTTCGCGGAGCAGCCCATCCTTTTTGCAATTTGCAATATAAACGACCTTCATTTGTTCCTATATTTTTTCACAATTTAGCTGGATACGACTGCCATTTATTTATTAAAGCGTTAGGTGAGGCTCCTGGAAGCATAAAAATAATTCCAAAAACTAAAGAAAATTATATTTCATTTACAAAGTTTGTGCCAGTTTCAAATAACGAGTTTTTTCAACTTCGTTTTGTAGATTCATTCAAGTTTTTGGGAACCAGCTTAAGCAAATTAGCAGATACTTTGGAACCAGAAGACTTCAAATATTTAAAAAAAAACTTTCCTTGTGAACTTAAATTAAAGCTGCTCACTCGTAAGGGCATATATCCATATGAATATATGAACTCTTGGGAACGATATCAAGAACAGTCACTTCCAGAAAAAAAATATTTTTATAGTTCACTCATTGATCAAGATATTTCTGAAGATGATTACCGTCATGCACATTTAATTTGGTCAACATTTAATATTTCAGATTTAGGAAGTTACACGGATTTATATTTGAAAACTGATGTGCTTTTATTAGCAGATATTTTCGAAAAGTTTAGACGGACTTGCAAACGTCACTATCAATTAGATCCAGCTTTCTACTTAACCGCGCCGAGTTTATCCTTTGACGCGATGTTATTAAAGACAGGGATACAGCTCGAACTTATTGATAATTTAGCTATGGTCCGAATGTTACAGAGTGGTATCAGAGGTGGTGTTTGTTTATGCTCTCATAGATATGCTAAAGCAAATAATGTATTTTTACCAGATTATGACAATTCTGTACCTAGTTCTTATATAACATATATTGATTGCAATAATTTGTATGGTCATAGTATGTCTCAATACTTACCATTGAACAGTTTTCGGTTTCTAGATCAACATGAGATTGATAATTTAGATGTTTGTCAAATTTCAACAGAGGCAGAGTATGGTTTTATACTTGAAGTGGATTTAGAATATCCAAAGCATTTACATAATTTACATAACGATTTACCATTTTGTCCAGAAAAATGCATTCCACCAGGAGGAAAAAATCATAAACTCGTTCCTAATTTATATGACAAATTTTTATATGTTATACATTATATTCATTTAAAAACTTGTTTAAAACATGGATTGATACTGAAGAAAATTCATCGGGTTATCACTTTCAGACAAAGTCCGTATCTGAAACAATACATTGATTTAAATACAACACTAAGGCAAAATAGTTCATCAACTTTTGAACAAGATTTTTTCAAACTTTTGAATAATAGTGTGTTTGGAAAAACATTAGAAAATACTGAAAAACGTGTCAAAGTTCATTTAGTTAATCAGTGGTTAGATCAGGACAATGTAACTAAAAAACGAAAAAGTGCACAACAGCTTATTGCACGTCCAAATTTTCATAGCTCCTCGGTATTTACAGAAAATTTAGTAGCAGTGCAGTTAAAACCCGAGCAAATATTTATGAATAAACCAATATACATTGGCTTCACTGTTTTAGAATTATCAAAAAGCCTTATGTATAATTTTCATTATTCTATTATTAAACCTTTTTACAACACCAATGTGCGGATGTGTTACACGGACACCGACAGTTTTGTTTACCACATACAAACAGATGATTTTTATAAAGATTTAAAAAATAATTTTTTACCTTACTTTGATACAAGTAATTATTGTAAAACGAATCAATTTGCCTTACCAATTCAAAATAAAAAAGTTCCAGGTTTATTTAAAGATGAAATGGGAGGAAAAATTATATCTGAATTTGTAGGGCTTCGCTCAAAGCTATACTGCATTAAAACTACAGACAGCACAATTAAGAAAGCAAAGGGTATTAAAAAAAACATCGTACGTAAGTTCAATGTCACGGATTATGAAAAAACACTTTTTAATGGAGACATTGTTCGTAGAACAAATATTCTGTTTAAAACAATTAAACACGAAATTTTTACATGTGCTGTGAATAAAATTGCCCTATCTAGCGATGATGATAAGCGGTTAATATCAAATGACAAAGTTTCTACTAAAGCATGGGGACATACAAGTATATTGAATTTTTAACATTTTTCTTGTTATAAATTTTTTAATTGTTGAGTTATATTTAATATTTGTAAATTTAAAAAAGATATGTTATGTCTTAGATTAGTAAATTCAAAGTGCGAGTATATCTTCAATGATATGTTAATATGTGCTACATGCTTTAATAAAGTTTATAAATTATTAATAGAATAATAATGTTTGTCTTGCTTAAAATATAATGTAATTATGCTACATCATACGTACCTACTAAAGTTCATAAAATATTAATAGAACATAAGTTTGTCTTGTATGGTAAATATCGCTTTCCCCGAGTGGTGAAACCTGGAAATAGACAAGCGCTGTTTAATGATTGTTTAACGGCATAATAGTTTTTCATATGTGTACTTATCTGTACTGTTTAGACCTATTTCAAGTAATTTTAAGGGTATTTATGTGTTTCACTTACTGGAAATGTCCACCGTTTCGTAACACGTTGTTGCTCAATGATGTTACAATTTAATATAATATCATTGTTGTTGCTAGCTTCACCAAGTTTTTAACAACATAAAACCAAGGAACGAGTGAGCAATTATGTAGAATTGTTATTTTTGGCTTGTGTATGGAACGCATTGATTTCTGACCACTAATTGTGAGGATGTAATCATTACATTACGTAATAAATGTTAAGCTTAGAGTCCATGGACAAGAAAACAAAATGACATAACAGTATTTTTCAAACTACAGTTCATATAGGTTAAGGAATCTGGTACATTCTGCCAATGGTTGTTTTGATTGTCTGTTAGTTTTCTCTATGTATACTTTTATTAGTGTTTTATGTAAATCTGTACCTATGTTTTTTTATATTAATTAAATTTAAGTTTGCCTTGTATAAAATATAATGTAATTGTGCTACATCAATATTACGTACCTAATAAAATTCATGTAATATTAATATTTGTTTTCTTTATAAAACCTTAATACTTCATCATCATCAGCTCATTTATGTCCCCACTGCTGGGACATGATTCTTCCCTATGGATGGATAGGGAAAACGGGTCAAACCACCACGCAGGTCAATTGTGGATTGGTGGTTGCTGATTATTGCTAATGCAGCTGGGACCAACGGCTTAACAAGCCTTCCGAAGCACGGCGGAGCTCGAGATTATAAGTTTTTGGTCACCCATCAGACGACCTACTTTGCAAAGTTGCTTAACCTTTCTACTTACCTTATAAAATTTAGGTTCTAATCATCATCTACACAATTATTGTTTTTTCATGATATCAAGAATGCTATAAAGACAAGTGCGAACGTGAACTGCACAGCGACACAAACATGCATCATTGTAATAAGAACCACACCAATAAATCTGTAATGATGTGTGAGTCAATAGCTAACAAAACTGCATATTGTGCAATTAAATTACGATATCAATAATTCACTCTGTAGTTGAAAATAGGTAACGAGTTCGAGTCCTGACAAGTTTGTGTTTCATGGCATGCGTTTGCTGCTGCCTCAGCAATAGGAGTTATTTTACATACACACTCACACCTAAGTCAATGCCTATATAAGTACTTACTTAGAGTATAAAATAGCATCATATTGAAATACAAATTTATTTACATAAAAACATCGGAGTAAACAGCAACAAAGCAGCGTTTCAATAACATGGTAAGTTATTTTAAAAAGTTCAACGTGATGATTAAAATGTTATTCTTCTCTATAGTAGATTTACAGTAAATAACTCATTTTTATTTTTTATTTTTTCAGAATTCCCAAGGCAATAGTACCCAAGACATCGTGCCAAGCCAAAGCTTGCTCCATGTGACAAGCAAAGGCCTTGAACGATCACCTTCTCCGGTTTTGCAAGATGCGCAAGACCCGCTAGAGGGATTCAGCCAAATGTTCCCGCCTTGGTTGGTAGAACGACCGGATTCACCGTTACTTCATAAGATTCGCAAACAACAAACGGCTTCCAAAAGACAACCGAAGAAAAGAAGCTTTTTGAAGAATTTTCATGGGCAGCAGCAATCGTTTGTTTTAAAAAGTGATAAAACTAAAGGACGGCGGCTGATAAAGATCCAAATAATAGACTTAGAATCACAAGTGTCTAGTGAGTCGGACGATAATAATACTCTCCTTAGTGCACAATATGTGGTAACCGATGACGTGGACCAAATTATGGACCAAACGGAGAGTGTTATAAACAATATCTCAAAAAAGTTGTGTGGGTATAGCTATAGTTTTTAAAACTATCACTAGACAATTATTTGTAAATTAAATTTCTCAAGTAAACGTTATGCGTAACAATTTTGTTACGTATAAGTCTACAGAGATACATTTTATTAATAGAGTTATGATATATCACAAAATAGATAATAAAAGTCGGCTATAATTATGTTTAATGTATTAGTTTAGTAAGTTTTCATGTATTTCTTATTTTTCAGGAATAAATCTAATTAAATAAGATTGTACTGTTTCATTAATGATTACCTATTTAAGTTTAAAAATAAAAACACAAAAACAAAATTAGTATTTTTTATTTAAATTATTATTTATTACAATTTTTCAAACGATAACTGTGAAAAGGTACATTTTGCATTTTAAAATTAAATTAGTCTTATCCTATGATTTAAAAAATACTTTTTTATTTTATAAAAGCAAATTTTATTTAAACTTATAATTACATTTTAAAGAACATTATAGTTATGAGAATACCACATTTTTAGACACAACACATTTTTTAATGCACAAATTTTTTTATGATGGACACAATTCAAAGTTTTATTTTCCTTTTCACAATAATCATTAAATAACGTTAAAAACTTGGGACAACCTTTTTCTCCTAGTTCTATTATTTCACAATCTTGACATAGCTCTCGAATCCACTCAATTTTTTCCAATCCTTTGATTAACACTTTTTTTCCACTTAAATACGGAACAATTAGCCTTCGAAATTCATAATAATCGATGAATCCTTCCCTCCAAGTGAGTCCACGATTTTTTTCCAACCATCTTACTTGCTTTTTTTCTTCAACTATGAGTTTTTTAAAAGTATAGGGAGGTTTGATTAAGAATGTCTGTGTATGATCTTTAGTTGCTATTGCTAACTCTTTAATAATAAATTTATTTTTAAAATCTTTAAATCCTTGCAAATCCACGATTATCGTATTACCGTTCATGATATCTTCTTCACAATATTGCTTAAAGGTTTGTATTCAAATATACAATCGTTCAATATCAGACAATATGCTGCGGTCTGATCAGGAATCTCTTGATCTGCTTCGATTTCAACTCTCACATCAATTGATCCTTTTAGCGTTTCGTGTTGGCGAGAACAGTCAACAACAAATAAGGGTGCAATATCTTTGAATTCTTTTGGGCTCATCAACGGTTCTGGCCGACGTCCGTGATAAGAATGCTGGAATCTAGCATACTGTTCATATATTAATGAAAACTTATTGTCTGCAAAATTGATATTCAGTCCTTCATAAGGGTAATATGATGAATTTAAAAATACTCTTACATCACGTATTAAGCAATGATCAAACTCTGCCAACGACATTACCGCATTATGTTTACGGTTCGTTTGTAAAGCGATAATAACAAATCGTGGTTTCTCTATTTGTGACGAAGTTTTAATAGACCAAGTGTGTTTACGGGTTTTGGGAAGTAATGGATACTCATACAAGTCCCAATTACGAAATGCTACGGTTATAGGACGATCTTTTTCTAAATACTTTAATAGATTTATTCTTTCACGATCTGACACCTTAATGTGAGGAACTCGCCAAACGATTTTACTTATTACAATATCCTCCACAACTTCACCTGCATTTAATTTTAAAACATTAAGATTTGTATTGCTTCTCAAAAGTACTAACTCATGTTTACAGTTCATTACAATTTTGTCATAATCTTCTGCAAAACCTAATATTTTATTCAATGGTATAGATGTGGAAAATACTCCATTGTTGTCAGTGTTTGTACCTGTAGTAGACCATCCCCAAACTTTTGCACATTTGGACTCATTTTCATTCAGCGAAAGATAAGACTTGATAGTTGTAGTAATTCCTGCATTTTTAACTTTATCTATTTCTACTCCGTTGAGTTCATATCGGATGTCTTGAAAAAGAAATAACGCTGGGTTATTCACAAAATGCACATTCGTCGCACTTTCTTTTTCTTTAGTAGTGCTGTTGTATTTGTAAACATCCGCTCTGCCCTCAATATACAAACTGCTGAGTGCAGGCAGAACGTATAAATCTTGCTGATTAATGGGTATTCGTATTTCATCGTTCTTGTTGAAACTTGTCACGTATGGTTTGTACGAATGGTACTCAAAACTTTCAATACGGTTATCATATGACGCTGGTTGACAAATATTTAAAATATTCATTTTAACAAGCCTATTAATTTAAGGAATTCCTTATTACTTTTAGTTAGCTTCTTTTTTATACGGAGCGTTGTTCCTTTAGGAGATGACCTCTTAGAACTGACTTGAACAGTAGATGGAGGTAAGTTTATATTAAAATTTATCATTTTTTTTTAAAATGTAAATACAACTGTACTTCTTCACCACGCAAATTGATTGGCTTATTTTCAGCGTCTAACAACCTTATATTAATTGCACTTATTGTACTTTGGTTGACTGGAAAATAAATTAAGTTTTTAGGTATTTCAATAATTCTATAACCTGGTGGTACGTTTGGTATAAATTCATAAATTATATGACTTGCTTTTCCGTTCACAAATGATCCACTGATTACATCGCATTCGATGCGCACGATAGTTGTTGATAAAATGCTGACAGGATACCGAGAATCAGTACTTATATTAGCCTTTACTGTTTCCATACCAAATCCCAAAATTTTGCTTAGGGAGTCATTTTTATCGAAGCGAACATCTTCAGTACAATAAATTCTTGTTTTTAATGTATTGTTATTGCAAGTTAATTTTAATACAGCATTCTTGATGTTACTTTTAAGAAAATCACAAATATCTTGAAGTTCATATGATCCTTCAGGTATTTCAATAACTCCATCTTTACCATAATAAAATTTATTATTTCTTTCATCAATATTAGGAATGGAGTTAAAAGTAGAAAAATACAAGAGTCCACACTCATATTCTCCTTGTAATTGTAAAGTAGGGGAGTAGTTTGTTATCAAGGATTCTCCTCTACCAGTTATTGACACAGTGAAAGACATTTTTGTACTGACAAAGTTTTTTATTTCATACTTATTATAAATGATTTTTCCAAAAGTTTCTTAAAAATTTTAAACAAAGGTGACCACAGTTTACTGTATCAAATGTTTGATACTGTACATAATTATAGTTCATAGACATGTTTCTTAAGTAATTTATCAATTCTAATGGTGGCTTTAAATTACCAAAACTATCATAATATTCACAATAGTCATTTTGTTTAACGTAGGCTACCCAATGAGTTCCAGGATTATCAGATCTATCTAAATTTATTATAGCACACTCTATTTTTCTTGGTTTCAAAGGTAATTTATCTCTCATAAAAACTCCTCGAAAGTATGGAATGTCGGTAGCATGTTCTAAAATATCTAAATTAGTGAGAGCTCGTTTAGGTAGCCGATGAATTAGTTTTTTGAAGGATTAAGGTATAAACCAGCTCCTTTTTTATGAGACTTGATATACAGTCCTTTTCCGAGAGCAACAGCTTCCATCATCTTGTTATGTCGTTCAGATTCTTGGAGGTTTTTTTGAGCAACCTTGTAATCATTGACAGCTTTTGCTATACCTGCCGCACCTCCAGCAAGTGAACCAAGGGCTGATAATCCAGCGAAAATTGGAATAAGAGGCAAAATGCCTCCCCTTTTCGGAATAGGAATACATCGCGGCAAGCGTGTACTTTTTTTATTAGTGAATAGTTTTTTTGCAGCAGCATATGCGAAGTTTATAGCGATATGGTTGTCTTTAGATTTGATTTTTTTTAACTGATTTTTTATTTTTTTCACCTTTGACATAAACGACCGTACTCCAGAACCAGCTTTAAGTTTTGCTTTCATCGCATTTTTTACAATCCATGATGCAACTTTTTCTCCTTTTCCAGCATTCTTTGATTTCAATCTTTTCTTAGCCATATTTAAAAGTTCTAAATCTGCTTTATGTCGAATATTCAAATCGTTGTTATTGTAGGCAATGTCGTGGTGCATACAAGCTTGATCCAACTTATTTACACCCCGATCACCTCTCAGTAAGCGTTTCTGAAGTTTTGTGCCAGGACCACAAAATTGGTATCCCGGTAGATGTAACTCAAACGGTAGATTATTTATGAGGTTATTAATAATACCACTTCCTTCCTTCATCGATTTTTTCAAACTGATTGCATACAGATAGAATGCATAATTTATATCATAAAACCAATTCATTCTTGTTAATCCAACTATTCTCTTTGTCACTAAGACCCAACCATTTCACAAAAAGCTTATTTCCTTTTCTCTTTATTACTTTTTCGATCAAATAAAGATCTGGAAAATTTGTTCTCTGTAATTCATATTCGTAAAAAGATCCCAAGATTTTCTGTTTATGTGTATCTTCTAAATGATAAGTCGATGGGTTCGTATGATTCACTCTCACTATCCTAAATATTTCTGTGGACCAGTTAGGAGTGTAACCTTTGTAAAAATCTCCTTTGTATTTACTAACACGCACATGATCACCAATTTGAAATTTCGGTTTCTTATTTATCTTATGTCTTTGTGATTTAATAATATTAGATTTAACAACCATCTGGTTTGCTCTATTAACATCAATAGGTTTAAATTTTGTGATACGATGAATAGTATTATTATAACATTGCACCACATGATTCAAATTTTTTTCAATCCATTGATATCGACCACATAAACTGAATAGTTTGTAAATGTTACATTTCAATGTCCTTATTACTCGTTCTACTATAGATGCTTTTTTTGTAGAATAACTGGAATAGTGATTAATATTATAATTTCTCATTAATTGTTCAAAGATAACATTGTAAAACTCTTTGCCTTGATCTGTTTGTAAATTTTTAGGTTTTCGAGATGAATTAGTTAATATATTTTGCATTGCATTCGAAACACAATTCATCGCTTTTGATTTCAGAGGATACACCCACACATACTTTGACAATGCATCAATTACTACTAAAATGTACTTGTATCCTTTATTGAAATGTGAATATTTTTGGAAATCTATAAGATCAGCTTGCCATAAATCATCTATTCCTTTTATTATTGTACATCGACGACTAAAATTCTTTCTTGCCGCTCTGTGGAGTTCGTCGACTATATCCTTTTTACTCATTTTTACTTTGTTTTGTCTTAATCATGTAATCTATTTCAGACTTTGTATAAAACGTAGTAAACAAACGTTCTGAACTTGCTGTTTCTAAGTTCTTTATGTAGACTTGAACAAGACTATGAACCTTATTTATTTCATTTCTGAGCTCTTGAACAGTTTTATCCATATATGCTTTATTTACGGCTTCATCGTCCTTCTCTGGTGACGTCAGACCTTTCAATTTTGAAGATTTCAAATCGTAATGACCCGTTTCTGATTTTTTTAACACATCATTCAAAGTATCAATGTATTCTGTTAGTCGTAAACGCTTGTGAACGTGATGGCCAAATTTGTCTAAATTCATTACCGTGTTTATACGCTGTGTACTGTAATTCAACTGCTGAAATTTAAAGTTGCATGCTACTTATATTTTTTTTTTTGTTAATGATGCCAGCTTCATAAAGCTCTTCGATTATTGCAATAACTTCATTATCCAAACCAGTGTTACCTGCATTTCGTGATGCAAATAATAGTTTTAACCGGTCAACTAGCTCATTTGGATCATCCCAATAAACATAATCAGTGTCTTTCATAACTTTTTTTAAAAGCTTAATACCTTTTCCCTGTGAAAGACTTTCGAGACTAGTAGCTGCATTTCGTGAGAATTTAAACATTGGCTTAATAATATTCATGTATTTAAATCCTTTGTTGCTAATTAATTGTTTTGATGGATCAAAATTACGTCTGTGTGCATTGGTATCGATTAGTAGCATTTTGTAATTTTGTAAGTCATTGTCTGTGATAACATCTAAATTAGGTTTCTTTTTGTACAATAATTCTTTTAAGCCAGGAGTTTTCTTAAAGCTTTGGTTCCCAATTTTCAAAATGTCACCATCGTCGTAAACGCGATTTTTTCCAAGCATCAGTTTTCCTCGATCGTTTTTAATCCCATAAGGTACGTCTTTCATTACTTCAGATGATGTAGACCATGACAGCGATTGATTTTTATCGTTGGGTGATGACTGAAGAGATTTAAACGATCCTTCGCTTACATTGTGTTCATCACAAGGTACACTTAGGGTTTTGTTAGATTTTTGATACAATTCATTATCAGTATCATCTTCTTCTTCAGTGCTAATTTCATTAAAATCATCGCTAGAATAGTGTAATGCCTCGCTTTCATTACTTTTACTTTTTTTTGGAACAATTTCATTATTCAAACCTTCTTCATGATGCTGCTCATTGTTTTTGTTTGCTAACAGGTTAAGCGGTTCAACGATGGGTTTCAATATTGTTTTCAAGGTCATGTCACTTGTATTTTTTAAATCCTTTATCATTTTAACCTTTCTTTTTACAGCCTTTGCAGATTTTACAATTTTTTGTTTAAGATCTCTTTCCATTTTAGTAGGATTCCACTCGGTTCCAAATCATGAATGAAAGTGGTGCAATATCAGTACAACAGCCATTTATGTATTTTAATCTGGCACAATAAATGTATCAAAAGCCATTCTGTAACATCCATTATTTCGTACGCAGTCCTTATTGATTACAAGATAACTGAAAGGTTTATTCCAAACAGTTGAGCACATTTTACGGAATTGAGACCATGTCATGTCTGACCCTACATGTTCATCATAAACATGTTTTAAGTTAATATCGTCTTGTTTAAATAATATTATTAGGTTAGAATTGTCCCTTACCAGTTGCTTCGGTATTTTGGTATAAGTTTGGTTAATATAGAAACAATCAATGTTCTGGTGACGTCCCATCGCAAAATAATCTCTAATATTATTTTGATTTTCACAAGCAACATCGTCGAATAAAATAATTGAATTTGGCATAGCTTCGTGTGGACTCAAAATGTCGTTGTTATTACTGTATTTGTTATAAGATGTGCCTGCAACCATACCCAACACCTTTTCTAGGTATATGTATTTAGGTTGATATAAAGATTTTGAATACACGTAAAGGTTACGAAAGCGTGGACCATCTTCATGTAATAGCAAACTTATAACTAAGTTGGTCTTCCCACAGTTTGATGGACCACAAACAATACAACGTATAGTGTTTGGTAATAAATTACCATGACGCTTTGGCTTATTTGAAACCGGAGGACATATACACTCTAATTTTAATGATTCCTTTTGTTTCACAAATTTCATTACAAAGTATGAAACCGACCGCAGTGTTTAGTGTGTTTCAATAAAATGAGCTTAAAGTATATTTCTACAATATTTAAACAGTCCTGTATATAAGAAAGGGATCACCAATATGAGTTATTGGGTATTCTACCCCGCCGCAGTGAGTGAGGGCTCGGCACGAGCCCGAACGAATGAAGGTGGGGTAGAATGCCCAATAACTACCTACTTATATGGCTTTACTCTTTCCGGTATTCTAATAAAATGTTTGCAATACATAAACTACTCAACCTAAAAAGCTATTTATAATCCGACCGATGCGATGACATACAAAATGCTTTCCTAAACAAATTACCTTACTTTATAACTACCACTTTATAGTTTACCTGACGTTGGATCGGAATTTAAAAACAAACAAGTGGTGAAACATAAATTCGAAAATTCAAACTTGTGTTCACGAGACAGTGCTAGACCCAGCCACGGAGCAAGTAGGTACGTTGCTCCTTGGTCAGATCTTTTTGGTTTCGTGGCTCAGAGGCTTAGAGCATTCAGAGGAGTGGTAGTGGTAGCAGCGATCGATCTCCTTTCTTATGGCTACTTGTCTTGTCGCTTCACCTCATCTCCACCTAGCCTGAGATAATAGCAAATAATATTTTCTTTGCATAAAAGTACCTCTTGACCGTAAGCGATAATGTGCGGACTTCTTGAGAGAATTTCAAAGGGTTTCAAAGAGGGTTTCAAAGGCATATCAACCAAAGTAATAAAAGCTGTGTTCCAATTAATAGAATTATAAATTAAAGCCCCATAATAAGTGAGATTGACTTTAATGCACCCGCCATTACTATTTTAAAGGTGAAAACACTGAGAATGAACACAACGCATAGATAGTGACAAGTAGCTGTCATCTTTTGTGAGCACAGAGTATAAAACCATTTCACATTAACTCCAATACCAATATCACATATAATTAATTACTTTAAATAAAACTCTATTTATGCAGAAAGAGAAAGACAACCATGAATGCCATTAGATAATATTAAATTATTAATAACTGAGACAAACTCAACAAAAAGGATTAATTATAGAGAATTTAATAAGTTATGATGCAGTGTTTTGTCTTTTTTGCCAACACTCATGCACGATCACAAACATAATTTAACGTTTTATCCACCAATTTTTCACATTGATATTCGACAAAACACAAATAGTAAAAAAAATAAAACAAAACTGCAGACGCTTCAGTTACCCGCCAAGAAGTCCCTACGATACGTTTGAGTCACAGACCGCGTCTCAGCGGGAGGTCTGAAAGTGGTCCTAACAGTAGATGTATTTCGGCTGACGACGAAAAATAATAAAGTCGTTTAGTTAGTTAGTTAAAAAACAAAACATAATATACCTACAACGTTAAAATTCTCATTAAAGATTCGTCCTTATTCACCCTTGCATCTCTCCTGCACTCCAGCTGTATAAAGTAAGTACATCAACGGCTATGAGTGTCAGGTATCGCACCGACCTGCTTCTTGTAGATGTCCAGCTATGCGATTCTCTAAGCGACACATATACGCTGCGCACATGGCTGTGATCTGCTGTCTCTTTCCAATTCTATGAATATGAAAGAGAGAGACAGAGAGCTATCAAGGCTTTAGCCACAGAATAAATAATAGTACCTTTAGCTTAGAGAATCGCACGGCAGGCTGCGCGCGAATGGCGTTGGCGTTCTCTCACCCTGTTTACCCGGTAGCGTACTATTAAACGTTCTCATATTGAACACAACATAATAATTGTCTGACGATACAATTAAACGGTACATTAACAAAGTAAATGTGCCAAAATAATATTAAGCGCTGTGCGCGCCGCCGGCCCACCCGCTGAAATTATTTCGCGCAGATAAAGTCAATTTATTGTGCAGTATTTGCCTCCGATAAATTCTCAAACGTAATGTAACACAGTTGTAGCGACAGTGGTTATCAATTATTCGGCTTAGTTTAATTTAAATTCTTCTTCGAATTCTGGGAATGTTTGCTTCGGATATGAGGTTGTGGTTGTGGCTGGGTAGCCCATTTTCTATAATCTTTGGATATCTATTTATCAGAAACTGGTACGGAGACTATATGAGGACTGCAGAAGTAGTCCACTGTCACTGCACATGTGCTCAGCATGATAGGTAGTAAGCCCATCGCCGCTTTATGCTGTTAATCGCCTTTTACGACACCCAAGGGAAATTAAGGTATAGCGGGTTTCAGTCAACTAAAGCTTAACTTTAATGAAAGTGTAACTTTGTGTTATGTGAGCCTGGAATACCAAAGAATATATCAAAAAATCAGCCTCTAAACGTCATTGGGTGGATGGGCCATAACCCACTACGCCCAATGCGGGTTGGTGGGTTTTAACGACTGCCATCTTTCGACGACAACCGGGACCTACGGCTTTACATGCCTTCCGAAGCACGGAGGAGCTCGAGATGTTTTTAATTTGGATACCCATCCGGCGACCCGGCATCGGCATTGCGAAAGTTCGCAAGCCGAACGCGCTAGCCGCTGCGCCATCGATTTCCTCCAAAGAAATAACATATTTTTTTAAATCATTATCTTTAAAAATCTTGTCTCTACTATCATTATATAAAATATGTACAAAGTACCTTAATTTTTAGTAGGTGGATAAATCTCTAGCGATTTCAATATCGATCTTATACATTTTTCATACTTGCGCCATCTGGTGCGGAGTGGCCGTACTAGTTTAACATTGTTTTATGTAACATGATTAGAGAGGGCGCTCATCAGAAACATGATAATAGTATTATCATAATACTCTAGTAAACAAAATAACTGTGGTATGCTTTGCATTGATATTATTTTATAAGCCCAAGATGTTCTTTTGAAAAGAAATTCTTTCTAACCTTTTGTGGTGTTAAGAAATAACTCTTTATTCTTCCAATAACATTATACATTTGCTCTAGGAAAAAAGGACCATTTCAAAACAGGATTGCGTCACATGCATGTCAGACGGGTCCACTTTTTCTCACATAAAACTATTATTCCTATTTTTTGTTTTACTACCAATTTGTGTTCATATTAATCACTCTTCCTAATTTTTATCCTCATAATTTTTTTGTTCATGTTTTTTATTACTACCATCGGAACGCATAACAGACAGTCTCATATTTTTTTTATTAATACTGGAATTACTAAGAACAACTTTGAACTCATAATCTTTTTTATCATAATTGTTTCCTTCACGGACAATTATCATATTTTCTTTTTAATATTGTCATTACTAAGAAAATATTTGAACTCATAATATTGTTTTTAATACATTATACACTTATGATTAAGAAAAAGGGGGGTCGGGCGGCCTGCGGCCCCCTCCTAACCTAACCGACAGAATTATAGTTTTGTTTACCTAAGTTTTTCTTTATAGCGGGGGCCTCCACCTCCACCCCCCGGCATGCAAGCAAGCACACAGCATGCATGCAGGCATGCAGCATGCAAGCTAGCATGCAGCAGGCATGCAGCAAGCAAGCAAGAATGCAGCAGGCATGCAGCATGCAAGCAAGCATGCAGCATGCATGCATACATGCATGTAGTATTCCAAAAAAACATGCAACATGCATTCAACATTCATGCAAGCCCACGGCATTTATTAAAATTACAAACTTATTTGTCACAAGTCTTACCTCACCTAACCAACGGAACTATAGTTTTGCATTTTAACTTTTTCTATAAAGCGCTCATGTAAACATTTATGATCAAGAAATATATGAAAACAAATATTAATATGAAACCAATTTATGAATATTAGCGTTATGTATAAGAATGATTAGGTGTTTCGATCGTTAGTATAAGAAAATATATGAAAAAAATATTAGGATATACAAGGTGTATGATTAGATTGATTAGTGATATGAATTCTGATGATTATGGGTTTCGATCGTTAGTATTAAATATTTTTATGAAGAGTGATCATTATGATGTAAAATAGTATGAGAAATATTTTCGGACTTTCGATAGTAGTCTTATAAAGTCATGTTGGTGGGTTTTAACGACTGTCATCTTACGACAACAACCGGGACTAACGGCTTAACGTGCCTTCCGTATAGAGATGGGTTTCTACCCGGTAAATACCGGGTAAATACCCAAAGTACCCAATATCAAGGTATTTACCCAGGCAAATACCCAAAAGATGGGTATTTACTTTCTAACTGTTTCTTTAGTCTCTTATACTAGGGGAAGGGGGGGGGGGGGGGCATGATGAATAGGGTGGGCAAGATGGATAACGTGAATAATTTAAAAACTAAAGACCAGGCGAAGGTTCCGAACGCACCCTGCACTCCCGCGCGTCGATCTTTGTTCGTTGCTCAGTGCGGCCTGGGACGCAACGCAAAGTGCACACGTAGGTAACGCTTCGTTCATTTTCATCGAAAAAACATTGATGTGTCTAAAGTACGTAAAGTGTTATAATTCTTTATTGCGCATAAAATGTTCCTTTCACATTGTGCATAGCTTATGGTTACCTATCATAGTTCTAAATTTAATCACGTTTAATTACTTTCTGTTGGTAACTTTTGATTTTATTTATTTATTTATTTATTAGGTACACAAAACAGATAGAAATTAAAAAATAACAAAAAAGCATCACAATTTGTATAAGAGCTAAATTCCTATCTAAAACATGTGTACACAGCACGATTAATAATAAGCGTCCATATTAAAGTTTATCTAATCTAAAATTTGATAAGTGAATATATGCAGCAAGTCGAGTACCGGGCAAAGTGGATAAATCCATCTTGCCCGGTATCCGTTTTTCCCGCCTTTTTCTCAAATGAAAATATAGCACTCATTTAATTTAATTATTGTTTTTTTCATTTCAGATGGTGTATAAATATATTTGGAAAACAAATAGAGGCTCTTGGAGCTCTTATTAACTTAAAAAAGCGATGGACGGAGCTTCAAAAACATTGATAAAAAAGCTTCCGAGAGATACGGTATGCCTAAGTACCGTATGGAACTCTGCATCGACATTTAAAATCTAATTCTACATAAAAACGATACAACAATTTTAACAGTTGAAGAAGGCATGGAACTATCTGAGTTTCTACCAACATTAAAAAAGTAAATGCATTATTTTATGGTTTTTAAATTGATCGGTTATTTCTTTGCTATTTTGTTTATTATGATAAAGTTAATCTGTGTTCACGTTTTTAGAAGTTAAATGTTTATTTTATAATTATTAAAAAGGTATATCCAATTTGCCCACCCAAAGTATTCGTTTTGCCCGCCATAGAGCGGGCAAAATGGATATTTCTAATTTTTATGGTTTTTACTGTTATAGTGAGAATTATTAAAGACTGATTGTTCTAACTTTCTATAATAAAAGCTGATTATTTATTTTTTTCGTTTTTTACTTGGAAATCTCCGTATTTACATATTTGTTAAAATTATAAGCTCATAAACAGAATTAGGTATATCCATCTTGCCCACCCTTCCCCTATTTAAATGCTGCTTGGTCTGGCATGGAGGTGTAGAGCGTCTGGCATGTTTGCTAAAAACAGGTTCAACGACTTTTTTACTCTGTAATGCGATTAATTAAGGCAAATTTTGATAAGACTGTATAACAGCAATAAAGGATTTGTTAGATCTTTTTCACAAAAGCATATTTTTATAGAAGCAAATTTTCATATCGATTTGTTTCATAATCGTTATTTTCTTTATTTGCGAATTTTAATGTAGCAATTTTTCATATCGCATTTTTTCATAATCGTAATTTTGTTTGTGGTTTATTCGCGAAATTTAATGTAGCGATTTTTCATAAAGCAATATATCATGGTCGCGTTTATTTTATCGCTTAAATTACCAGTAGCTTTTTTTTATTTTCTGCAAATATTTTTGCAGTATTTTTTCTCAATCTTGTTTTTTTACGTTTATTCTTTTATTTATATTATTATTATTTAAAGAGTTGCTATAATTATGTTATGGCAGATTATGATTAGTCATATTTTGTCTAACAATTTTAATCTACAATAATCTAGATGTAAATATATGCACTTAAACTATGAAGATATCATAAAATGAAAGTTTTCTAATAAAAGAATCAACGTGAAAAAACAAGAGTGAGAAAAAATGTGCTGAAAATATTTAAAGATAATAAAAAAGCATCTGGTAATTTAAGCGATTAAAATAAACGCGACCATGAAATATTGCTTTATGAAAAATCGCTACATTAAATTTCGCGAATAAAAAAAATTACGATTATGAAAAAATGCTATATGAAAAATTGCTACATTAAAAGTTGCAAATAAAAAAAATTACGATTATGAATAAAATCGATATGAAAATTTGCTTCCATAAAAATATGCTTTTGTGAAAATGATCTTACAAATCCAATAAAGCTATCATTATTTATAACTGTTCATAACGACCATTACAACAATATCCCTTTTTATTATGTTGTAAAGTAATTCAATAAAAAATCTACACGGTTTCTGCACAGATAATAGTTTCCCACTAATATGCATCTACAAATTGCACGTACTATATATTTTTAACTATGTCGTAGTTCGTGATCCCTAAATAGATTAAGGCTTAAGTATTTGAATATTTCCGCATAACATGGCAAATATTATTAAAAAACAATGTTTTAAAATGGTAGGCGGTTAATAGAATAGAATAGAATAGAGTTTAATTTATTTCATTTCATTTATTTCGTATAATTGGAATCTCTTATAGAAACATGAGTTATTTTTAGAAAAGGAAGATGCGCCATACTGGCAAAATGGCCGCCGCCGACAGACAACACGAACCTTCAACATTACGTGCATGCGGGTTCACATGAATTTAAATTTCACGACTAATGGTTCAGATTGTGACTGATTGTTTGTAATAATGCTTCGAAATCATGTGTAATCATTTTTAAATCGCTTTTGTTGATAATTGTTGATTTATATATTTGAGGTAAAAACTTTATATAGCTGCGCTTGAACTAAGGGGGGAGGAGTATCCTTTGGTAGTACTCCCACTCTGCGGAAATGAATAGTTTCAGAGATATTAATTTTTAAAAATTTGTAAATCCTAACCTTAAATTCAATAATTTATCGAACCACACATCTTCCGCATTCCGGGCGGCTGCCTTAACCACTTGGCTACCGAGGTCTGATTTTCACCCGTCAAAATTAATTGTCAGTGCTTGATGCTTATGTTTTTAGTCAACATTGCTTCATCAAATCTTAGAAGTTTTACCTCTGAGATCCGAAAGAAATATTTTAACAAATCCGGAATGCGGAAGGTGCGTGGTTCGATTCCCGCCTAAGGTTGTCCTCCTTTTTTCAGAGTTTAAAATTTTACTTAAGTATATTTGAGCGTTAATAAAACGCTAAAATATATAAAGAACATTAATAATTTATCGCCCTAATTTTGGTCCGTGACAGCTCCGGCGCTGCGGGAAGCCGGGAAGTGCTCCGAAAAAAAAAGGGAGGGGCACCCTTTTTTTTTGAGTGTGCGTGCTGTGGGTACCTCGGCTCGGGTTTACTGTGTCGTGGGCAGCCCCTCCCTCAGCGCCTCCGGCTTTATATACACTCTAGGGAAGGGCAGACTAGTACTACGTGGAGTCGGGGTTGACTAATTCGATTCTGTGGCAGATTTAGTATCAAAAACGTAAACCAGTATCGCGTGACTAAGCTAAGTACTAAGCTAACTAAGTTCAGAAACTCGTAAAAAAATTATAGTAAAAAAAAAACAATATCCGTATTATATTTAAACAGATATAATTAAGCACATTATAATCATGACAATAGTACATTTAAGTCGATAGGAATAAAAAATTGCACTTTTTAGTTAAAAAGAACAAATTATCAATATGTGAATGTGAACTATCTTGTAATTTTTGGCAAGTTTATAAACGAAAAGTTGTCTCATCTAATAATCTATGAACGTTAAAACGCCATTATGGCAAAATCGATAGTAATGGGCGATTTTCTGACAGTCCAAATTAAAAAGTAAAAATTAGTTCAAAACACTCTATAGATGTCGTTTTTTGAAAGCCGGCCACCAGCCGTACCTACCTAAGGGCTTTAATAAATTTTACACTTTTACTTGTCTACCAAAAGAATAAAAAAATAGTAAGTACTTACCTATTTATATTCAGGACATCCAGAACCTATTTCTATTTTGGAATAGAATGAATATTACGCAGCCATACACGTGCTCTTTATGAACTCGCCTTTTACTAAGCGCCATACTAATCTATGCTAAGCGCCATCTATGAAGTCATTTCATCATCAGCCTATAAACGTCCCACTGCTGGGCACAGGCCTCCCACGTGAAGGGCACGTGGGGATATTGGGCCATAACCCACCACGCTGGCCCAATGCGGGTTGGTGGGTTAGTGAATGAAGTCATTTACGAACCAATTTCTTTTTTTTTGATCTCGGAAAATCGCCCATTGTTGTGTAAAATAATAAAACTTGAGAGACCTATATCTCGAAAACTAATCATTTCCTCAGAAAATGAACATCAGCATTAGAATCTCTGGATTATTTTGAATAAAGTAGCAAATACCCAAATTACCACAGACATATATGTCTGTGCAAATTACCCACCGCCCATCTCTACTTCCGAAGCACGGAAGCCAATCCTACTATCCTACTTCCTACTTCCTACTAACATCATAAACGCAAAAGTTTGTAAGTACGGATCACAGACATATAATAAGAAGTATATGTCTGTGGTATGGATGGATGTTTGTTACTCTTTCACGTAAAAACTACTGAATGGATTTAGATGAAATTTGGCATACATATAGTTTATAACCTGGATTAACACATAGAATACTTTTTATCCCGATATTCTCACGGGAACGGGAACCACGCGGGTGAAACCGCGAGCGGCCGCTAGTAATAGTATATTAGTACGTCTAAAAGATTTCGTGTTATCACAAAAATTCAGCATTCTGATTACCTTGACAGTAAAAATATTAAAAAAATAATAAAACAATAAAATTCAATCTTCATTTCATTCAATTATTGCATATTTAAGAGTCGTATGACGCCCATTGAGGTATATAAAGCCGGGGATGCACATGCCAGTAGCTTGCACACTAGCATGCCAGCTCCTTGCACGTGCCAGCTACTGTCGTGTGTATACGCTAACTGGCATGCCTGTGACTGGCATGCAAGTAGCTAGCACAATATTTGATTTACTTGCATCCCGTTGAGGGAGACACGCGGGGGGCTGCCAAACTGGCACGTGTGAACAGACGCGACAGCTATGGGCATGCCAGTAGATTGACTTGACTCCAATTTACAGGCAGCGCACAACTTGCATGCCAGTATTACTTGCAAATGTATCCGCAGTTTGCCAGTTACTCGTACATGCCGGTAACTGTCATGCCAGCTACTTTCCCGATTCACTGGCATGTGTATCCCCGCCTTAATCAGAGATGCCGTCTCTGTATTGTCTTGTTACCTTTCTCAGTGAAAGTTTTGTCTATGGTGTGGATATGATCTGTGGAGTGGAGAGTGGAGGGATGGACATTTGAAAAAATCATCGATCCTTTTTTCGATTTAAACATTGCTGAGCAATGATTGCTCTGTTGCATAGATGTCGGTACGATGTATTGAGAAATACTTCGTTTTTTCCATAACATTGATTGTTTTGCTCAATCGACATGTTTAGGCAGTAAGGTGTTTTAAATCAAGTCAAGTCAAGTCAAATTATTTATTCAATGTAAACCTTTACAGGCACATAATGACGTCAATACTAATAATAATAATAAAACAGTTAACTAACTTATAGTTAAGACTTAACAACTAATCTAACGAGCTATTATAGTCTGTGCCAGACAAATGCGCATCGCTACCCCCAGTACCACTGCGCGCTGAAACAGAATCGCGTCGAACCGAAATATAAGCCGTGGTCATATAATTGTGTAAACATACGTATCCTGGTACGAGAAAAAATAGCGGGCAAGTGTCTCTCCCCTAGCGACACAAACGGCTAAAATTTATAGGTAATTTATCGTTTTTTGGGATGAAAGGTGAAAATGATAAATCTTAATGAATTTAAAAACAACACGTGAGTAGTGTTTGTTAGGTCACTGGTCCAATAGCCCACACTAAACTGAAGCCGAAACTAAAAGAAAACTAGGTATAAGGAAAAATATTTATTAAGAAGTCAAAGGACAATGCTCACGGCCCATATATTTGATTAACCTGACAATGAGTTAGCTTGTTTAAAATGATCTTGGTCGCTAAATGTAATCTATTAAATTACTTATTGGTCTAAATTCAGATTTTTTACAAAAAGCCAGAGTTATGCGAGAGAAAGTTTAAACAAAACAGTTTTCAGTTTGTGGTTGGAGTGTTAGACATTGTTTCTTTGAAGTTTTTCGGCAACATACAATCATAGCTAAACATGTTTTATACCACTTTTGTTTCAATTAATCATCCTTAGCATATATTTATTATTAAAGAAGATCGAGACTATACATGAGTTTCATTAAACTAAAAATAGTGAATCGGACCATCTCACACAACAGTGACAGAAAGAGCTGACAACTGACAAGTCATTAATAATGATGAATTATTGTGTTAATTATTATCACAGATTATCTAATAGTAGTACCTACTTATTATTCATGAAACGTTATGCGGATAAAAATTCTTAAAAAGGAGACCTAGAATATAGTTTTATAAACATCCAATTTATTTCATTTAATTAACGTTAACAGATATAGAGGCGTGACGAAACGTTTTGAGTGGCAGAGTGCGTTCATAAACCTAAAATTGATTACTACCATCATGATCATGACTACCAGAAAATAAAACTTATTATTGTATTTTTTCTGACTTTAAAGGGAAACTATGAAATCATGGTTAGAATTTGTGAATTTTGAGCTATTTACTTTGAGCCAATACAGTTTATTTAGGCATTCTCAAAACAAAACAGGTCCAAAATGGGCGTTGTTCTTTACAAATCCCAATATTTCTTTTTAATGCTATGTTAAACCAAAAGTTTACATAATCTTTTTCCCTTCAATCGGCTTCTATTATTATAATTAGTAGTGTCATATTTTGCGTGTCCGATACATCGAAAAAAAGACAATGATTTTTATTCGATGTTTGATAAATACATCGGTTCAATACGATACATCGAGTATTTAAAATACATCGACGTATATCTTGGATCTGTCCATAGATTAGTATAGTATACATAGATTATACTATACTGGATCTGTCTCTGTGGTTGGATGAAATGAATGGTTTGCTTTGCTTGCTTGTGCTTTGCTTTTATTTTGCTTGCTATCTCTGAGTAGGTACCATTGCCTTGCTTATTAATTTTATATTACCGTTACCGTTATAATAAAAATGTCCATCGAGAACTGAATAATAGTTCATGAATGCGGAGTGTTAATTAAATTAAAGTCGAACGACCTCTTAATTAGTTACCTACCTACGTGCTTAACTATAAACAAACAGCTGTATTTGTGGTGTGGTTGTGTGAATGTGATGTGAATTCACTTGTTGCACTGCACTCATTTTCCGAATTGGAGTACTGGCCCGTTTATGTGTGAAAGTGAACCTAATAATATATTTACATAACGAAATAGCGGAATTGGTGTTATCATTTTACCGTTACGGTTGACGTTCCATCGTGAGAAGAATGTTGTTTTCATCAACGAAGTTCGTTACAACAATGCACCTGCACTGCAGTTATCTGCGATCGTCGCGTTGATTGATTATGACACGCCTCGGAAAAGTCGCAGTCTTGTTACTCGCGTGGAGTCTATTTATTTGAAGCAGGTAAAAACACAGACTAGTGAAGAGTCATTGGGACCCCAAAATGAGTCATACGTGGTCACAGATTTGCAGTTATTGTTTTGTTTTTGCCGAATTCCTTAACGATGACAGTGCCAGAGATAAAAGTTAAGAGTACTAAACACTATTATAATTTTGTAATTTAAAAATACTACTTTAATCATTCGTGGTCTGTTTGTGCGTGCGCGAAACCTCAAACCAAGTGTTTCTACAGCAAGTAATGTTTGATTTAATGTAACATGAATTAAAGATAACAACAGTGATGCACAAAATGGCTCAGAACTCGATGGATTCAGACAGACTGTCTTCAGCGGGTATCTCAACTCATAGTTCTGGAACTGTGGGTACAGTAGGAGGGTCCGTGGTGGGAGTCAGAGTAGGAGACCCTACCCACAAAGTAGACAATGAAAACGATTACAGTCTGGGACCGCTACCTCCAAATTGGGAGCAAGCTTTCACACCATCCGGAGAAAGATATTTTATTGAGTAAGTATTTTTAAAATAAGTTTTTTTACAAATTTTCTTGCGGCATAAGTACTACAGGCATGCTGAAAATGTGTCAAAAACAATTTCGAGAAAAATATTAGTAGCAAACTAGTCAGGTGTGAAATGAAACACTTTATGAATCAGCTCATGTTTAATTTTACATATCATTGTATCCTGATGTTATGAGATATTATGACTGGTGTGTATTACTAGTACAGTACATAAGGAGCTCTTCTGATACTGTCACTTGTTCAAAACTGCCAGGTTTTGATATTTACTAACGGCTGGAAGAATCACAAAGTTTCTCTTTGCTGAAATACCCATTCAAGCTATAAAAGCCGTTTAGTGGCCAAAATTGAATTATTTCCAATTTAAAACCTTTTTATATCTAGCCAAATAGATAATAGAAGCCATAGCCAATAGAATACCCAAACTATTAAGACATTTATTATGATTCAGGTCTTCCTGTGACCACAAACCCTGTCACAAAAAACCTAATAATATGTAAAAAAAAATACTTTGTTTTGTTTTAATAAAGCAAATTAACAAATGTGTTAAGTCAATTGCATAAAGAAATGTGTGTATAATGATTTGAGATTTTATACAGTATCAAGAAACATATGGTAGTGTCTATTACCACTACCACAATCATTATAAATTCAATCAGTAGAAACTGAAGTTGGCTACAGAATGTATTACCATTTTTACAACATAACACTTTGATATTAACCAGGCCTCCTAAGCAATTTGATTGACCGATTAACAGTGTTGAAAAGTAAATATTTGCTAAAATCAGATGTATGAAGTAAATGTATCGTAGTATCATAGATAACTGTGATGTTCCAGTGAGTTGGAGTGGTTTTAAGTGTTCTATTAATTCATGAAAATTAAGAGTTTGTTAACTATGATCTGCTTCAAAGGCAAAACAAAATGGTGATTAGATTAAAATTAATTAATGGTTAAAAAGGAGTTTGTCCTGTGTTCTTTTCACAACAACACGTGTTGTGAGACTCCATTTATGTTCAATCTACCGTACAATACTATATGTACTAAAAATAAATAAACTTACCTCGTGAAATTGGCTTAATGCTAAATGTGAAGCCATTAAATTAAGCTATAATAAATTGTCTAAAAGTGTTTTGTACTAAATTATACTATGACCAAATTCGATTAAACTCTGGGAGGCCGGCTTGCATACCGCATCCTTACACATCCGCCACGGCCTGTAGTTACCCTGTTCAAGTAATTAATATGGTACGTGCTTACAACATCAGCGACAGTAAACGCCCCTAGAGAAGAGATTTTATCCTGGGCCACCTGGATAGCGTCCTCTAAGTTCTGAAAATCACGAGCTGCTATTAATATGCTTAACCTAAGATTTCGTAGTCTGTCCGTGAAGCGCTTAAGAATGTTTGTATATCACCACACCACCTACCAAGTTAAATAAATAAATAAATAAACTTTCCTACACTCACACCAATTATCTAGCCAAGAGAAGCTTTGTTGTGAAACTAGTTAAATGGTTACTAGACAACAGATAAACATACTTGAAGTACTTAAATACATACTTATTATACATAGAAAACACCCAGACCTGAGACAATTTAGAAAAACAATAGTTTCTAATTGACCCGACCGGGATCGAACACGGGACCTCAGAGATGACGTCGTCATTAAAACCGGTGTACAAACCACTCGACCTCGTCAAGGAGTTGAGCACATTTTATGCATTTGATATTTGGTGAAACGTGGACTTAGGACTTGGATGATTCAAAGTACCTATTAATTGAGTTTATTGAATAAATATATTTTCACTTTGACTTAGGCAGATTGATTGAGTATGTAATTTGTATCTATTCATAAATAAAATGTTTGCAGCAACAACACGGGAACATCACACTGGCTTGACCCTCGGCTAGCAAGAGTACGTAAACATTCTCTCGGAGAGTGTGGTGAAGATGAACTGCCTTATGGTTGGGAGCGGATCACAGATGAGAGATATGGATCGTATTATGTGGACCACATCAACAGGAGAACTCAGTATGAGAATCCAGTATTGCAAGCCAGAAGATTAAGAGGTAAGAATAGGTTATTAATTCTTCCAAGTGGAAGCTGCTAGACTTGTGTCTAAGCAGATGGTAAAAGTCTACAATGAAGTTTACCAGTGATAATATTGATATTGTACTATAGTGTACTAAAACTAACCATACAATGAACTTACTTATGAATAATAATAATAATAATAATAATAGTATTTATTGACTAATCGAAAACCATACATGTGACTTAGATTAATGTTAACGTTTAAATATAAGACTTTTATACAAGATCACTAGCATCAAAACTAGGCCGAGCCTGTGTCCTAGATGCTAGTTTCGTCCTATGACATTTGTCTAATTTTAGCACACGCATTACAACACAAATACAAAAAGTAATGATTCACTAAGAATATGGATCCATCATACATCACAATAAAAAAGACACTGTTGGAACATTGTATGTAGTCATTTGCAAGATAGTTTTCAATTAACAACTAGTTACGGGTACCTTTGTATTTTACGATAAAATAATTCGTGCACGCATCGGTCATTCAAGAAGGTGCGAACATCAATAACTAAGGACAGAATGAGTAAAGTGAAACATCGTCGGTAGGAATGAGTTACGCATTGAGTGCGACTACATAAACTGTAAAATCAAGAGAATACATTTGATCAGTGTTTGAGAATTACATATTTTAACTTAAAGATTATCAACTAGGTACCTACGGTATAAAATTATAATTATTCTTGTTTACAGATGTAAGTACGTGCATTCATATTCTTTATCAGGTATAAACAAGTTTATCACATGTATTTTTTTAAAGTAAATATAAAATTATACTAATACATATAAATACTATACATACCATATATTATACTACATATATATACACATAAATACCATATACTATATTTATTCACATATTTATTTATTTATATAATATTCACACAAATTATAAGACAATATAAATTAATTTTACTTATCTTTTCGCAAAGAAATAGATAAAAATATAATAATTCATTAATTACTTAAAGGTAGTCAATATTTTTTCTGTTTCGTCATAACTAAGTGATTTAAGCCATTTGGTTACTTTTCTTTGCAATTATATTTATTAAGAGAGTAGATATTAAGGTTTTTGTTGAGTTTATTATAAATAAGGGGGCCTAAATAGATTTGAAATTTGTTAACGAAACATGTTCTAAATTTTTTTGTAACACACACCTTGTCGATTCTGCGGCGGGCTAATTTATCAGTGTCGAATTCCAGTAACTTATGTTGGGATAAAATTGTATCAACTATAAATTGTTGCCGTACGGTTAAAACCTCGCAAACGGAATAAAGATCCTTGGTGGGGTATCTAAAAGGCTTGAACGTCATTACTTTGAGTAAGGAGCGTTGAGCTCATTCTAACCGTAGTAGGTGAGTTTTTTTGGCTCCACCCCATGTACGTATGCCGTAACTCAGTATTGAGTGGACTAAAGTGTAGTAGATAGTTTTAAGTAATTTAGTATCGGCCACATGTCGTAACGTTTTAAATACGTACATAAGTTTACGAACCCTTGCAGTTAGTAACTTAATTTGCGGTTTCCATGTAAGGGTTTGATCCAAAGTGATTCCAAGGTACTTTATACAGCTAGTTCTATCAACAAATGGGCAACTGCATGATAAGTTATTATCAAGACAGGTGTGTGCTTGTAATTTAAAATCTTTAGGGATATCCCGATTTGTAATACCAAAAGTTATAAATTTTGTTTTTGATATATTAAGAGTCAGAACGTTATTGCTAAGCCAAGCCATTACAGTTTGAAGGCCTTTTTCTGCATTAGTCCTAGCCTCGTCCCAGTTTTTCCCGTGAAATACTAAAGCTGTATCGTCTGCGAATGTAAAAACTTTAGTGTTGTCAATTTTTAGCTCACAAAGGTCATTTATGTAGATAAGGAAGAGGCTAGGACCTAATACACTTCCTTGTGGAACTCCATGGGTGACGGGCAACGGTGCACTTAGATGGTTTCCTATTTTAACTCTGAAATCTATCGGAGAGATAAGTTTTAAAAACATCCAAAGTCACACCACGTATGCCCAACTTATCCATCTTTCGAATCAGAAGACCAAACGAGACTGTGTCGAATGCCTTCGCCAAATCCAAGAAAACGACTACGCATTTTTGCTTATTGTCTAAATTTAAGGCAATATACTCTGTTAGACTGGCGACGGCATCCGTTGTTGATTTCCCGATTCGAAAGCCATACTGGTTTTGAGAAATCAGATCGTTTTTTTCTAAGTATGTAAGAAGACGTTTATTAATTATTTTCTCCACCACTTTAGATAAAGTTGATAGAACCGAGATTGGGCGGTAGTTATTTACACAAGATTTAACACCTGACTTATGTATTGGATGAATTATGGAAGTTTTAAATACTGGAGGGAAGACACCAGTATTCATGCATAGATTAATCACGTGTGTGAATAAGGGAATTAGTTGAGGTTTAGCCAATTTCAACAGTTTCGTAGGTATGCCATCCCATCCTGTTGCGGCATCGGTTTTCAAATTTTGTATAATAGAATTAACTTCTTCATCTGTAGTCTCTAACATAACCATAGAATTAATAGGTAATTTTTGAGTATCCATCTTTAAAGCTTGTTGAGAATTGTTAGTAGCTTTTATTTTTTCCGCTAGATCCTTACCAACACTTACAAAGAAGCTATTTACTACATCAACAGATTTGTCGGGACTGTTCTCAATCTGCAAGAGATCAGTAGGTATTGATTTAGGTTTGGTTGTGTGAATGATGGATTTAACAGCTTTCCAGGTCATCTTGGGGTTTTGAGCATGTTTTGCTAGGTTGTTTTTTTCATAGATTCTTTTTAATTGTTTAAGTAAAACATTACAATAATTTCTGTATCTATTATAAGTTATATAAAGTACTACATTATTTAGTTCTTTTTTACATTCGTCCGATTGATGGTGATGTGAATGTGGTTGAGTGTGATTGATCTAAATCTACGACTTATTTATTAGGTATATCTCATCTCAGCTGCAATTTAGGCAAGCAAATAGGCACAATCATCACAGGTTATTTAAGTTTAATATTTAGTATTTAATTTTTAGTTATAGTTTTGATTTTTTTTTTCTAACGTTGGTAAACGTACTCGCGTTTACACTCACGGTTGTAGCTGAAAACCAGCGATTCGCGGCTAGCGAATATGACGATGAGCTGCCACCCTTTTGCTGCTGCGGCACACACACACATATTTAATATCTTCTTTTTTTTTGTACTATGTTTTTTATTGTGATTTTGTGTACCAACATGTGTGTGTCTTTTAGCAGTAAATAAAGTTTTTGTCTATCTATCTATCTATCTATCAGTAGCTTAGTCATAATATTGAAAAAACATTACAAAAGGGGTAATTTTGGGTATTTTTTTATTTATTTATTATTATTTTTTTTTTACGAGTGATGTTTATTGGATTTTGTAACTGAATGAGACTTTGAATAGATTGGATCCTTAACTAATACATAGTTTTTTTTTTCCAGAATTTAAACCATTATTTTCTATGTCTCAGATGGTTTGAAAAAATTTAAAGCGCGATCTATCTAGCCTTGAGAGGAAACACTGCGTCGGCGTGGCGTTCGGGATTCTCATGCGGGGCGCGGGGGAGCGGCGTTTCGTGGTCCCCTGTTTCCTCCTTCAGAGGTGGACCAATTTTTATTTAAGCGTCGGTTGGGGAGGAGGTTTTCTGTGTCTGTATGTTTGATTTTTTTTTAAACGAGTTACTTAATGTATCTGAAGACGCCTTAAAACGAAGTGATTTCGCTTAATTTTGAAGGCTCCTGGTTATTAAATAAATGACTTAATGCAAAGGAATCAAGCTTACGGACGTGAAGGGTCTCTTTCTTTAACCGTTGCTGAAGGGGTGGTGGGGGTTGGTCCGGTTTTGGAAGGGGGCTGCGGGGCGTCGTTTTTCTGTGTTTTGTGTGGGAGTTTTGGGTGCCGCGTCGGCGTGGTGTTTCCTCTTAACTCGTAATCCCTACGCGCGCGCGTAAACCCTGCGCTCCTGACGGACGTAAAATCGATATCGAGTCGGCTGTGCTTATCCGAATATGAACGCTCGGGTCACGAGATAAGTTTCAGTTTCGCGTGGGGGTCGTTGGAGGGCGAACCTTCTGTACGGTAGTAGTATTAGTTATTCTGTGCTTGTACCAAGACGAAAAACGAAACAATTTCAAAACACACAAGTTTATGCTTATTAATTTTTGACGTTTTTTATGCTTAAGTTTTTATAAAAAAAGATATTTGAATGATTAAAAATGTCAACCTTATTGGTTAGGTACTAATGTTTTCCAAAACTCATTTCAGCCGCTACTTTATTTTACTTCAAAAACTCTCCCATTTATATTACTTACCACAGTATCAATACGATAATTGGAAATCATATTACACAATTCTATGACCACGGCTTATATTTCGGTTCGACGCGATTCTGTTTCGGCGTGCAGTGGTACTGGGGGTAGCAATGCGCATTTGTCTGGCACAGACTATAATAGCTCGTTAGATTAGTTATTAAGTCATAACTATAAGTTAGTTAGCTGTTTTTTTATTATTATTAGTATTGACGTCAATAAGTGCCTGTAAAGGTTTACATTGAATAAATAATTTGACTTTGACTTTGACTTTGACATTTCAGGTGCATTCTATCGCGGTTTCTTATACAACGTACCAAGCCAGGAGTTATCCACGGTTTAATACATCTTAGTTTTTTTGGAATAAGTACTTTTGTTGTGTGTCTGATCAAATAACTGGAGAGAATAGTTACTAACTGCTCAGATGACCAGATAACATCCCTGTTTTCTAGTATGTGACTAAAGTTAGTAGTTTTTAGGTCATTTATTACTTTATCAAGGTTAGTTTTATCTATTGTTTTTTTAATTTTTGTTTGTTTTTTACTATTTATAAATAGATCAAGACTAGTTATGACAGCAGAGTGATCAGTTAAGGGAGCTTTAAATACTAGTGTTGTAAGTGGACAATTTGTTTTTGCTATTACATGATCCAGACAATTATTTTTTCGTGTTGGGAAGACATGAGTGGGAAGCATACTATGACTAGCTAGCAAGTCTAGATATTCATTACTATGGTCTTCATTTTGGTGCCTAATGTCTATGTTTATGTCTCCCATTATTATAATATTTTTACAAGATTTATGTGTCGTTAAAATAGAGTCAAGTGAATTTATGAAAGAGCTAATATCAGTTTTCGATGGAGACCTATATAGTGCTATTATTGTATGATTCTGATTAAATTTTATAACAAGACAACTAGCATCAATAAAAGGAGGTTCCTGTACTAAAGCATTAATTCCATTTTTGATGTACGTAACTATGCCGTCGTTTTGATTGATGTTATTTTTGGTAAAATAGGTGGTGTAATCATTTAACATGGGAAAGACGGTTGTCTTAGAATTCCAGCTTTCAGTCAGTATGCATACGTCGATATCAATGTTAATTCTAGACAAGAGAACCTCAAAACCTTTTATGTTGCGAGTGATGCTTCTAATATTTTGCGTAAGTAAGTTAATCCTTTTGCTTTTATCTGTGTTATTAGTGGTAAGAAAAGAATTACAGTTTTCAGGGTCACATTGGAATGAGTATGATTTACCCGTTGGCATTTGGTCTATATCATTTAGAGTGTTTGAAGTGTTTATAGTATCGTATTTTGTTGTTTTGTAACTAGGTACCATTTAATGTCAAATCGGTGTATTAACACCAGATCATTTAGAAGTACTATAATACCCAAAGTTTTATTGATGGTGATGGTATTCGATTCGATAACTTATTGTAAATATAATTGCTATGTGTGATTTTAAAACGATAATGTAAACAAAATTGTATAATGTAAATATGTAAAAAATAATATTAAATATAAGATATAAACATAATAGATGAGACATTAGTATGAGTGCACACACCTTATTCCACAGTCATTTTTCGTTCTTAAGGTTAATAATCTGGGCTTCGTCCTTGAGTTCGATGTGAGGCGAATTTTCTGTTCTTCTGACGTAGACCCTGCCGTTGCTTGTCCAGTAATATTTGTATTGGCACGTTGTCGCCAAGTCTCTTGCTAAGTATAGTAATCTTCGTCCTTTGCTAGTAAGTGCTTCGGAAATATAGATTGGTGTTGCTGGTCCTTCCAATCCTATAACCTCTATACAAATGTTAGTGTTATAAGCACATATTGATGGATCATACTAACAGATTCACTGTCCATGTACAACAACAATAGAGAATCGATTGTTATTTATCACATCAGATGACATAGCTAGGCTACCGTAAAGGATAATCTTATGAAAATGTTCCTAATATAGCTTTGTTAAGGATTTCATAAGTATTTTACTTACCTATGTAACTTACTTGCCATAAATAAAGATGTAATATAGCCACCATTAAAATGCTAATCCGTGTCGCTTAGAGGTGAATGAATACCACCCCCTCCCTTACCTTAGATGTCGTCAAAGGCGACTAACGAACTAAAGACTGCATACATACAACAGCATCGAGCGGCGATGGGCTCACCACCTGTCACGCTGAACACATGTGCAGTTGTACTTGGTGAAACGCTTCGTGAATGCTTCACGTAATTCCTGGCTGCGGAAATAACCGCAAAATGTATTCGAACTTGTATGCTAATGGCGCGTTACGAGGTGCGATGTAAAAAGCATAGATTAATGTGGCCATCTGAGCGTACAATAACATAGTGCCCATAAATTATTCATACTTGTCTGTCTCGGTGAAAAACTGTGAATAATCAATTATATAAACTCACTGTTTTTGCTTTATCAGTAGAATTTGGAAACTACATGCGTAGCAAAATTTCGAATTAATAATTGTGGAAGCTGAAGGCATCTAAGAGGCTCGAGCTTCCTGAGACTGGTTGATTTTTTTTCTAGTAAACATTTTATCCTATAACTATATAGCATTGTGAATGCAAAATTTCAGTAATTAAGATATTTATAAGCAATTACGTCTTTATCGATTGTTAAATACTTGCAATAGTATTTCTTTCAACTGTGAGGGTAGACTTCACAGTGACTTAATACCGCTGGCTTGCAGCGTAAATCAAACTACTAGGAAAAATTCAGCCAGTCTTCTGGGGTCTCGGTAGCTCAGCGGTTAGAGCAGTGGACCGGCAATCCAAAGGTCGTGGGTTCGAATCCCACTCGAGCTTCCTGAGACTGGTTGATTTTTTTTTCTAGGAAACATTTTATCCTATAACTATATAGCATTGTGAATGCAAAATTTCAGTAATAAAGACATCTAAGAGGCTACTACCTTAAACTATTTACCAGTTTCTAAAATAACAACCCTCATTAATACCAGGGGGGTGTCACTCCGAAGTTTAGGTCCGGGCAGGCGTATGGCAGTAGCTTGCCGTGAGCGACGCACGCTCCACCGAGCGCGTCGCGCGTAAAACGAACGATCATTTCTGTGAGCCAGCGTTGCGTAACGAAATATGAACGCTCGGCTCACACGATAAGTTTCAATTTCGCGTGAAAGTCGTAAGAGTAGGCAATTTATTATACCTAAACTTGACTTTAGTTGGAGAGTGAACCATCTGTACGGTAGTACTGTTAGTTATTCTGTGCTAATACTCTCTTAGCAATGATAAAGTCAGAATGTCTATGTAACAAGCTCCTAAAAGAAGTAGCTTCAGCCCATAAATCAGAATACATAATATACTCATAGTTAGCAGTCAGATAACCGTGTCACGTAGCGGTGAATGAATACTACCACCCCCTCTTCCCTTGGGTGTCTTAAAAGAAGACTAACGGACTAAATACTGTACATACATCCAACAGCATAGAGCGGCGATGGGCTCATCACCTGTCACGCTGAGCACATGTGCAGTCGCTACCTATTAGGTGAAAAGTGGACAATGGTAGAGCACTGTTTTTGCTGTCCTCATTGCCTAGTCTCTGACTTACCCTTCGAAGATAATAGTCGTGATTATATGGATGTATGTATCAGTCAGATAGTTGTTCCAACTGCTTGCCTGTATATGTATTAGTAATAATGAAGCTGGCAGTCCACATTGACTCTGCATTGTGGGCTAAGGCCCATTTTCTTATGTAATAGTGTTCAAGTGAGAATGCCTTAACAAATCAGTGGGACGTTACCAAACTTATGGCAGTCACCTTCACTGAAGAAGAAGATGCAGAAATGGGGTTGCACAAAAGCTCCCGATGGGTCGAAGTACCACTGGAAGATGAACTTGGTAGGATCACAGAATAACTAATAGTACTACCGTACAGAAGGTTTACTCTCTAACGACTTTCACGCGAAATTGAAACTTATCGTGTGACCCGAGCGTTCATATTCCGTTAAGCATGGCTGACTTGATATCGATTTGGCGTCAGGAGCGCAGGGCTTACGCGCGCGCGTAGAGATTACGAATAAGCGACTCGGCGCTCGGTGTTGGGTGCTCTCGCGCTCGCGGCAACCTTTACTGCCATACGCCTAGGCGGCCAAATTGCGGAGGCGCGCCAAACGAACCTACCTAAACTGTGGAGTGACACCCCCCTGGTAGGATAAGATGATAGATAGCAAATTCCAGCATGAGGAAATAGCTTAACACTCTTCGCATTCACAACCATCAGCCATTAAATGTCACCTTCTCAAATCGGGAGATTGGGGCACACCCTGAAACGCTGGCCCAATGCGGCTTGCTTAACACTTTCTCATTTACAAATAACAATCATAACAATTGTTACAGCTGAAAAGTTGGCAGCAGAAAACAATGCAAACAATGAGGACAATGGATCGACTTCCGCGGGAGAGCTGCACGGCGAAAGGTTTACTCTCACTCTCACCAAAGGAACACAGGTATGTTACTTGGCTGCAACATAATATATATATTTATTTTTTCTATATTAGGCCTTGTCCAGTAGGGGCGAATTTGCGCAGATTTTCAACTCGATTCGAATTTAAACTTGCGCGCAATGTATACACAATGGATTGGCAGCCAGTACTTCAACAACGCACGAAACAATTCGCGGTGTATTCGCTCCTTTTGGACAAGGTCTTAGTGGCCTGGTCATGACAATCTGGAAATCAAGTAAAATACAGCGCCAGGATCAAGCACACCATAAACCACCACCACTTGCGGTGAAACTTACAGCTTTTGATTCTGTGAAGCGCTTGGAACGGCATAATATATCGGACCTGTAAAAACAAGTCCTGTGTCCTAAAGAGGAGGTTCTCTTCCTCTTAATAACGCTTTATAATGGTGTTGCAATGAAATGTGTTTATTTCATAATAGTTGTTTGTAATTGTGTTCATTTTATGCAGGGCCTCGGATTCACCTTGATCGGCGCGGAAGGCATCCCGGAGACGGAAGGATACCTACAGATCAGGAGCATCGTGCCTCACAGCCCCGCTTGGATCGATGGTAAAAGGATAATTACATTATTATGTAATGTAGAGATTGGAGTAGATAAAACGTTATATGAAACTGTAAAATTTCTGCAATCGTTATTGATTCTGTAACCAAAATGATAAAAGTTCCAATTTTTTTTAAAACAAATTTTATATTTTCTTTTGAGTTGACCTGCTAGCAAGCCGTTTTTTTTTTTTTTTCTTTATAAAAGAGGGAGTCAAACGCGCAGGCTGGTCACCTGATGGAAAGTAATCACCGCCGCCCATGGACACCCGCAAAACCAGAGGAATCGCAGATGCGTTGCCGGCCTTTAAGGGAGGAATAGGAGTTGGGAGGGGGGGGGGAAGGGGCCTCCGGAACCCTCACTGGTCGGACGAAACACAACAGCACCAAGTGCCGTTATTTCACGCCGAATATTCGTGAGAGGGTGGTATTACGCCGGGCGAGCCGGCCGTAATGCGTGCTGCAACGCAGCGTGGCTCTACCAATCAGTCAGTGTCACTCATTTAGCACCACCCAGGGGTCACGTGTAGGGTCTCAAGGGTAATCCTACGGACGCGAGTAACTTTAACCCCTTATTGTAGGCATAATACTAATACCTACAATAACAAACTGAATAAAAATTCAAGCAATACTAATTAAGTGGGTTTACGCATTTCGATTTTCCATACAAACTTCTAAGTCGAAATTTTTAAAAACCACTATGCCAATTTTAATGAAACTTTGCATGCTAAAGTAAAACACAGGGATCTAAATAGTTTTAAACATTTTAAACGTTTTATTGCGATTTTAAACTCTCTATAGTGGACTTAAAATCGCAATAACTCAGCTATATAAACGTTCTGTAAAAATGTTTTCAACAAACTATTTAGATCCCCGTATTTTACTTTAGCATGCAAAGTTTCATTAAAATTGGCATAGTTGTTTTTAAAAATTTCGACTTAGAAGTTTGTATGGAAAACCGAAATGCGCAAACCCTCTTAAGTGGATGTAGCTGTGGCAAAAGAGCCTGGCGGCGTCTATTCTTAAAGGGTATATGAAAATGTTCACAATTTAACAAATATAAATTCACAAACATTAAAAGTGCTAACAAACTCAATAAAAAATAAAATAAATAAAAATAAAAGAAATCGAAACATACATAAATGGTCAAAAAGGTTATACCTTTATTATTGAAATTTTCCATTCACAATGCTATATAGATATAGGATAAAATGATTACTAGAAAAAAAAAGTGGACAGTGGACGCTCAATCCAAAGGACATGGGTTCGAATCTCATTCGAGCTTTCCTGAGACTGGTTGTTTTTTTTCTAGTAAACATTTTATCCAAAAGGTAATGTCTATGTTTGCATAAATCAAAAAGATAACTGTGTTAATGAAAATCATACTTTAACCTTTTTACCTTTCAACTGCGCATTGTTTAGTGCTCAATAAATAGAATCTCTATTGTGCCTAGTGTCACCGTGTACTAAGAGTTATTGACATTGCAGTAAGGTTTATTTTACCTTAAATTTTCTAATTATTTCGATTTAATTTGATGTTGAAATTACGGCTTCTATATACATCATCCCTCACTTACCAGGTGCCCTGCGACCTGGCGATGTCCTAGTGGGGGTTGGTAGCTGCGCAGTGCGTGGTTTATCGCACGCGCAGGTCGCTCAGATTTTCCAGTGCATCGGCGCCGGCAGTGACGTCACGCTGCACCTCGTGAGAGGTTCGTATTAAATTAATATTACTTAATAGTAGAGCCGACAGACGTTGTCTTGTCCAAATCACAATGACAACTCAACTGATAGGAAGAAGATTAATGTCGCGAAGAACAAGTAAAAAAACTGCAAAAAGTTTTTAACAACCAATTAATATTTAATACCTATATTGCACGACGCCTTTTTATGTTTAAGTATAGTTTTTTAAGGATTTTTACTATTTTTTCTCACCCTTTAAATCTTCCCTGAACTTTCACAAATATTTCAAGATCAAAATTAGCCAAATCGGTTCTTTCATTGTCGAGTTTTTGCGAGACAAACGAACAGCAATTCATTTTTATATACAGAGTGCTCATTTTGATTTAGGGAAATTTTAAACAACAATTCCTTACCTTAAAAAAATTTGACTTAAAAAAGTTTTCTATTAATCGCATAATGCACAAGATATTAATATTTGACACTGTGCTCTCAGTGTGTCCATTTACTACGTTACGTAGTAGTTTATTTTTATTAAAAAATACGCCTCTAGTGTTTCACTCAACTAGGGATGTGACCGTGTCCGTTTTGTGGGCGGGCACGATATTCACGAGGTAGTTTCTTAAAGTCGGTCCGAGTCGCACCGAGTGCATTGCAATAATTTGATTATTTTTTGTATGAAAACGGAAAAAAGCGAAAATGCAAGATTCGGAATAATATTTTTCTTGTCATTAATTAGGCGGTCTGACTTTACTATCTCAATTTTCCCTAAATCAAAAAGAGCCCGTTGTATAAAGATAATAGATTTTTGTTATCCACTAAGAGTTAGCGCTTGGCCTTCATCTCATCTGATGGTAAATGACGATAAGGGCGAAAGTGGAAGCGCGCTCCGCCCGGAATCCTCAACCATTGAGTAACTGGCTATCTTATCTCTAAACTATAGGAACACAACAATGCTAAGAACATTAGTGTTGCATGTGATAAGGCCTGCACCCAGCAGTGGGACGTTTATAGGCTGATGATTTGAATGTCTATTATATCAGTCAATCAATCAATAATTGACCTTTACGTCTTACGTCAAAAATTTCCCCATTCTTCCATGTAATAAATGTAATATTGCAGGATACCCCCTCTCCTTCGACTCTGAGGACCCCAACACTCGAGTGCTGAGCACTCTGGCCGTCGATTCAAACGCCCCGCCAACGTCTGACGCGGTTGCCATGCAGCAGCTGACCAGAGCTCTGAGGACCAGGTGAGGAATTTAATAATGTAACTTAGAAAGAATACTCTAAAAACAGTTAACCAAAAACTCAAGTTCTGAATGTAGGGTCTGATGCTTTCAAAACTAATAATGTCAGAGATCGAACACTTTTTTGCAAACTTTATATAAGTAATTTTAAGTTTACGTTTGGAACCCTTTACAGAGTTACAGGAAATAATTAGAATAGAAGGGATAACAAATTAATTTAATCAAAAACAATACAGACATGTTAAAGTTGAATGAGGTTTTGTAAATTAGAGATGTGACTAAGATTCATAGCAAGTCGTTTCATAGACAACAGTTTGCACAATTATTACACAAGTACACACGGCACGGTCAGAGTTGTTATCTGGCAGTTAACGAGAACGGACGTGTCCAATATTTCTATCGAAATTAAATTAAATTTTTGGTACTTTGCCCTGTTGCTGGAATTTGCCTCGGACTTCGCCCACCAGTCGCTGGAGTCCCCATACCAAATAAATATTTGAAAAAATATTTTTTGTCGTGCGGTGATTCGAACTCGGATTTCTTGGGTGAGTGTCGGCGTCTTATCCACTGGACCAAGAACGCAGAGCTCGAGCGGGTCGAAATAAGCGTACACTACCTACACGCGCTTCGTGCAAATGTCCGCACACCACCACGTGACACGAACTACGGGTTGCTGCCTTCGATAAGTAAACAGATGTTCCTGTGTTGTTGGTGAGCAAAAATTCGCCTGCGCTGGCAGCGGATCGCGACCTTCATTGTTCGTCGTACCGTTCGTCTCATAGATTAAAACAGCAGATAGGTAATATACCTACGCGGCCTTCATCGACTTTGTCTCTGAGAAATAATAAATAAGTAAATAAATATTTATCCATTTAGAATTTCTAAGCCGTAATAATGATGAAGTGTGCCGGTTGTATGAAGTCTGTTAAGGAGACAAATACTGTGAGATGCACTGCATCAAACTGTGAAAAATCGTTCTGCGCACTATGTGGAAATCTGGCTGGTCTTGCCCCGGATCGTAAAAAACAATGGATGTGTCCGGACTGCTGTGCTGCACAGAAAAAAGGTGGTGACAATAGCCAAACTCCTGCACGAGCTGGATCAGATAATGTCACCACCCGTAAGAAGACAGTCGATTTGGTGGGAAGTGATGTCGTCACCTGTAAGAAAACTGATGCGACGGGAAATGATGCATATCAACTCGCTGAACAGCTACGCGCTATGACTTTGCAGTTTTCTACTATGATGAAAAGGCTTGATGATGTGACCCAATCTCTTAATTATAATAATGAAAAATTGGGTGAAATTATGCTCAAATGGAATGCTGTTGACGAACGACTTAAGTACTTGGAGAAAAGGGACAAGGAGGTTGATCTGCTGCAGGTTACTGTGATCCAACTGCAAAATGAGCTGAAATCCCAAGCGCAGTATAATCTAAGAAATGAGATCGAAATCGTGGGAATTCCCGAGAATATTTCAGAAAATCTTCATCATACTGTGCTAGTGGCTGCTAAGAAAATAGGCATGGAGCTGGACGACCATGACATTGACTGGGTATCCCGCGTTGGCCCTCGACGCCCCCCGGTGACAACGACCTTGCCTGAGGATGGTGCTAAAATGCCTCGTCCAGTGGTGGTTCGTCTTCTTCGTCGCATCAAGCGAGATCAATTTCTAAGAGCTACAAAGTCTAGAAAGAACATAAGCAGTGCTGATTTAGGAGTACCTGGAGTCACCCGCAAAGTCTTTTTTAATGAAAGACTTACGAAAGAGAATAGAGTGTTATTTCGGGACACGAGGATCAGATCTAAGCAGTCAGGATATGCCTTTTGCTGGTGCACACAAGGCTCAATCTACGTTAGGCAGGGGGAAGGAAAGTCAGCGCTGCTCATACAGTCTCGTAAAGATCTGGATCGTCTGTTTCCAACTGATGCAAGCGCCGAAGGACACTAACTGCTTGAATCGTATAGATAGGTTACCGCTCTGTATTGTTAAGTATTGCCAATTTCAAGGTGTTCTAATATTGATGTGTCCTTTAAATTCTTGTATCTATCATACCATTATTATCATGATCTTTTTTGATTTAGCACTGAGCCAATTATGTTTGAGTGAAAGTGGTTATTTGTGGGACATCCTTAAATTCTATCAGTCGCTATCTACAAAGTCCGCAAATATAAAACCTGTGCTACGTTTGAAATGCTCCATGATGTCTTATGAAATTATACTAAGTTGCTCTTATTTGTATTGCGGTCATGTCATTACACTCAATTCATTGAGCTTTGCTCGGGTACACACTTGGCTGAAAAAGTTATATTATTTTAATGCTGTTACTTCGTCACTGGAATTACGTAAACATATTTTTTTCAAAATCCTTGTTACTTGGAAAAGGAAAAACAGGAATCTAGATAATTACCATAAACAAAAATGATGTTCTCAGTCGATTTTGGATCAGAATTGGATTCTATAGGTATTGAGTGTCAAATTGTTGACGATTTGAAAAATTGTAAAGATGTTTTTAAACCGGAGCACAACTTTAAGGTGCTTACACTGAACATTAGAAGTATTAGCAAAAATTTTGATAAACTACTTGTTCTCTTAAAGGGTTTGGCCGTGCCGATAGATGTTCTTATTTTGAGTGAGTGCTGGCTTTCGGACTCTAAAAGTGTTCCACAGCTAAATGGCTACAACTCTTACAGAACAGAGACATTTATTAATCAAAACGGAGGGGTGGTTGCATATATTAAGGATAACTGGTCTGCTGTAGTCACAGAACCACGCATTGATGAAGCAAACTGTTTAGCCATTCATATTCCCAAAAATATTAATATCCTCGGAATATATCGATCTCCTTCTTTTAAGGAACTGGACCCTTTTTTATCTTCTCTAGAAACGTTTATGTCCAATATAAATAAGCTACCTTTCATACTAGCAGGTGATCTGAATGTAAACATAATAGATATCACTAGTTGTGACCAGCAAATTCTAAAATACCACTGCTTCATGTCCGAACATGGACTTTTTCCATCCATTACAAAACCCACAAGGCAATCAGCATGTCTTGATCATGTCTACCTGAAGGGAATAGAAATTAATAAAAATCTATTGGGAATCATATGCGAAACTGTCGTCACTGATCACTATCCTGTTATCTTTGGTATGAATATTGTAAAACCTAAATTTATTAAACCAAACCGCTTCGTAGTAAAACGGGATTTTGAAGCCATCAAAAAAGACCTCAATCAGTTAGATTGGTTCAGTGTTTGTGGTTCAAATGATGTCAACCTGTCTGTTGAAATATTCACAAAAATATTCTCTGAAGTTGTGGCCACACATACTAGTGAAACCAAAATTAGTAGAACAAAATATAATTTAAAACCTTGGATTACTCCAGGATTAATTAAATGCATGCGCAACCGTGACCGGCTACATAAGCGTGCAAAAGATGATCCAGATAATAAAATTATAGTAGTATCATATAAACGTTATCAAAACTTTTTTGTAGACCTATTGCGGAAATTAAAAAAGGAACACGAAGAGAGAGAACTACTACAAAACAAAAATAACCCAAAACAACTTTGGCGAACTATTAAAAATATTTGCAACCTTACGACTAATAGTAATAAAGAGCCAGCCGAATTACTTACATTAGACGGTTGTAAAAATGCTCAAGAATCGATAAATTTGATGAGTAATCATTTTTCCACTGTTGGGCAAAAACTAGCTTATAAAATTCTCTCTCAGACAAATAAAAACGAAAAGGATTTAGCATCTGCGATTCACATCTCAAATTGGCCTCTAAAGTCGTTCTTCATGTATCCCACAGACCATAAAGAGGTTGATACTTTAATCTTAAACCTTCAAAAAGATAAAGCTCCTGGCATTGATGGCTTCAATAACTCTTTAATTAAATACATTAAAGATGAAATTGTAATACCACTTACGCACATCTTTAATCTGAGCCTCTCAAATGGTGTTTTCCCCAATGAATGGAAACTCGCATCAGTTTGTCCAATTTTTAAGAGTGGATCCAAGTATTCTCCGGACAATTATAGGCCCATATCACTCTTAGGTGTATTCTCAAAACTACTTGAAACGTTAGTTAAAAATCGACTAGTCAAATATCTCGAATCAAACAATCTAATTTCACCCAGGCAGTTTGGTTTTCGCAAAGGGAAAAGCACTGAGGATGCTGTTTCACTACTCACATCAACTGTATCATTGTGTTTAGATAGGAAACAATGCTGCATAGGCGTCTTCCTAGATCTGGCTAAAGCGTTTGACACTGTCTCCATTCCCATTCTGTTAAAGAAACTTGAATTTATGGGTATAAGAGGCATCGCACTAGAATGGTTCACAAGCTACCTAACGGAAAGGAGACAGTGTATAAAAATTGGCCAAGCCTTTAGCAGCTGCCAGACTATTAATTTCGGTGTACCGCAAGGTAGCATCCTTGGGCCCACATTGTTTATCTTGTATATCAATGATATTCACGAAATTCCACTTGAAAATTCTGAAATTTTATGTTATGCGGATGACACCGCGATTGTCTTTCGGGAATCAACATGGCCTAAAGTACTTTCTTCTACAGAACGGGGTATGACATTAATCTCCAACTGGCTGCAGCAAAACCTTCTCACGCTAAATACAAAAAAAACTATGTATATGTGTTTTCACATGACTGCTGCGTCGGCCCCTAAATTTCCTACAATCATTAAAATACATACATGCAAAGTTGCATCGGCATGTTCATGTGAATCTTTAAGTCGCGCTCCGGTTTTAAAATATCTAGGTGTATATATCGATGAAAATTTGAAGTTTAAAACCCACATTGATAATCTATCGGCACGAATAAGGAAAGTCATTCATATCATGAGAAATTTACGAAATGCCGCGAGCAAGGACACCTTAATACAGGTATACTATGCATTATGCCAATCTTTAATTGTATACTGCATTTCATGTTGGGGAAGTGCGGCGAAATCTCACATGATACAAGCCGAAATAGCACAAAGATCTGTTTTAAAAGTAATGCTTCGAAGACCCTTTTTGCATCCAACCGAAAGCGTCTATAAAGAGGCAGGTGTACTAAACATACGTCAACTCTTCATTCTTCAAACGTCATTGAAGGCACACAGTTCTTTATTATCTTCTCCTAATTATGAACAGATCGTTAACCGCCGAGTGTTTAAAATACCTAAACCTGTCACCAAAACAAGATTTGCTCAACGTTTTGGAGAATTTGTTGTTTCAAAGATTTATAGTGTAGTTATAAGGGCATGTAATATTAGGGACAAAAGTATTTATGAAGCAAGATTTAACATACGTACATGGTTGATGTCACTTTCATACGAGAGCACAGAGGATATGTTGAAAATTATGGTCTAAGTTTTGTTTTTGTTTTTGCTTTATCATAAATCATGTTGTTCTTAATTCATTGTTGGTGTAGTATAATTAGTTTACTCATAAGTAAATATTCTGTAAATTATTACATACTAAGGCAAATGTGGTTACATAATTAAAACTGGTAGAAGGCTGCTCCGTTACAGGCTTGCCTCGTGGAGCAACCAATGGAAATCTGTAAGATATCTCCTTACAGCAAAACATTTGTTCAGATCAATGTTACTACCTACCTATTAATATTTTTGTGTATTGAAATCATTGTGTTGTTATCTAGTGGTAGTTGGTAGTAGTTTGTTCCGTAAAATTAGGTATTTAGAAATATTAGATTAGTTTTTGAGTTTTATATAAGTACCTACATTTTAAGAAAAGTTGTTTTGCTGAAATAAATATATTTTCATTTTCATTTTTCATTTTCATCAAAAAATCGCACCTTTTAAAAATATTCTTTAAAAATTCTAAAACCTTATTTAAAATCAACAAAGGGGATAGTATTGGGTATCATTAGAAATCTAAATAAAGGTGTATGCAAAAACAATTAAATTAAATTTTCTTTTGTACGGTCATACGGTCCCTCATCGACCTAACCAATTTTTAGGACTTCTCAGGGATACTGACCCATTCTTCAATAACAGCCTCTTCGAGCTCCTAAAGAGACGTAGGAGCGGGATCCCAAAACCGCACCTTCCGTTAAAGATAGTCCCAGAGGTGCTCTATCGGGTTCAGGTCCGGACTTCTTGCTGGCCACTACATGACAAAGATTTGGAATCTTAGCAGGAAGTCCCGTACAATTGCTGCATTGAGAGCGCGAGCATAGTCATGCCTTAAAGTGAACCCCTCGCCAATAAAATCGGCCTAGGGGACCACATGCACTTCTAGAATCTCTGCCACATAGCGGCGAGCAGTCAGCGATCCTTATCCACACGCACCTCCACTCCGGGAGATGCAGACAAGGTCGGTTTTGCCGTCAGCCGAAAGGCCGCCTCAGAACATGCAGTATCCGCCCACATATTCCACAGTCTCCTGGATTCGGGCTTGGGCAAATCGTTCACCCTGTCTTCTGTACACTCTTCTGCGCCTATCGTTGCGGAAGAGGCACACTCTCGTCTCGTCTGAGAAGAGAACAGACCTCCATTCGTCAAGGGTCCAATTGACGTGGTCACGAGTGAACTACAAGCGGGCTTTTCGATGCGCTGCAGTCAATTTTGGACACGTAGCACCTCTATGAGCCGCTATTTTCTTCTCCCTTATTCTTCGGCTAACCGTAGAAACGCTCAAGGTGGTTCTGCGAACTGCTTGGAGCCGCTGTTGCAACTGGTTTTACTACGCCATATCGAATGCCAGTTGATCGGTGACAACTAACTGAAAACCCAATATATCGACATGCCATTTGATCGAATTTCAATAAATCGATTTTCAATAGATCGCAGTGTCATAAGATCAATATTACAATAAATTAATGTGCAACAAAAGTGGACAAAAGTCCAAAGTCCATTACTCCTTGGTTAAGTTTTATTTATTTATTTCAAACTTTATTGCACATAGTAAAATAATCTTCTTAAGATTCTCCTTAGATCTTAAAAAACATCGAAAATCTTGCCTTCGATAAATTGACACATAAGATTGACACGACAAGAACGAATTGCAAATAATCGAATGCCTAGGTGATCCCTAGGCATTCGATTATTTGCAATTCGATCATAGAAAACATCGATCTAATTATCTTTTGATCTATTGGCCTAACGATCTATTGATCTATCGATTATTTGTAATTCGATCAATGGTATGTCGATATATTGAGTTTTCGGTTAGTTGTCACCGATCAACTGGCATTCGATATGGCGTAGTAAAACTGTTGCAACTCAACAGCATTGGGGAACCGATTTCTCAAAGAATTTGAGACGATGAACCGGTCGTCTCTCTCCGAGGTGCAGCGACGTCTACAAGATCCATGTCTCCGGATGTAGCCACTGGTCTCTATGGACCGCTGGTACACTTTACGAAACGATAAACGGCTTAAATTTAGTTGTCGAGCGTCATCACACTGCCGCATCCCTGATTGCAATAGTGCAACCACTTAGGCGGCTTCGTCAGCAGTGGTATCCATTTCCAAGGTGCTTTTTCTTCTGAAAGATCTTTGCGTGTGTCCTCTTCGACGGCTGGATAGCGAATGACCCCCATTGAACCTGTATGTGCCCTTTCATACCCAGAAAGGTAGCGCAACTAGCGACCCTCGCGAGTAGTATAAATTGCATTGTTTTGTCAAAGTCACATTATTAGCGGTTATCAACTTTTTTATCAATGATATTAATTGTTTTTTTTTTAAGTTTATTTATTGGTCTTTAGAATAACATAAATATTTGTAGGGGTATACGCGAGTGTCAAGAGTTAATGACGCTTGAAAGTTATTTTTGCAGAGGTGCGATTTTTTGACGTCGAGTGTAGTAGACCGCCGATGACTTCGTTCGCGTGGACCCCGTACCCCGTGACGAATTTTCAAAATGATCCTTCCCGTACCCCAGTGACGACGCCTACATCGCATTTATTCTATCATCAATAGTTGTCGTAGCGCACGCGATGTAAGAAATTGATTTGAGTTTTAGTAATTATCCCTAATTTTTTTGAAAATATAATATAGCCTATGTCACCCGGAGATAGTGTAGCTTCCCAACGGTGAAAGAATTTTTTAAATCGGTCTAACAGTTTCGGAGCCTATTCAATACAGATATAAACAAACAATCAAATTTGTCCTTTTTATAATATTACATAGTATTGATTAAGATAACAAACTCAGTCTTCCTGTGACCCGCATATCATTTATGTATGTAAAGTTCACGGCTATTATCCCCTAAGGGTTAGTCAGAGACTAGCCAATGAGGAACTCAGAAGCAGTCCACTATTATAGTCCACGTTTCACCAAATTTTTTTATTATTCTGCAACGGGTAAGCGCTTGGCCTTCATCTCACCTGATGGTAAATGACGATAAGGCCGAAGGTGGAAGCGCGCTTCACCCGGAATCCTCTACCACTGAGGAACTGGCTATCTTATCTCAAACCGCCGGAACACAACAATGCTATAAACATCGTTGTTATGGCGACAGACTTAGATAAGATGGTGGTAGCTAGCCAGGCGGACTTAACAGCCCTACCACCAACCAAACCGAGCACACAAAGATGTACCCCCCGCTGGGAACCGAACCCGGGACCTCTGGGTCTGAAACCGGTGGCTTAGCCACTAGACCACGGAGGCGGTTAAAAATTACAACTGCACATGTGCTCAGCGTGATCAGTGGTGAGCCTATCGCTGCTCTATGCGGTTGGATAGATGTGCAGTCTTTATTCTGTAGTAAGGTTAACAAAGTAAATATTGTATTCCATTCTTTCACTTCTCCATCCAGGTTTAACCTAGAATCCCCGAACCACGTGGATACACAAGGCTGCGACGAAACAGACACCTCCCCTTCAGGCCACAGCCCACGGCAGAGGCGAATGCTCTCACGCTCTTTAGACCTGGACTCAGCAGAAGCATCTAACTCTGCATCTGAGCCCGCAGCAACCAATACTGACCAGACTTGCTCGGCTGAAGACCTGCTAACATCAGGTACATACGTTAACAGATTTTTTCCTGTGTACAGCCTCCTCCAAGCCATTTTACCAAAGCAGACCGCAGTAGCTACTAAAGACCAGGTTTTCTTTAAGGAAGACCAGCTAGTATCCGGTGAGGAGATAGATACGATATGTTTACAGATTGACTTCAAGTATCCTGGATCGTGTGTTTAACATCGTTCAAGCGTCTTGATAACGGTGCCAGCAGCAACTGGGAAAAGCAAAAAATAGCGGTCACTCCTTTCTTCACCATTATTTCACGCAGTCCATATATTTCAATTAAGGGGGTGCCGCGCGATCGCAAAAACTGACATAAGTCTCTAAATGAACTTCAAAGCAAAATCAATCATGTTGATATTTAATATTAGAACAATTCTGCTTTGAAGTTTCAGACCTAGTAATTTGATTAGAGCAAGGCTTGCTCGGCATAAGACCTGCTAGCATCAGTTACATACGTACATCATTTCAGATTTTTTCCTGTGTACATGCTCGTCCAAACCATATTATTAAAGCAAACCCTGCAGCCACTCCTCCTTGCGTCGCACTCCTCTATGGTTATACTATTTTCTCTCTCAGCTATTAATGGCTTGGTTTTCTCTGAGGAAGACCAGCTAGCATCAGGTAAGGAGTATCTCCTACATCATCACCAATCATCATAGATCGTATGGATAGTTTGACGACGAGGGAGAGCCCGCTACAGAGGCGTATGCTCTCACGCTCTTTAGACCTGGATTCAGCCGAAGCATCTAACTCTGCATCGAAGCCAGCAGCAACCACTATTGACCAGGCTTGCTCGGCTGAAAACGTGCTTTCCTCAGGTAAATAGATAAACGTAGATCAAATTAAACGGCTCGGCATTATCCTGTGCTCCCTTTATAAGCCTTATGAGCAAAACGACCTCAGGACCGCCTTGGTTTCGGGTCATTAAAAACTGAGGCATATCAAACTTAAAAACTCTTTAATGTAAACTTAGTAAAAAAGAATTTTCGAATCATCCAAAATAATTAGTTTGCTTTTCACTTTTGCTACCTCTGTATAACTGTATAATTATTTTGGATCATGTATGCAAAACTCTACCTATAACATATAATCACGGCTATTATCCTCGAAGGGTTAGTCAGTCTAGGCAATGAGGACAGCAAAATCAGTCCTCTGCCATAGCGTCCACTTTTCACCAAATAGCGACTGTACATGTGCTCAGCGTGACAGATGGTGAGTCCATGGCCGCTCTATGCTGTTGGATGTATGTGCGTTGTGCAGTGTTTACTCCGTTAGTCGCCTTCTACGACACCCAAGAGTAGAGAGGGGGTTTTCTATCACCTCTACGCGACACTGTTACAAACGGAAAGAAAATATGATACCTATTATCTATTTATTTGATGTCGCTATTTGGTGAAAAGTGGACGCTATGGCAGTGCACTGCTTTTGCTGTTTGCTGCCTTCATCTCATCTGATTTTAAGTGACGATAAGGCCGAAGGTGAAGCACTTCACCCGGAATCCTCAACCACTGAGGAACTGGCTATCTTATCTCAAACTGTCTGAACACAACATTGTTTTAAACATCGTTATTATGGCGACAGACTTAGATAAGATGGTGGTAGCTAGCCAGGCGGACTTAACAGTCCTAGCACCAACCAAACCGAGCACACAAACATGTACCCCCCGCTGGGAATCGAACCCGCGACGTCTGGGTCTGAAACCGGTGGCTTAGCCACTAGACCGCAGAGGTGGTTAAATTGCTTAGCCTCTGACTAACCCTTCGGGGATAAAGGGCTGCGTTCCATCGCTTCACTCGAGTGCACTCGAGCGCACTCCGGCGCGCGCTCTAACCGTTCCGTGACTTGGTGAAATTTAACTCTGATGGCTGTCAGAGCGTAGTTTTATCCGTTCTGTGGCTCAGAGCGCAGCAACCAAACAACCATTAAATCGGATGATTATTTTACACTCTGACAGCTATTTGACGTTTTTAGCATTGCTAGAAAGTGTCAAAGATTGCAATTTATGTCAAAACGTCTCGAAAAATTCCGCCTGTTGTTTCGTATTCTTTTACTTTTTAATAATTTTGTTAAATATGGTATAAAAGTGGAAAAAAAATGGAGACAGAAGAAGAGTTTTCTCTCGTTTTGGACAGGAATACTTCAGAACAGGTTATAAAAACAACTCGATCGTGCCGTGGCTCGGTTGCAACGGGTCAAACTTTAACCAAACAACTACACCCAAAACGACGGAACGCACTCTTGTCGTGATAATATGTATTGTATTTATTCAAAGTCAAAGTCAAATTATTTATTCAATGTAAACCTTTACAGGCACTTATTGACGTCAATACTAATAATAATAAAAAAAACAGTTAACTAACTTATAGTTAAGACTTAATAACTAATCTAACGAGCTATTACAGTCTGTGCCAGACAAATGCGCATTGCTACCCCCAGTACCACTGCACGCCGAAACAGAATCGCGTCGAACCGAAATATAAGCCGTGGTCATAGAATTGTGTAATACGATTTCCAATTATCGTATTGATACTTGATATTCGCCGCCAGAGCACCACTCGCGCGACGCGTCCTGCGAGCAGGGCCGCGAGCTGCTGCTGTCGCTGCGGCGCGGCGCCGCCGGCTTCGGGTTCACGATAGCGGACAGCGTGCACGGCCAGAAGGTGAAGAAGGTAAATAGATCACGTCACATTGTACGCCGTGTTTTTTTTCCTTTACGATCAGAAGGTCTAAGGGTCGGACCGCATTTGAGCGGCGCGGCGCGGCGCTTCACAGCACCTATCGCACTATAACTGCAGGTATCGGCAGCTCGCGTCATTCTTTTGCTTATTCGCGTGAGAGCAACGTCTCCCAACGTTAAAAGATAGGGAGTACGGCAGTTATGAGGATTTGTTAGTTGTGTGTCTGTTATGTGCAGAAGAAGAACGCAATAGAACATAAAAAAGAAGACGGAATTGATTTCTGAGATACTAAGGTCGCGTTATGAAGAAGATGAATACCACTGTCTGCTTCCTCGTCTACTTATAATGACTGCACGATGTCACACTTACTTCAGAATGTGTAAGACAAGATTTTATGAACTATTCCATTTTAACAATACGATATCCTCAATAAGCGCAGTGCTCAGATTGATGTGACGCGCCGCTTGCTATATCGCACTAGCGTCCCTGCGCAGCGCGTCAGGGCGCTGTGCGTCAAAATATTCTTTTGAAGGCAACAATGCTGCGACGCGCACCGCAGCACCGCCTTAGTGCGACATACACCATACAAAATTACTAAAATAATATTTTCAAGCGTCGTGCCGTGCTGTGCAGCGCCGCGCCGCGCCGCCCAAATGCGGTCCGACCTTTAGCAGCAAAACGTCCAACAGCGCGAAACGTCTAATGAGCAGTAAGCCTAATTAAGAAAAGGTCTATGTAGCAAAACGTCCAACTCTCAGATGGTCTTTATAGCAGAACGTCTATTTCGTAAATCGGCTATTTTGAAATGTGTACACTCATGATAGAAAATAAAAGTCATTTGTAAAGTACTCAAAATTCATTTGTTAAAAAAATTAGTTAAAAAGCACTAGCTAGCACTAGCAAACAATTGGTGACGCGTTGTGCGTATTATCGGCAATGCAGAGGTCACTAACACTCGACCTTTTGCAATTGCGTAGAGGTATTGCGTCACTCACCGTTTTCTACCGTTTATACCATGGCGAGTGCTCTGAAGAACTCTTTGCCTTCGTACCGTCTTTTCCCTTGCTCCATAGGAGTACGCGTGCTGCTCTCCGGAGTCACCAATTTACAGTACCTAATATTCCATCGCGCACAAAAAAATTTGGCGACTCGTTTCTTTGTCGCACCTCCATAAGATGCAATAGTCTATCTGCATACGTATTCCCTTTACGAGGCGTGAAGAGGCACTTTTTGGGCCGGCAAGGTGGGCGCCACTGGACGCATCAGTGGTCTTGCTAACGCTGCACTGTTTGTCTTCGCGCCTGGACTACAATTCCACTTAACATCAGGTACAGTGAGTGGGGTCATTTGCCGGGCTTCGGGAGTCCCGCGTAACCCTGCCTCTTCTGGGGGTAGAAGGGTATATCACTAGGCAAAAAAAGACGCCATGCCTTCACGATGTAATCTTTTATAACGCAGGTGTTGGACAGAAGTCGGTGCGCGGGGCTGCGGGAAGGCGACTTACTCCTGCAGATAGGGGATACAGATGTCCGGCATTCGCCACACCAACACGTCGTACAGGTATTGTGCATCATCAGCTACTATTTTAATGATCAATATTTTATCTAGTTTATCTCGCCTAATGTGAAATCCTACTAATATTATAAACGCGAAAGTTTGTAAGTATGGATGGAAGTTTGTTACTCTTTCACGTAAAAACTACTGAATGGATTTGGATGAAATTCGGCATACAGATAGTTTATAACCTGGATTAACACTTTTATCCCGCTATTCCCACAGGAACGGGAACCACGCGGGTGAAACCGCGAGCGGCCGCTAGTTTGTTATAATTTTATGACACCTCCTTGGCCGAATGGCAAAGCGCTCACGATTTAACTCCCAGGTCGGTTTTGATTTTATCAATTGTATCAATGGTTTGGTTTCAATGATGGAGGCCTTTGCCCCAACAGAGGGACACGTATTGCTAAATATATACAGGGTTATTGGAAATACGTAGCGATCCCTTTATGGAGTGATAGTAGAGATCATTAGCTATCAAATTGCCCTAGAGTAGATGGATCTCCCGAAATAATTTAAAAATACAGTTTTTTCTAAATTGACCCGACCGGAAATTGAACCCGGAAACACAGAGATGGCGCGACGCCAGAACCGGCGTGCTAACCACTCGACCACGGAGGTCGTCAAAAGAATTGATTCACGCACATTTACGGTTGCTTTATTATTATATATTATTATTATTATTACATATGAATTTATTTTTATTATTAATGTTTTACCTTTGGTTCGGCATTGCTTTCCCGGAGTGGCGAGACCTGAAATAAATAACCGGTGTTTAATGGATGTGCAACTCGCATTTTAACAGTTTTTTTCATAAGTGTATCTGTACTGTAATTCAAGTATTTTTAAGTGTAATTATGTACTTTTTTACTTACCTAATTGGAGCACTCGACGGGCGTGGGAAATTTCTGCCGTTTCGCTATCGCGTTATCCCATTCGCGTTTTAATCTCTAGCTTCACCAAGTTTTTATCAACATTGAACGAATAGGCAATTAACTATGTAGAATTGTTTTCTTTTATACTTTGTATGGAACGATTGATCACTACTACGTTAACTATTTATTGGTAACTTTCTGCGTATGTATGAATGAGTGCAGAATTGATGCTTGTGCTTGTTTAATTTGCATTTGCATCAATAATGGCATCATGGACGAGGCAAGACAAGACAGATTGACATTGACAGTCCATCTTAAAATAATATAGGTTAAGGAGCCGGGGACATTCTGCCAGTGGTTGTTTCATTGTCTGTTAGTATTGTCTATGTATAGTTTTATGTAAATAATGTGTATGTGTTTCATTCTGTATGTTGTTCGTGTACCGTGCACCGACAGGCCCCGCCAGAATACCAGCGTTGTTGCGATACGTTCTGTTCGCAACGACACTAGCTGAGGCGGGGTCCTGATTGACAATTGTCTTTTTTTTTTTTTTTGCTTATTTGTTTTTTATTTATATTTTTTTTTATGTTTGTCAATAAATGTTTGTCTCTCTCTCTCTCTCTCTCTCTCTCTCTTTACTCATATCAGTGAAGGCACAGTACCGGAATTTTGTCAAAACGAATACGTCCGTGATTTGCCGTTGGCGGCACTGACACTGAGAGCATTATCACTGACAAGTGGGGATGCGTTCATGGAGAATGTATGAAAAACACTGTGCCGGTACTGTGTCGGAACTGTGGCTTCACTGATAAGTGTGAAGCAACCTTTATGCACTCTTCCAGGTCTTAAAAGAGTGTCCAGCTTTGCAATCGACGGCGCTGCGCGTGTGGCGGCGGCCCGCGCGACCGCCGCGATCGCGATCGGCCACGCGACTGCACCCCGCGCCTGGTAATTGTCATACGTACATATACATACATACATACATACATATACAGGGTTATTGGAAATACGTAGCGATCCCTTTAAGGGGTGATAGTGGAGATCAATAGCTATCAAATTGCCCTCGGGTAGATGGGGTAAAAATGAACCGATTTTGAAAAAAATATTTGTAAAGAAATATTTAAAATATTAAGAAAAGTGGGCCAGGCTACATCAAAGTGGATTAAAAAAGAAATTTACGTATTTAATGGTTTTTTTGTGTGTTTTTAGTTTGCTAACACTCTAATATGTAAAAAAAAGAACAGGAATTTAAAAACGAAAAAAAAAAAATTTCTAATTCGGTACATTTTTGCCCCATCTACTCTAGGGCAATTGGCTAATAATCTCTACTATCTCCCCATAAAGGGATCGCTACGTATTTCCAATAACCCTGTATATACACACAGACATATTATTATACTTACATAATCATCATCATCATCATCAGCCTATACTCGTCCACTGCTGGATATAGGCCTCTCCAAGAACACGCCACTGAGCACGATCCGCGGCCACTATCATCCAGCTCTTGCCAGCCACCTTGCAAAGATCGTCGCTCCACCTATATGTATATACCCACATACAATCAAGGAAGTTCCTGGTAGATAGTGTTGCCGAACTATAGATAGTTTGGCTATCGATAGTTGACCTCAGAAATCATCGATAGGCTAATCGATAGCTCAGTTTGGTACAATAGTATCGGTATATTGCAATACTATCGTTAGTATTGAAGCTCAATATCGTAATTACTATCTATAGTATCGGCTATGACTATTGTAACAACAATCGAGATTATCGAACCTATCGATATGTTTGCGCTATTGATAGTAGGCTGTGACACAATAGTTTTGTTTATAAATATTAATATAGATAGCAATACTATTGAAGGAAAGGTCACTATCGATAGGACAAAACAATCAATTGTATTGTTATTGCAATAATCAAGAGCAATAGTATCGATACTATCGATAGTATTGCTGTGTGTCGACAGTATTGACGGTTACGGGGCTATCGATACTATTGTATCGATACTATTGCTTTTGCTCAACTATCGATAGTCTATCGATTGACTATCGATAGTGGACTATCGAGTGGCAACACTACCGGTAGACCACTTTTCGGCGATATTCGCTCGCGTTCCATTCTGACCGCGCGTACGTACAGTAGCGTGCGCGTAGACCACAGAAATATATCAAGATAGAAGAAAAGAGTGTATGTACCTCGCGTGGCCAAAAGACGCCTCGACGGCTCCATTGCTCGTCACGAGCTTCAGTCTGTGAGTCTGCTCCCGAATGCGATCTGCGTGCGACGTCAGGTTTTAAAAACAAAATGACTCGTTCTATAATTAATTGTTCAAACACTACCAATAAAGTTGGAGCTGTTTCGAGGTAATCGAGGTATTTCCTTTCATCGGTAAGTACTATTTGTCCTAAAATATCTGTTATTAATTAAAAATCTATTTATTTTAATATTTTCATGAAAACAGTAGCGAGCGATTTTGTCCACCGCTAGTTTTCCATTGCGGCTTTAATTTGACGAGCCAGACGTGGCGTGTGTTCAAAACCAGCTATATAAAAATATGCTATTCAAACTGTCGAGTCACGTTCAAGGTCAACGTCAAAGTACCTACGCAAAATGTTACACGCTCGGTCTCCCTACCAAACTCTTTTCTTCTATCTTGATATATTTCTGTGGCGTAGACAGTTTGCAAGCGAATATCAGCTAAAAGTGGTCGACCCTGAAGTTCCTCAATCGTACATACGAGTTAATTTTATATACTTCAGTCTCATCACCGTCAGCCTATAAACTTTCCACTGCTGGGCTTAGGCAAGCCCAAGAAGACATGAAAGCTTTAACTTGGGTTTTAGAGAATGAGAAAACTGATACAAGATTTTAAAAATAAGGAATTTCCGCTGTTTGAGAAAAAGGATGAACATCGTCATCGACCCAAGTTTAAAGTAGGACCTCCAACCGTTAAGAGGAAACACTTCGTCGAAGTGACATGCAAAATTCTCATACAAAACACAGAAAACGACGTTTCGTAGTCCCCTGTTTCCTCCTTCAGAACTGGACCAATTGTTATTACTTTTTCAGCATCGGTTAAAGAAAGATATTTTCTATGTCTGTATGTTTATTTAATAACCAGGAGATTTAAAAATTTAGCGAAATTACACCGTTTTAAAACGTCTTCAGAAACAGTGGATGGTTTTAAAAAACTCAAACATACAGACATAGAAAATCTCCTTTTTTAACCGATGCTAAAAAAGTATTAAAAATTGGTCCAGTGCTGAATGAGGAAACAGGTCTACGAAACGTCGTTTTTCTGTGTTTTGTATGAAAATTTTGCATGCCACTTACACGTAGTGTTTCCTCTTAACTATCAGTTTCCACATCATGTAAATTGACCTTTCTCTCCCAAGCAGCCCAGAGCGTCCAGGCGGGCAGGAGCAAAACGCCCACCGCCGAGCAGCTGCGCTCGCCGCCCATGCAGGATATGCACAACGGGATGAATACAGGTCAGGACTCCTATTATATTATATACTTTGGTTTCCACAAATTTTTTATTCTGGGATTTGTTAGCCGCAGGTACGCAGTTCGTCCAAATTGTATTTCAACGCTCATTTCGTCCGTCTCGTATATAGTTCAACACGCATTTCGTCCAACACGTATTTGGTCCAGTATACATTTTGTCCAACAAGCATTTCGTCTAAAAGGCATTTCGTCCAACGTGTATTACGTCAATACGTATTTGGTTCAACAGCATTTATTTATTTAATAGTAATAAATAAATTCGTTTGTTTTGATGTTATATTATTAATTTTACATTCCCCTTTTTTCCCTTTTTAAAAATAAGAGTCTAGTTATCACGGTTCATGAGATAAAGCCAGCGACAAACAGACAGATAGACGGACAGCTGAGTCTTAGTAATAGGGTCCCGTTTTTACCCTTGGGTACGGAACCCCAAAGATTACAGCGGCTGGTTTAAAGCCTACTATTAAGCCCCTCATCGACGAACTGCGTAATGACGATTCACGAAATGGACGAACTGCATAAAGACGAATCTCGAAATTGACGAACTGCGTAATGACGATTCACGAAATGGACGAACTGCATAAAGACAAATCTCGAAATTGACGAACTGCGTAATGACAATTCACGATATGGTCGAATCAAATTCTTGACGAATTGAGTAGTAGGTGAACGACAAAATGCGAAATGGACGAATTGCGTATTAGACCTACGGCTAACAAATCTATACTTGTACTAGTGGCAAATGCACAAATGTACAAGTCTAGAAACCAATAAGGACCACAGATGTCATTTGAAGACGTAAGTGGATGAAGGTGATATGTCGCATTTTCGGATTTTGGTGTTTTTTTTGCGTAGGTGAAGGTTATATGTCGATACAAATGGCTACAGGCCTTAAAACTGTCGATTTAAGGCACATTATGAAAAATAGAAAGTTGAAAAAGGTGTTATGTACAGTTCAGTTTAAAAATGGCTCTGGATGTAAGAGGTATGGGCCCATATCACCAACTTCCAAAATAAATAAACAAAAACAAATGTTTTTGTAACATCGAAGAAGGTGATATGTACGGACATAACACCTTTTTCGACTCAGCATATGATGCTCGAATGACGCGATGTCACTTTTCAATGAATGAAGGTTCTATGTAACATACATAATTATTATCACCTTCATTCATTCTCGACATTCAATTGTTTTCAGGAAGCATTTTAAGAAACTAATTATATACTTATGTAGAACTTAAGGTCCGTATAAACTCTTATATAAGTTCACCGAGCATCTTGACGCCTCATACTGGCATCTCAAAACCATTATGATGCTTTACACATATAACGGATGGATAATCGCATGTCAAAATGATTTTGTGAAACCTTTAGTTGTAGTGCTGCAAATCTAAACGTAACTATACAGATATTAGCTGTTTTAGTGCATTTGGATATACAATACCATTCTTAAATAATAGATAAATGCTTAATGCTGTTTAATAGCATAATAATGAGCTATTATTATGCCACGTAAATCCATTATACAGATTTGAGCTGTTTTTAGTGCCCTTTGTTGTGTAATAGTACTTTTAAGTAGTAAGTAAAAGCCTAGTACTGCTGAACAGCATAAACGTGAATCAATGTAATTCTTGCATTTTCAATGATTAACTGAGTTCAGTTGTACAGCTAACAGCTCTTTAATCAAATACACGTGGTTATTGTAATGCGTATGGCTGTATATACATTCATTTTACTGTATTCGTAAAGTAAAACCATTTGTTTATCGGCCATTTTGGAAACGAACGTATATAACTAAAACCAGTTACTGAAAACTGGTGACGTTAATAATGCTCAATCTATAGAATCACAATAAATGCCCTTGTTAATTGAGTGATATTGAAGTAGATACTCGAATGAAACTATATCTAGGTACTTTCATTTTTTTGTTGACAGCATCAGAATCATTTTAATAAGCCACGCGCTTTGGTTATGTAGATAATAAGTTCAGAAAGATAAAACTTCCTTATCTCTAACCTATCAACTCTTTCAAGTAGTACAAAAATTCTGAAATGGGTTTAATTGTTTTGCTCAAGGATCCCCAAAATGACTTTCAAGTAATGGCACTATTTCAGTCTACATCATTTCTATTGGTATACCTGTGAATTCATATAGAACTACTTTATAGAAAATGGCACTACAGTGGTTCATCACATATCTTCTCTCTGGCCTTTGGCTAAATAACAGTATTATAAATTATGTTTTCACAATCTTATATTGCAGGACAAAGTAGTTTAATTACAACTTCTATGTATAATAAACATTTGTACCGTGGTGTTAGAGATGTTTTTGCAATAATGTAGGGTTTATTAAGTTCTAACTGTGAACACTTAAATAGCTCGTCTAATGTTTTTGTAATGCAATTAACATCTTCATTATCAAAAATATTGCTAGCTTAGTGCTTCTGTAATGCGATTAGCAACTTCATTGATCATAACAATGCTTCTTTAATGCAATTGTCCCCTTCCTTTACTACAGCTACTTGCAGACTTTCTAGAAGAGCGGAGAATTCGTGTCCTTTGTAAGGGTAGTTCCTCCGCGTTTATTTTGCATATTAATGACATGTTGTCTTTGGGCAATATTCATTGGGACATCCTGCGCAAAGCAAGCCGATGTTGTGGTGAAAAGGTGAGAACTGGTTGCCAAAACTGGCTCTCGATCGTGTCTCTAAGTGGGGATCTGAAATCCTGGTCGAGTTGAATGCCAGCAAACCCCAGGTTAGTGCATTCTCGTCCAATTCCCTTCCTTACTCCTCCCTCTCTTCAAAACTCTCCGTTACCCATTTCGGTGAACCTCAGCATTTTTGGCATGGACATCGGCCAGAAACTGAATCCAAAATGCTACATGGAGAGTGTTGTTTTAACTGCCTCCCGTAAGTTGAGAATTCTCAATAAGGTGAGGCGGTTTTTACTCCCGAGCAGCGCTGTTTGCTGTACGACACTCAGGTGCGATCGAGTATGGAGTATTGTTCCCATCTATGGGACGGCTCCGCTAAATACCTCCTCGATGCACTTGATAAAGAGCACAGGCGAGCGGTACACATTATGGAGATGCTGAGGTTACAGCCCCTCTTGAGGACCTCCAGCTGCGTAGAGACATTGCTTCTCTCGGTGTCTTCTTCCGGAATTACTACGGAGAGTATTTTGAAGAACTTTTTGATCTAATCCCGCCCTCTCCTTTCCTCTCCCGGACTACACGTGCTGGTCTTAGGAACCACCATCATACTGTACAGTATTAGTACTCGTACCAAAGATTTGGCAAGTCGTTCCTCTGTAAGACCATTCGGCTTTGGAATTCCCTGCCGGCGCATGTGTTTCCCAGTCCCGGGTCTATTAAGCGGAGCGTGAAACGGCATTTATGCAGGCCGTCATGAATGGGTGCGCTTGTTACCATGCTTATTCCACAGTAGGGAGCGCTCTCTTCTTATTTTGGAAAGCATCGGCTGCTTACCATCAGGCAGGATGCGGTAACTATGACGAGTCAATATAAAAAAACGTTAATGCCAATATAATGCCTCTGTAATGCAATTAAACAACTATTGTGAAACTATTTAAGATCTTAAGCCGTATAATTTGTGCCCAAATAATCATTACAGGTAGCCGTATAAACGTTTGTAATGCTACTATAGAACAAACTCAAAATGCGAAAACGATACATAAATGCTGTAAGTCGGCAGTTATACTGGCTATACTGCTTTGATGTGTTACTTGGGGCTGTTCTTAGTTTACGTTTTTATTGATATGGTTTAGTTTTAGAAAAAATGGGACAATGTTTACCCACACTCGTACATAACACCTACTTTTAAAAAGCTAAAAGTACAGAAAAGTTCACTTTTGTTCATGGAAGAAGGAGTTATGTTCAGTTTTTCTTTAAAATATATAATAATATTATTACAAGTGTTAAATTGATATCATACCCTTAATATTTTAGGTAATTTAAACAAGTTTTCACTCCTTTTGCTCAAAAAGACCGTCATTGTAGCGTTCTAGAGCGGGGCTAAAATAGCTTTTCTCGCCCTAGGGGAAAAAGTAATTTTTTTTTAAATTTTTGTCTGTCACATGACAATGCGCCTACAAAAACGAAAAAGTATTTAGTCTTATGTAGAATAATCATGAATAAAGACTCGACATAATACTGTTTACTTAGATCAACAACTTTTTTGAGATAACACAGCTTCAGCAAGAAAAAATTGCACAGTCTGCACATGTGCTTAGATGATGAGCCTTTAGCCCGTTAGTCGCTTTTACGACACCCAAGGGAAGAGAGGGGTTGGTAGTATTATTTTGATGAGCCCATCGCCGCTCTATGCCGTTGTATGTATGTGCAGTCTTTAGTCCATTAGTCGCCTTTTACGAGACCCAAGGGAAGGGAGGGGTTTGTAGTATTATTTTGATGAGCCCATCGCCGCTTTATGCTGTTGGATGTATGAGCAGTCTTTAGTCCATTAGTCGCCTTTCACGACACCGAAGAGAAGAGAGAGGTTGGTAGTATTAATTTGATGAGCCCATCGTCGCTCTATGCTGTTGGATGTATGTGCAGTCTTTAGTCCGTTAGTCCCCTTTTACCAAATCGAAGAAAAGTGAAGGGTTGGTAATATTATTTTGATGGGCCCATCGCCGCTCTATGCTGTTGGATGTATGTGCAGTCTTTAGTCCGTTAGTCCCCTTTTACCAAATCGAAGAAAAGTGAAGGGTTGGTAATATTATTTTGATGAGCCCATCGTAGCTCTATGCTGTTGGATGTATGAGTTGTCTTTAGTCCATTAGTCGCCTTTTACGACACTGAAGAGAAGAGAGAGGTTGGTAGTATTAATTTGATGAGCCCATCGTCGCTCTGTGCTGTTGGATGTATGTGCAGTCTTTAGTCCGTTAGTCCCCTTTTACCAAATCGATGAAATGTGAAGGGTTGGTAATATTATTTTGATGCGCCCATCGCGCTCTATGCTGTTGGATGTATGTGCAGTCTTTAGTCCGTTAGTCCTCTTTTACCAAATCAAAAAAAAATTGAAGGGTTGGTAATAATATTTTGATGAGCCCTTCGCCGCTCTATGCTGTTGGATGTATGTGCAGTCTTTAGTCCGTTAGTCGCCTTTGACGACACCCAAGGGAAGAGATGGAAAGACTGCACATATCTACTATCCAACAGCATAGAGCGGCGATGGGCTCATCAAAATAATACTACAAACCATTCTCTTCCCTTGGGTGTCGTTAAAGCAACTAATGGGTTAATTTTAAATAAAATAAACCAATTCATATTGTATTGGATTGTTATATTTTCTCGCATTCGTAGTGAAAAGCAGAGTGTAACACTCGGCGCTAAAAACCCATTAAAACTCGGTTTCTATTTACTCCCTCGCTAAAGCTCGGGAGTAAAACTACCTCGTATATAATGGGTCATTTTAGCCCCTTGTATAACAATCTACTATTGCATCATAGTTTAGTATAAAAATCACTTATGTACTGAGTTATCTCAGAAAATAAAAGTAAAACTTTAACCTCGATTTACTCAAAATTAGAATTTTGTGACTTATCACCTTCATCCACTCACGTCTTTATTTGATAGCTATTATAATATACTACAATAATAACTATAGCGTCTAATTTCAATTTACTGTGTAAAAAGAACTTTTTTTCTTGTATATTTTTCACAATCACATCCAATTTTTCTGCAGGGCCCTTGAATTCCTTGGTATCTCACTGTTATCATAGCGTAGGTTCTCGGAAAGTGCTCTGAAGTTTTTCCTAACAGCTCACCTACGCACATGACATATTATGTGTGTTTGTTATTGGTCATGAAGACCATTTTGCCTGGTTCTTCTTAAACATAAACTATATGTAGCTTAAGTCAACTAACTCTAGTAGTTAAAACGACACAGATTGATTTATTAATTTCCGACCGTTAGTAGATATTACTGGTAAGCTAAATAGCTTTTTAACTCCTGCAACTGCTAACGACATAACATTTACCACCCAACAGAAGCAACGTACGCCGTCCCCGAGCACAAAGGACGCGATCGCGAGTCGATAATCGACCGACGTCGACGCAGTAGCACCCCTGGCGGTCGATTAACCCTGCCCGCAGTAACCCCCTGGATCGACATACAGACGGAGAACAACCAATGGCAACCCGAGACGTGGGTCGACAACTCTAACGTCAGAAACTGGGCGGAGAGTGCCCAGAAGTGGGACGGGACCAATGGGAATTGGGATGGGAATCAGGAGAGGTGGGGCAACGGGAATTGGGGGGAGGTGCCTACGCCGACGGTGCATGTCGATATGAATGCGGCGTATTGGAGGGGGAATGCCAGTGTGGCGGATAGCAGCGACAATGGTGGTGAGTTTTTGGATGTTATTTATTTTCTTTTATAGTTACAGCGTGTCACAAAATTTGACATGGTTTTGTTTTTGAATATGCAATTTTCCTTTACCTTACATGATGGTAAGTGACGATAAAGCCTAAAAAAGATTTAGAAATAGTGTAAATTTTTAGGATTCCGTACCCAATGGGTAAAAACGGGACCCTATTACTAAGACTTCGCTATCTGTCCGTCTGTCACCAGTTTGTATCGCAAGAACCGCGATAGCTAGACAGTTGAAATTTTTACAAATTATGTATTTCATATTGTTTTCTGAGGTTTAAGCGAGCACTACACATTGAAATGAAACACTTTTTTTTTACGGATTAACTCGCGTTTAATTAACTATTTACATAGTTTTTATATTATCCTGACGTTTCGAACCCTTTTACAGGGTCCGTGGTCACAGGGAGACTGAGGTGTTGGTCGTCCCATTGTTAGAAGCTATTTGCCTACCGTCAATAACTTTTATATTTAACCGGTTGCGTTCAAGTTAACACAATACGAGCTAACAATATTTTTAGGTCTGGCAATGTGTTGCTGTTGGGGCCGGGATTTGATGACCTGTATGATGGGGTCCCAGGCAGGTGGTAAATTCCAACCATCCTCTCTATTGAAATTACGATGTTTTTTAATTTCAATAGCCTCGCGTATCATCCTAGGGATGAATCGTTGTTCCTTGGCGAGTATTTGAGGTTTGTCAAATCTGATGTAATGGTTGGGTCCTTCGAGAGCATGTTCACACACTGCAGACTTATTTTCGCGCCTATGCTTGACTTCGGCTATATGTTCTTTTACGCGGGTTCCTACACTTCTCTTTGTTTGCCCGATGTACGAGAGCCCACAGACGCAGTCCAGTTTGTACACGCCTGCATCTTGAAGGGGTATATTGCACTTGACAGGTCGTAAGAACTGGTTGATCTTGTTTGGCGGCTTAAAGTAAGTATTGATTGAAGCTCGCTTCAAGATGTGACCAATCTTGTCAGTGACGCCTTTCATATATGGAAGTACTGCAGGTTGGCGCTCGGCTGTGGTTGGTTTTTTGCGTTTTTTGTGACGAAGCCGCGGTACTTGCAGTTTGTTATCCTGTAGTACATGCTTGACATGCTGAAGTTCAGCAGCCAGGTGTTGGGTCTCACAGGTGCCGCGTGCTCTCTGAAACAAAGATTTCCCTACAGTAGCCAACTGTCTAAGATAGTGGTGAGAATCACCATTGAGGTACCTATCTGTATGGGTTACTTTACGAAACACAGTGTGGCTCAAACTATGGTCAGGATTCCTGATGATTAAAGTGTCCAAGAAAGCTAACTTGTTGTCTGCCTCTAACTCCATTGTGAACTGTATTTTAGGGTGTATGGAGTTAAGATGACTTAGAAAAGCAGATACTTTATCAGTTGGTAAGATAGTGAAAGTGTCATCTACGTACCGCTTATAGAACCTTGGGGTTACTGGTGCTGTGCTTAGGGCCCGCTCCTCGAAGTCTTCCATGAAAATATCGGCGACAACGGGTGATACGGGGGACCCCATAGCAACACCCTCTATTTGCAAGTAGTAAACTTCATTCCACAAAAGGTAGCCAGATGTTAGACAATGCTCTAATAGTACTGCATATTCGTTGGGCATATTTTGTTCAACTAGTCTTTTCTTGGTAATTTCAATGCAGTCCTGTACTGGTAGACATGTAAATAGGGACTGGACATCAAAACTAACCATGGTTTCATTGTCAGCAAGATGTAGGTCTTTAATATCACTGACAAACTGGTAAGAATCCTTCACATAAGCTATTATATTACCTCTTAGTGGGGAAAGTATTTTTGCTACATGCCGGGCCAAACGGTAAGCTGGTGAGTCGATCTGGCTTACAATCGGACGTAGCGGAGCCTCAGGTTTGTGGATTTTTGGTAACCCATACAGTTTAGGTGGTTTAGGGCAGGAAGGTATTAAATAAAAGGGTTCGAAACGTCAGGATAATATAAAAACTATGTAAATAGTAAATTAAACGCGAGTTAATCCGTAAAAAAAAGTGTTTCATTTTATGTATTTCAGTTGCCGCTGTAACAACAAATACTAAAAACAAAATAAAATAAATATTTAAGGGGGGTAATTAATGGCGTCAGGCGTTACTTTGCGGAAATCCATGATATACAAAAATGGAATAAAATATGTCGTGTTAATCCCGCTAACTCACTAATTTATCAAGCTTGGATGCTGCATGCAAGCACCGCTCTCTCGCCCGCAATGTATGCACATGCAAAAGGAGCGATGGATGCTAAATAAGGCATGCAAACCGAAACCCGACACGTGTTTCGCCCCTCCGCGGGGCATCCTCAGGAGCTGACTGGTCGAGACCTGCGCGCCGGAAGCTCTCGGCCCCTTATGTAGCGCCACCGTTTGGCATTTGTGACGTACTACCCGCAATAAGACGCAATAATGAGGAGGAAACTAAATTTGTTTGGTCATTCAACAGTGTGTAATTATTATTGTTATGTTTTATAATTTCTAACTGCTCCAACACACACAACCAATGCAGAATGAAACCAAATGCAGCATCCAAGCTTGATAAATTAGTGAGTTAGCGGGATTAACACATCATATTTTATTCCATTTTTGTATATTTAAGGGGGGCTCCCATACAACAAACGCGATGTTTTTTTGCCCTTTTTTGCTCGATATCAATAATGGCAACAGGTAGGCACTTAAAATATTCACAAAATACTCAGTTGTATATTTACTTTAATAATAAATTACAAAATTAAAATAAATATTTAAGGGTGGCTCTCGTATAACAAAGGTGATTTTTATAGATAGATAGACGAAACCCTTCGTGCGCGAGTCCGACTCGGTTTTTTTCTGTTTGTATATTGATATATTACTAGCGGCCGCTCGCGGTTTCACCCGTGTGGTTCCCGTTCCAGTGAGAATATCGTAATAAAAAGTATCCTATGTGTTAATCTAGCTTATAAACTATCTGTATGTCAAATTTCATCCAAATCCATTTAGTAGTTTTTACGTGAAAGAGTAACAAACATTCATACATACGTTCCCGTGGGAATATCGGGAAAAAGTATCCTTTGTGTTAATTCAGGTTATAAACTATCTGTATTGTTTTTTTCTTCTGTGGCAACACTTTTGTAAACAGCTGATCTGAATGTCTCCTGTGTAAAATTTGAAATTTAATTTATTATTTTCTCATTTTACGCCCATTTTCCAATTCAATCATTAAGTTAAGTTGTGTTTTAGTGGTGAGCGTTTCACTTTTAGTGTATTTCATGTGCAAAATCAAAAATTTAAGTAAAACTGTTTAGTGACAGTTACCGGCATGTAAGTGAACCGTTGTCATCTTTATGGTACCTACCCTTATTTCACTTAAAATCTTATAAATTTGCATAAATTGACGATTTGTTAATTATTATACGTATCTTGTTTAATTCCAACCACTTTAGTTGCGATTAACATACGTAAACATAACCTCTGTTTGTTGGTTACGTGACTACTCATACAGCTGTTTACTTGTAACCCACATAGTATTTAAAAATTTGTATTTCTCTTTTATACGGTTCAATTTTTAAGTTTTCCCATAATGATGACTCGCAAGGCCTTGTCTCGTCAGGAGGAGTCCAAACTCCAACTGACATTAAATGAATTGAAGGCTTCGAAAGAGTTGTGTGATCAACTAAACAGAGAGCGAGATGACAACGAAAGGGAACTTTTGGAATCATTAGACAGGCATCAAAAGTTAAAAAATGAGTTGGTACAGTTAAATGACCGTTATATCGATGCTATTGATGCCCGGGACAGGCTCCAAAACATTGTGGACAGGTTCGACCAATGTAGTTCAGAGTATGACCAGGCTCTGAACTGCATAGATGAGTTGAAAAAACAATTGCATGAGGCCAATAACAAAATTTTTTAATTTTTTTCTTTATTGGAAACATCAAAACTTAATATGACTGCCTCATTAAATCAAAGCTTGTTCGATGAGTTGGTAGTCTGTGCCCCCTCCATGGTTTCTGCGACAGCTAGCAGTCAGCTCACTGTCACTATAGATCTTACATGTGAGGAAAATAAAAATAGCAACCACTCAGTGAAGATTGTTGGCTGTAGCAAAAATAAACTAAAAAAATATATTAAGATAAATAAGTACATTAAGAAAACGCAAAAATTAGTTAAGAAGCACAATTTTTTTATTAAAAATGTAAAATTAAATAGAGAAAGATTGTACTTAATTGACAAATTAGATATATACTCGTCACAACTACACAATAAAAATTTAAAATATAAAAATGATACACAAATTCTACAAACTAAAATTGCACACCTAGAGGACTCGCTTATATCTATTACTAAGCAATATGATCTTTCACAAGGTCAAATAAAAGAACACATGTTGGCCATTGATGAACTGGTAGTCCTGTGTAATGGTAACAATGAAGGGATTGATTCACTCACAAGTAATTGTAAATGTAAACAGTTACCAAGCCGTTCATCAATCCCATGTGATTCTTCCTCTGTCGAATTGATTGATGTTTCTTCCAAAGGTTCCCTTACTCAGTGCACAATTAAAAATGTACCACAACTTATACCAACCAACCAGATTCCATGTAAGACAGATTGTAATAGTGACTTGGTAATATTTAGTGATGAATTTGGTAAAAACATGGGTCGGTTGTTATCTGACTTGGGACATTCAGTTATCAATTATTGTATACCGGGTGCTTCTTATCAACATATTTTGAAAAAAGCTGTAGAACATAAATATAAACCCAATAGCACCTTATTATTATTTGTTGGTAATAGAGGTAATCTGAACAAAACAAGCCTCCTAAAATGTTTAGAATGTTTGAATAAGTTAATTGTAAAGAAAATTATATTGTTTACATTACCTTATTGTAGTAGTTTGCCACAGGAGGAAAATTCTATTAGACATAAGCTTAACCTGACATTACATTTATTTTGCAAAAATGACATAATGCATTTAATTGACACTAACAACTATGTTAGTAATTTTTATTTGACAAGAGATAGTTATTATCTGCCAAATTATTTTAAGCGACAAATAGCTTTATCGCTATCCTATTGTATTCAAACGTCAGCCAAAAACTTGGCTAAACAAGTTGCTTCTATTGAGCAATGTATATTTGACATAGACGTCAGTAGTGTTTCTACTGACATTCCAATTAATTATTTAAATTAAATTATATGACAAAAGAGGAAAACTCTTGCGAAATGTTTGTTAATAAAATGAAATTAAATGAATGTAAAAATAGCTTTAGCAAAAGCCCATGTCAAATATTAAATTTAAAAAATGTACAATCTTTAAACATTGTCCACCAGAACATCCAAGGAATGATGGGCAAAGATTTGGAGATTGAATTGTTCATGAACTGTAATAAAATTGATATTCTTTGCATAACAGAACACTGGCTTAAAGACCATCAGTTCATGTTCAATTTTAAGAATCATTTGGTAGGAAGTTCGTTCAGTCGAGGAAATGCAATACATGGTGGCTCCTTAGTTATTGTTAGTAAGAAGTTTAAATTAAAGGAACGCAAAGACATAGTGAGCCTCTCGGTTGAGCGAACAATAGAAATAGCTTGTGTGGAGTTGGAGCAGTTTGTTGTATTAAGTGTGTACAGACCTCCTTCAGCATCATATGATTATTTCGAAAAAGTTATGGATGAGGCATTACATAAAGTCCGTAATGTAGGTAAAACAATAATTGTTTGCGGGGATTTTAATATTAATTTGTTAGAAAATTCCACGATGTCAACTAAAATTAAAAACCTATTTCTATCATACAACTTGAATCATTTATTTTTGGAGCCGACAAGAATAACTGCCATTTCGGCCACCTGTATTGATAACATATATACAAATGTAAAACCACTGGCTAAGCAAATTATTAATAACCTGGACTCTGATCATTGTGGCCAAATGGTCAGCTTTCCACACCAGCGTAAACAAGTGACGAAAAAGAATATCACTGTTGTACCAAAAACTGCAGGTCGGCTGGAACGCTTTAAAAGCAATCTAGATACAAAATTAAATTATTTAGAATACAATGACAACCCTAATGTCTTTTATAATAATTTTTTTAACATTTATTGTTCAGAATTTAATAAAACTTTTATTCCAAAAAAGATCTCAGTTAGTGGTACTGTAACTTTTAATGAATGGGCTACAATTGGTATTCACAGAAGTAGGAAACGCCTTTATGAACTTTATGGTGAACGCAACTATAACACCAGAGATGACTTTAAATTATATGTTAAAAATTATTCAAAGTTATTCAAAAGAGTATGTCGATTAGCCAAGGCAAACTATCTGAGTTCTAAGATTAAGAATAGTAATGACAAAATAAAAATGACATGGAATATTATAAATAGTGAAACAGGAAAGGTCAAAAGTCGTAATAATGAGTACAATTTAAATTGTGATAATAAAACCTTGACTTCTGATGCTGATGTTGCTGCAGCATTTGAGAGGTTTTTTACTGACATTCCAGTTTCAACTACAAAAGCCTTGATTTCCTCCCCCACTGTAGCTGAATCTGTTTTGAAGGAGAATGTTAAAGATTGTAAAAATAATTTCAGTTTTCAAAAAATTTGTGTTATAGATATAATAAAAACATTTAACACTCTCAATAAAAAGAAAACTGCTGATCTGTGGGGTAATTCCGTGGACGTCGCTAAATCTGTAATTATGACAATAGCTCCAGTTTTAGCTTGCATATTTAATGAATGCATTGACTGTGGTGTTTTTCCTGACCTCATGAAATATAGTAAAATAATTCCATTATTTAAATCAGGTAGCACTTCTGACCCCTCTAACTTTAGACCTATTTCTGTGCTACCCACATTTAGTAAAATTTTTGAAAAGTTAATGCTAGATCAAATGCAAATTCATTTTTATAAAAATAAACTTTTACATTGTAAACAATATGGTTTTACTAGGGGTCGCTCTACAACTGACGCCGGTGTTGAGCTTTTAATCCAAATATTTGATACCTGGGAGGAATCACAGGATGCCCTAGGGGTATTTTGTGATTTATCCAAGGCTTTTGATTGTGTTTTACATGAAACTTTGGTCAGGAAGCTTAACCACTATGGAATTAGGGATGCTTCTTTGAGCCTTCTGATCTCATACTTGAGTAACAGGATTCAAAAGGTCGACATTAACGGTAAAAGATCTCCGGGATCAGTGGTTAAAATGGGAGTTCCGCAGGGTTCAATACTTGGTTCATTCTTGTTTTTGGTTTATATTAATGACTTACCTTATTTTGTAAAAGACAGTCATGAGATAGTATTGTTTGCTGATGATACTTCACTTTTATTCAAAGTGAAACGACGACACCCAAATTATGACGATGTGAATAATGCGGTCTCAAAGATTGTTCACTGGTTTAGTGTTAATAACTTGCTATTAAACGAGGGAAAAACCAAATGTGTAAGATTTGTATTGCCTAATGTTAAGCAGGTAATAACTAGTGTACAAATTAAAGATAAGAATGTGAATCCTGTGGACACCACTGTGTTTCTAGGCATCACGTTGGATGCCAAGCTTCAGTGGGGCCCACATATAGCTAAATTGTCGAATAGACTTAGCTCTGCGGCTTATGCAATAATGAAGATCCGTCAGTTAACTGACGTTGATACAGCTAGATTAGTTTATTTCAGTTACTTTCATAGTGTAATGTCGTACGCCATTTTACTGTGGGGAAATGCTGCCGACATTCAAACTATCTTTGTGCTGCAGAAGAGGGCTATTCGAGCAATATATAACCTACAGGCTGGTGACTCTCTCAGAGAGAGATTTAAGGATATAAGTATAATGACAGTTGCATCACAATATATTTATGAAAATCTTGTGTATGTTCATAAAAATATTGAAATGTTTTCAAAAAACAGTGATATTCACAAATTAAATACTAGAAGTAAGAACAAATTAGCAGTGCCTTATACTAGGCTCCATAAAATAAATAATTCTTTTCAGGGTCTGTGTGTACGATTATACAACAAAGTACCAAATGATATTCAGAAATTAGATCTTGATAAATTTAAAATCAAAATCAAAGAAAAGCTTTATAAAAAAGCTTTTTATAAAGTGTCGGATTATACAGAAGACAAAACAGCTTGGGTCTGAAATGCTCCAAGTACCTACTCCAACAGCTATTTCTAATTGCCTATAATTAATTTATATAGAGCAACATATTTAATTAAACTATTTACATTCAAATTCATATTTTGTATTTTGTGACCTGGTAACGACATATAATATATATATATTTTGTAAATGTCGTTGCTTCTGTGCGCTGTGGTTTCTTGCGCCCGTTCTTTGCCACAGTTAAAAAATTATGTCCTGAATGGGTGGTAGGTTAAAAAATATTTGGACGTTTCAAAGTACTTATTAATTGAGTTTATTGAATAAATATATTTTGACTATTGACTATTGACTATTGTATGCCGAATTTCATCCAAATCCATTCAGCAGTTTTACGTGAAAGAGTAACAAATATCTATCCATACTTACAAACTTTCGCGTTTATAATATTAGTAGGATGTTAGAGCATACAGTACGACTTTAGAGTCGACGACCCAAGCAGTGGACTACCAAGTGTCCACCTTGGTAGCGGAGTAGTAAGCACACTCACTTCTCGGAACCCATCCGGGCGCCTAGCCAGTTCCCACGTCCTACGCGGCTGGCTGGACCGGAGGCTACGGCATCTAGGAGGCCGCCTCTACTAGTTCTCCAGACTAGTACCGGAGATGTCAACACCAATGTCCAATGAAAACCACCGGACAAAGCTGCCGACTATAAGGGAAACTCACGTTCCCCGCAGGACTTTTCGCTTCTGGCCCCTCAGAGACCGCTACTAGGCCCCGCTCGCTGTGCACGAGTTTGGAAGTCCTGGCACACAATACCAGGACAAACGAACATTCCCAAGCTCTACAGCTAACCACACGCCACTACGAGTCCAACCCATGTCCGGATCCCGCCGGAGGCGCCTGGTTAAAGGCACGACCAGCGGGGGGCTAGAACCGGAACCCCGTAGTACCTCTGAAAACACAACCGGACCCGTAGTTCCAGTTGCGATACCCTATCTATTGAGGTCGGTAGATAGGGACAAATAATAATAAGATAGGGAACAATAATAATAAAATTATTTTAGGCGATTCATTCCTTTTTCACCTACAGGTTTCCCAGAGGACGGTATGCTGCACTCCCCCACCACGGCCGCCGTGGGTGCGATGGCCCACCGCCAGTCGCCCGCCGCCCGCATCAGGGGGCATTCCCCCAACAACTCCACAGGTAGGGGACATACTAGGATATTCAATTTTATTTAGTAGCTGACGCGGCGAGATGTCGTAGATGTCGTGTTAACTTGTAGCAAAAAATATGTACGTAATTAAAATTAAGTCTAGATTGTCGCTTCGCATGCGTTTGTTACACAGTCAATATATTTGAATGAATGCGGAGTACCAACGATTTGATCCTGAATTACGAAGTTTAAGTCATCCACATCTTTGTTCTTTATTTATTTAGGACAGTTAATTAGAGCCACAATATTTTTTTTTTTCAAATTTGCAATATCTTTGAGTATATTTGAGATAAGATATACACATTTAGACGGGGATTAACGCTAACTACATATTATAGGCATACTACGCATACCTTTTTATACCCAACGTTTCGACCGAATTGCACCGGTCGTGGTCACGGGCGGACTAGTGTCGCGATGTGCTGCCTCCGTATGCGCGACTGAGTCTTCGTCCACCGTCACATTTTTTATCCAGCTACCGTCACACACAACACTAACGGTGTCCCTATTACGTTCATAGGCCTTATTCTGGTGGTTAGTTGATTGCGAAGTATAACGAAGTTGCGTTTTTGCAAATATTGGATTCCACGCTGTAGATAGCTTGTGACCGTCTTCCCGATTGAAATTATTAGGATGCTTTTTGATTTCAATCGCTTCACGCACTACACTTGACTAAAAGTGGCAATCTGTGGAGAGGACTTGCGTTCGATGAAATTCAATCCAGTGATTTGCGCCTCTTTCAAGTAGGTGTTCTGCAATCGCTGATTTATTAGACTGGAGGTTTTTATATATAAAAAGGTATGCGTAGTATGCCTATAATATGTAGTTAGCGTTAATCCCCGTCTAAATGTGTATTTATAATGGAACGCGAAAGTTAAAAAGTGTATAAGATAGCCAGTTCCTCAGTGGTTTAGGATTCCGGATGAATCGCGCTTCCGCCGTCGCAGCTTTATCGTCACTTATCATGAGGTGAGATGATACTAGTGCCAAGTACTTACACGCAGTGGATAACAAAATAAATGTGTTATGTTAGTCCTCGCCAGCGATGACATGATTTCAATGTAGGACGCTTTTGCTCTGCAATGGGAATACAGGAATTTATTCAATAAATTCATCATATAATCACGACTATTATCCCTGAAAGGTTGTCAGAAACTAGGCAATGAGGACATCCCCTCTCCTTAATTCACTAAGTTTATTTGTACTGGCACCTCGAGACCAACCGTTAGGTTATGCAAGAAGTGCCAGACGTCCCTGCGCCAGTAGAACACTCGCGCAGGAGACCACCAACGTTAGGTCTTGACGCCAAATTAGTGCCCGCCGCAGCGCGCTCTTCATTCGGTACTCATAAGACTAGTGTCTCGGGAGTCTCCCCGTGAACACGTGTAGTTCACTGCCTATTGTCCAGATAGGTAGCCGGAGCTGTCGAGCTCGCTCACTTCTCGTTGCACGAAGGGCACAACTCGCAGTTGCCACTGCTAGGGTCGTCGACTCTAAAGTCGACTCCCAAGTGTCCACCTTGGTAGCGGAGTAGTAAGCACACTCACTTCTCGGAACCCATCCGGGCGCCTAGCCAGTTCCCACGTCCTACGCGGCTGGCTGGACCGGAGGCTACGGCATCTAGGAGGCCGCCTCTACTAGTTCTCCAGACTAGTACCGGAGATGTCAACACCAATGTCCAATGAAAACCACCGGACAAAGCTGCCAACTATAAAGGAAACGCAATGAGGACAGCAAAAGGAGTCTTCTACCATAGTCCACTTTTTACGAAATAGCGACTGCACATGGAGCTTAGTGTGACAGGTGGTGAGCCCAGCGCCGTTGCATGCTGTTAAAAGTATGTGCAGTCTTTGGTCCGTTAGTCGCCTTTTACGACACCCAAGGGAAGAGAGGGGGTGTTAGTATTTTTTCACCGCTTCGGGAGAAAACCAGTTTTGGATGGATAGGTTGATCTGCAGGCGTGTGTTACTTACTTACTTTATGTATTGTATCCAGGCCGCCTCCGCAGCCACTCCCCGTCCAGCGCCAGCGCTACAGAGCGTTTGCTCAGTTCGCCCGCGGGCCGGCTGCAGAGCCAGTCGCCGTCCAACAACTCCTCAACCGGACGGATCAAGGGGTCGCCGCACAGGTACACATTCAATAATTTGACACTTTAAAAGGAAGTAGATACGTTACTACGCGGATTGAGTTGAAGACTCATTTATAGCCCAATTGTCTCATGTCGCAAGTCGTCCGTGACAGTTGGTCGTCACACTCGAAGCGCAATGGCTAAGAGATAGCTATCTCTTTTACTCGCTGTATCTTTGTTCGTCATTCATTAGTGAATTATGTGGAAATAATGTACTTTTATAGCTATTTATATATGCAGCGCGACGTTTTTCAAACGCAATTTACTAGGAACGTAACACATATATACTATGATATATCATTGTACACATTATATAAAACTAGCGGCCCTCCCGCGCCTTCGTCTACGCTTACTTAGAAACACCGTGTTACCTAAGCCATTTTGTACAAAATATCTTCAAAGTATACATAAAAAACCATCATCCATTATCGATCGTCCTATCAGTGAAGACCGCGTAGCAATCCATTGCATGGTTTTTTTTTTCACTTAAATAATGGCTTTGTGCGATCTGCACATTTAGCCAGTGTCAAGTTTTTAATAGTAATTAATATTTTCATTACTTTAAGTGGATGATAATGAGTGATAGTGAACGTTTAATGGTAAATGATTTTCCCCCAAACCCCTCGAGACCAGTGGCGTGCCTAGAGCTTCAGATTGGGGCAAGCCACGAAACCTGAAGTTCCTAATCTTGTTACCTAGGTACAGTGTTTGGTGCCCATTTGTGACACTAGCCACACATTTTACTCAAATCGTCATAGGCCGTGGCATTCCAAACGTTCTTGTCGTTTGTAAAAAATCTATTACATCTTGAATGAGATTTTTGTGAAACATTTTGAAAAAAAATTTACTGCTGCCAATTTTGGCGTTCTTTATCTCAGAAACAGTATTTATTTATTGAATAGTGTAGAATAGCTATTGGCATAGTACGTAGAGGCCTCGCTTTTTGTAAATTTCCCTTAATTTTTATTTAAACCCAAAATTGCAGAGAAAGATTTTCATAAATTGCGCGAGGGTACTTTTTTGAGCTCCTGGATTGAACTACTGTTCTAAACATATGAAATAAAAAAATGAGAATGTTATCTCGTCGTATAATGCGTAGCGGCCACGGAATTTTTAAATATTATTGTTTTTATATAGAAAAAAAATGTTATTCAAAACCAAAAAAACTTCGAAAATCGCGCTAAGTTAACTGTGAATTTCTCTTATCTACGATATTATTATTGAGTAAAATTTATACCAGAATAATTGTTACTTCATGAGGAATAAAAATGTTATAATTAATTTATTATCCTATTTCGATGAAAACTATAAATAAAACTAAGTACAAAATGCGATGCGCCGGCCGTCCTAACTCAGCTTATTCTCGCAGAGTGGAGATTCGTAATATTAAGCATGCATTTACTATTTCGATAAAAACGATAAGTACAACTGGAAAATTACTACAAAATGCGAAAATGGGCATTTTGCGCGGGAATCACAGTCGATATGTAGGCCTACACTTAATTTATTAATTATTACATAATTATTTGAATGGAAGCAACCATCAATCCAAAGAGTTTTTTACATGGACCTAGGTATTATAATTAATGCCCTAGATGACTTTTAATAGTTTGCGAAATACATAAATCATGTGTGATGTTCAAAGAATTTATTTACCTCTGCCTTTCGTATGCCAATCATCAACACGTTTAAGTACACATTTGTTTGCAACACATCACATGCCCAACACATCTAAGTTCGTCACAGAGACCAATAAAGCTACGAACTGAACTCGGAACACATTTTTTTATCACAAATTACGAAAACACGTCTTGTTACTTAAAAACAATCGCTCAGACACAGTGAAGTGTGACAATAACAAAGAATAAAAAATGGCTGGCTGCAGCCTGTGGCTGCTGCACAGCACAATCGCGTATTAACGCTCGCCTCTGATTGTTTCGCCCGAGCTCGAGCTGTTGTCGGTCGCCTCTGATTGGTTTGCCCGCGTTTAAGTTGCACGTGATTCGGTAGAAATAAAACCTGATTTGGAGAAGGCCTTACTAGCGAACTTCATAACGCAAGCTGGCTTTGACGAAGAGTATGAATTTCTCATAGAATCTATACATACTTACGCAGTATTATGTTTATAGAGTAGCAATTTTGTTAAAGTTAGAAGAGAGCGGATATACTTAAATCCGAAGCCCGGTTGCAAGCCAACTTGTGCGAGAGAGATGTAAAGCGTAGCACGATTTATAAGCAGCTTTATGCGATTTGTTTGGCGATTCTTAATATGAGAAACTTATAAAATTGATAATTTGAATGCTGATGAAAGAAAATTAACAATGGTAAAAAATATTAAGTGATTTTAATAATTGCGTTTTACCAGTAGTGATATTGAGTTTTTGTTAGGGCAAGCCGGGCTTTTCGGCTTGTATGAAGGTACCGCCACTGCTCGAGACTCAATAAAGCTGTGGGACTTTATTGAGGTCTCACACGGACTTCTTGAGAGAATTTGAAAAGTTATGTTGCACTGTTCTGTTTTATTTGCTAACACTCATGCACGTTCACGAACACTTAATAGTAAATAATCCACCATTATTTCACATTTATATCCGATAAAACACAAATTATATAAAATAAAACAAAACTGCAGAAATGACGCTTCACTTTCCCACCAAGAAGTCCATTGCATGATTTAGAGTTTACAGATTGGGACTTCGTACCATTTTTATTACGATCGCCTCCTGCATTTATATCGGCTTGCCCCCTTACTTAAACTTACTGGAAAGTGTCTGCATAATATTGTTTACACGATTCTAATTTTTGTTTTATTATTTATTCCGGACCCCGTACTAATTTTCAAATAAAATCCGCCTTTATGTATGACGGTGTTCCGTGTCAGCATCAGATAGTGATCTGAGATACATACATATCACGACTATTATCCCTGAAGGGTTAGTCAGAGACTAGGCAATGAGGACCGCAAAAGCAGTCCTCTACCATAGTCCATTTTTCACCAAATAGCGACTGCACATGTGCTCAGCGTGACAGGTGGTGAGCCCATCCCCGCTCTATGCTGTTGGATGTAATTTGCAGTCTTTAGACCGTTAGTCGCCATTTACGACACCCAAGGGAAGAGATGAGGTGGTAGTTAATAAGATCTAACATAAGATAACATTTACGACACATTGCAGACTGCGCGAGTCGTCTCCCCCGCGGCACATGGAGTCGCCCGTGTCCCGGCGGTCACCATCCTGCTACGAAGCGGGCCCTATGACGCAGCCTAACGCCGTCTATGTGGCTAACTATCCGCAGGTTAGTGCAATCGTTATTAATGCCTGAAAGTGGGTGCGTTAGTAAAAAATAATTATTGGCTACTTGACAGTTCTCCAAAAAGTATTTTAAAAATTACAAACGCTTATTTTATACAATAATAACTACGTAGATGTTGAAGGGATGATGCCGTGTCATATCTTTATCGGATCTGCACGCGTTTAGGAATGTGCTTACAAACTCTTTAACCAATACGTGAGGATAATAAATTATGTGGCGACGCAGGCCGCCACATACCTCTTACAAATTTTTTTTTCCCAAAAACAGCTTTATGTAGAAAAAAATATATTTTTCTTCATTAATTTAAAATTTCGCTCAAAAACGGTTGGTCACGTGACATTTTTCCCTGTGACGTCACACTTCAATAAACAAACAAATTTTATCTTGAAACCTGACATAATTTTTTTATTTTGCGAAATATGACGTCACACGAAGCTTAATCATGGCCGCCCGTGTTTCGGATCTTGTAATCCACAGATAAAAAATCTGAAATTTATTTTGTAAAAATTAAATATTTTCAGATAATTATTGTTAAATTAAAAACTACCAAATCCTACATATTTCATATTTTATTATTACAATTGTCAAATAGCCAATTATCGAACTTCGTACACTTTACAGTTTATTATATGCGCGATAACACAAAACTCACCAATCCCCAATAGGCCAGCGTAGTGGGTTATGGCCCAATTTCCCCATATGATTAATTCCGTGTGGGCCTCTGCCCAGCAGTGGGACGTTTATAGGCTGATGATGATGATTTTGATTGATTGTATGCAGAGCTTGGAATCGGTACCGAAAATACAGGTGTTATATCGGTAAGTACCGGTATTTTCCATTTCGGTTCCTGGATACCGATTCTTCCACGAGTATTGGTATAATACCGGCATGGTACCGTTATCTATCTGCGACGTTTTCAGTCTGTTTCTCACGTATATACCGGTATCTATCTGCGACGTTGCCAGTCTGTGACGTGATAATGCAATGCACTGCGGCCGTTCTTGTCGTTGGTAAAAAAAACAGGCTATTACCTTCTATTACATCTTGAATGTGATTTTTGAGAATTTTATTTTGGCCAATTTAGGCGTTCTTTATCTCAGAAACAAAAATACATTAACAGTATTACTTATTGAATAGTGTAGAATAGCTATTGGCATAGTACGTAGCGGCCTCGCTTTTTGTAAATTTCGCTTAACTTTTATTTAAACTCAAATTGCAGAGAAAGATTTTCATAAATTGCGCGGGGGAACTTTTTTGAGCTCCTGGATTGAACTAAACAAATGAAATAAAAATATGAAACAAAACCAAAAAAAATTCGAAAATCGCGTTAAGTTAACTGTGAATTTCTCTTATCTACGATAATATTATTGAGTAAAATTTATACCAGAATAATTGTTACTTCATGAGGAATAAAAATGTTATAATAAATTTATTATCCTATTTCGATGAAAACTATAAATATACAACTAAGTACAAAATTACTACAAAATGCGATGCGCCGGCCGTCCGAACTCAGCTTATTTTCGCAGAGTGGAGATTCGTAATATTACGCATGCATTTATTATCCTATTTCGATAAAAACGATAAATACAACTGGAAAATTACTACAAAATGCAAAAATGAGCATTTTGCGCGGGAATCACAGTCGATATGTAGGCCTCTACACTTAATTTATTAATTATTACTTAATTATTAGAATGGAAGCAACCAACAATCCATAGAGTTTTTTACATAGACCTATTATAAGATGACTATAATAGGTCCTATATAACTATGCCCTAGATGACTTTTAATAGTTTGCGAAATACATAAATCATGTGTGATGTTCAAAGAATTTATTTACCTCTGCCTTTCGTATGCCAATCATCAACACGTTTCAGTACACATTTGTTTGCAACACATCACATGCTCAACACATCTTAGTTCGTCACAGAGACCAATAAAGCTACGAACTGAACTCGGAACACATTTTTTTATCACAAATTACGAAAACACGTCTTGTTACTTAAAAACAATCGCTCAGACACAGTGAAGTGTGACAATAACAAAGAATAAAAAATGGCTGGCTGCTGCCTGTGGCTGCCGCACAGCACAATCGCGTATTAACGCTCGCCTCTGATTGTTTCGCCCGAGCTCGAGCTGTCGTCGGTCGCCTCTGATTGGTTCGCCCGCGTTTAAGTTGCACGTGATTCGGTAGAAATAAAGCCTGATTTGGAGAAGGCCTTACTTGCGAACTTCATAACGCAAGCTGGCTTTACGAAGAGTATGAATTTCTCATAGAATCTATACATACTTACTCAGTATTATGTTTATAGAGTAGCAATTTTGTTAAAGTTAGAAGAGAGCGGATATACTTTAAATCCGAAGCCCGGTTGCAAGCCAACTTGTGGGAGAGAGATGTAAAGCGTCGCACGATTTATAGGCAGCTTTATGCGATTTGTTTGGTGATTCTTAATGTGAGAAACTTATAAAATTGATAATTTGAATGCTGATGAAAGAATATTAACAATGGTAAAAAATATTAAGTGATTTTTTAATAATTGCGTTCTACCAGTAGTGATATTGAGTTTTTGTTAGGGCAAGCCGGGCTTTTCGGCTTGTATGAAGGTACCGCCACTGTCATCGGTTAACACGTTCAATGCCACCGACTCGCCCTGCGAGTTCACGTAAATTTTATTGCAGTGCCGCCGACTCGCGTGGCGAGTTCAAAGTGTTTCAGTAATATATCAAAAACGCATCTGTATTTCCTGCTCAAAATCACACAGTAGGCTAAATATACGCTAATTTCAAAATTGAATTTGGTTACTTCGTACCGGTATAAGTATCTGTATTATATCTGTATAATACCGGTACTACTACAATCCTACTTACCGGTACTCATCGGTTAACCTGTATTATAAAAACCGGTATCAAACCGCTACCGGTACCTTATTTAAGTTATACGTACCGGTAACTGAAAATACCGGTATTCCAAGCCTTGATTATATGTATAGGTAGAAGCAGGCGGCGGTCCAATAGACCCTGAAGCGGACGTGACCGTTCGATTAGCGCGGGGGGGCGCCGGCTTCGGGTTCCGCATAGTAGGCGGCACCGAGGACGGCAGCCGCGTCGCTGTCGGATACGTCGTGCCCGGTATGTACTGTATCTTATCTTATCTTAAAGATAACGAAACCTTCTCCACAGCTAAAAGACTCCCTGAATCCATCCAAATAAATTTAGACGATTCAAAATGCTTATTTTAAGTTAGTTACAATATAAAGAAATTTAGATTTTTTAAAAATACCTTATCTTGGAAAAAAGAAACGTTGTAAAAAATTACTACCTCAGCTGGGAATCGAATTCGCGTCCTCCGCAATCCGGGCCGCTGCGTTGGCCACTCTGCCACCGAGGTATTGGTTAGACATGTTGAAATTTTTCGACGCTTTTACCTTTTGTTTTTAAAACTTTAATTTATCTTATTTCATTATTTTTATTTGTATTTATCACAGTGGGGCCTGGCAAGCTCCCCCTCTCGACTACTCATTTGGATCTTTTCTGCAAATGTACTATATAATCATTCTATATACTATTATCCCTATCCCTTCCTTTTCTAGTGGTTTGACCTTATTCTTTTACGCCTCGTTCGTACCACTGTGTATAGGGACACGCAGGTGGTCATGTGGGTGTCTCTCTCTTATTACCAACTCATCTATTCTTTTGGGTGTCTAACAGACTGAATACTGCACATACATCCAGCAGCATAGAGCGGCGATGGGCTCATTATCTGTCACGCTGAGCACATGTGCAGTCGCTATTTGGTGATAAGTGGACTATGGCACTGGACTGCTTTCACGACTAACCATTTGGGGATAATAATCGTGATTATGTATGTATGTACTATCAACAAAACCGATGCAGTACCATTTTCAAAAAAATTTGCTTGGACAAGATGACCATAGTTCGTCCCGCCCCCTTTGTTTCACATTGTTTATTTAAAAGAAATATATTAGATGTTTGGCAAAAGTTTAAAAAGGATGTTGGGATGTGGTATACGGCAGATTTTTGTTGATAGTATGTACTATTGTATGCGATCTCCAGATTTTGTTGATAGTATGTACTATTGTATGCGATCTCCAGATTTTGTTGATAGTAGGCGCGTTTTATCTGAAATAAAACGCATATTAAATACTTACCTCATTAGAAGCTTATAATATTGAGATAGGCATATCCGTTTCCCGTCGTATTTTTCTTCTCTTTCTTCCGGTATATCGCTGTCTCTCTCGCTCATCCCACTCAGTGGCGTCACCAGGTGGCGCGGTGGGGGAACCAGGAGATTTCACACCCGTGCCCATTTATTCATCATTGTGTCGAAATATGCATTAAGCACCAGGCGGAAATAAAAACTAAGCTTCTAATGAGGTAAGTATTTAATATGCGTTTTATTTCAGGTAAAACGCGTCTATTAAACACTTGACCGTCATTAGAAGCTTATAATATTGAGACCTGTTTGTTATCGCCTGGTGAAAACGCCAATGTGAGAAATAAATTAAACAATAAGTGCGAGAGAGTTAATCATATGATTATGGTTTCAACTAATTATTTACAATTTAAGTCATGTAAGAAAATAATTGGCCAGTCATTGATGAAAAATCAAATAATTTAGCTTGTAAACCATGTAAACGAACATTATTATTAGGAAATAAATATTGTTTACTATTTGACTGCAATCACTTTACAGGGTAAAAATAAAAAATGAAAAACTTCGTGACGCCTGAAACAATATTTCACGACAATAAACCTTGTGAAAAGTATTAAGTAACTAATCTCCAATTACCAATAGTTAGTATATCCTCAATGGGTAAATCATATCAATCTAGTTTGTAGATGCTACAGCGGAGCAAAACACAACCAGGTGTGGCTGTAATATCCATCTAGATACCACAGTGCTTGAAACAGGTGACAGGTGAACCACTCGAAGTTTTAAATAAATTAGTTTAGCCATTTTGTACAATATTTATTGATCCTTTTAACCAGTAGCAATTTCTAGCTTGTTTGTCTGTAGTCCCTACAGTCAGTTTTTGACCCAAACTGTCGCCATAATATTACTGCATTGTCTTGAACAAAATAATGTTTGGTGTCCACAGCAAGGTAACAAAGGAGCAATGCGACAATAATATTGCAGTGTTACGAACTGTTTGAAATCTAGTTGATCCTAGGTTTGAAATACATTTCAAAGGTCTACAGACTAATATTACTAAAACCTGGAAAAAGGAGGTTTTGTTGTTTTTAAATGTTTAATTGAGATTGATTTTAAAACATGTTTAACTATTACCTCGTCACTAAGATTTCTATACAATTGTGCGCTGCATAAAGTAGAAACGACAATTTATGGTAGTGTATAGTATTGTAAGAAAGATTTAAAATATTAAGTGTAAATCTGCCAAAAACTGGACTGACTGGACCCATTTAGTACGCGTTCCGCGTGTGGATGGCGCCGCTGCTGCTGCTAACGCCCTTCCTGTACTACTGGACCAAGCACAAGTGCTCATAATGTTTTATAATAACCGGAGGCTTGAGTAGGGAAATTTGCTTGTGGTTCCATAACGATTTATCATTTAAGCACACCAAATTTCAACGTCATGTCTTGAACCTTGGGGGTTGGCAGGCCTGTGGTTACGTCTACCAGGCGTCTACGTTTCGAATTCCATACTGTGAATGAGGCAGCAAGGGGTACCACAATTAGATAAATTCCTGTTTAGGTGTGTTAGCACCCGGGGGATGACGGAAGGTGGTGCGAATTTCCAAGCCAGAGGGAAGCGTTCTCTTCAGGCTGAAAGCATTGTGAAACATCGCTTCGTAATCATTGAGATAAATCTGCATAGTTTACCCACTACTCGAGCGTTCTTGGATACAAACAGGTGAATTACTGGCCAGGCCCACTTCGCGAATATCGTTTGTGTGAATTCTGGCAGTAGATGCCACTCTAGAGTTTGGCTATGTCGAGACAGTTCATCTGCATGGCTGTTCAATTTCCCTGGAATGTAATGAATTTTGACCACAATTTGGTTGGTGGTCATTTGTTGGTTGGCAATTTGGAGGATTAAAATAAAATTGTCGCAGGCTTCGTGTTCGATGCTTGTAATTCTAAGACTTAGAACAGCCCGCTTTTATTTTTGATTGCAGTGCAGCTTTTGTTCGGATGCACTCCACCTTCCCGATAGGGCAGAATTGTTGAGTTGTGACCCCCCAATCCTGAAGCAACGGTTGTCAAAAAGAATGTTGGTGGAGGTATATATATATTGGTGTACATATATATGTATTGGTGTTTCTGATAATTTTTAGCTACCAATACATTTAACTACATCGTAAGGTAGAGTGTATTTTACCGCCCAATTTCTTCTCTTAGGTATCGTAAAAGGCGACTAACGGACCATAGATTTCACATACATCCAACAGTATAGAGCGGCGATAGGCTCATCACTTGTCACGTACATGTGCAGTTATCATTTGGTGAAACGTAGACTATGGCAGAGGACTGCTTTTGCGGTCCTCATTGCCTGGTCTCTGACTAACCCTTCGGGGATAACAGTCGTGAGTATATGTAGGTATGTATGGACGCTTGTGATTCCTCCATGTATCCTAGTATGTCCTTGCGGAAGACATTGATTTTGGTAAGCGCCCTGCGAGGGCGGTCAAACAGACTTTTTGAAGTTTATGTGGACACCAAAATAAGTAAGTGTTTCTATTACAATGTTGGCATGTCTGGACAGAACCATCTGGTCCTTATGTCTATAAGATAAAAGTCTATGAAAACATTGCCATGCTCATCTCAAATGGAAGGCATATAATTTTTAGTAATTCGCCTTTGTAGAACAGACGAAGAAACCATTGTGGGATTTGGCTATAGTCGGTACTACTATAGGTAGTACCTAGGTCTGAGAAAAGTAATTTGTACATCTCGTCTCTTGGCCGTACACAGTCCGGAATTTATATAATAATTTAACGACTTCAAGTTAAAAATTGGACGGAGTGACCTTTCTTGGGTGCTCTTTGGTACTAGAACTGGGTTAAAACGAAGTTTGGAAAAAAACTTACTGTTTCTAGAAACCTGTTCCTTCATCTGTGTCAGCATTGCAGACATTTTGTCCGATACAAGCGTGTAACAACTGTCTATTGTAACGTTTGGAACCTTGAGCGATGGCTTCAGATAAAACGGTATTCGATACCTTTGTGTTATGATAGAAAACTTGGAGCACCTATTTAGTCCCAACGGTGTCGATAAAGTGCAAATTGACCGGCTCGAAATTTCGGAGCGTCATTGTCTTCGTGTTTTGTTACCTCTGTTAGCAGAGAAGATGGACGTTTTTGTCCTGATTGATAGAGCTGCCAAGCCTATGATCCTGGGGATCGAAAGTAAGAACAGCCTCCGTTGTTTATATTATAGCTACGATGTGGTTCGTGGCTGGCATAAGTATGTCCTTGCGGAGGACATTGAATTTGTTAAGCGCCCTGGGAGGGCGGTTCATAGCCATGATGTGGTTCGTGGCTGGCATAAGCATGTCCTTACGGAGGAAATTGATTTTGGTAAGCGCCCTGCGAGGGCGGTTCATAACCACGATGTGGTTTGTGGCTGGCATAAGCATGTCCTTGCGGAATACATTGTTTTTGGTAAGCGCCCTGCGAGGGCGGTCCATAGCTACAATGTGGTTCGTGGCTAGCATAAGCACGTCCTTACGGAGGACATTGTTTTTGGTAAGCGCCCTGCGAGAGCGGTTCATAGCCACAATGTGGTTTGTGACTGGCATAAGCCTGTCCTTGCGGAGGACATTTATTATTTAATTTAATTAAAAACGGTTACATAACCATTTACAACAATTAAACGTATTATTCAAATTCAAATAAAATAAGGGACATTTAGCATTACATTAACATACATGCATCTTCTCGCAAAAACCGCGAAACTCAAGTAATATTATTACCCTTGATTTTGGTAAGCGCCCTGCGAGGGCGGTTTATAGCTACGATATGGTTCGTGCTGGCATAACCGCATAAGCATGCCCTTGCGGAGGACATTTATTTATTAAATTTTATTAAAACGTTTAAATACCAATTACAATAATTAAACATATTATTCAAAATCAAATTAAATTAAATAAGGTACATTTAGCATTATATTAACATATATGCATCTTCTCGCAAAACCGCGAACACTCATGTAATAACCATTGATTTTGGTAAGCGCCCTGCGAGGGCGGGCAGATTATTGCCACGATATAGTTCGTGGCTGCCATAAGTATGTCCTCGCGGAGGACATTGATTTTGGTAAGCGCCCTGCGAGGGCGGGCAGATTATAGCCACGATATGGTTCGTGGCTGCCATAAGTATGTCCTTGCGGAGGACATTGCTTTTGGTAAGCGCCCTGCGAGGGCGGTTCACAGCATGATGTGCGTGTGTCTGTCCCATGAACTAGAAGAACAACGCGATGGTACGCTAAGACGATAAGAAGTTTGCCCTTGCGAAAGGTAACCGTTTGTTATAGTACAGGTTTTGCTTGCGAGGCATTCCCAGTACCAGATTTAATAACTGGCCAAAAAGTTTTCTAACAGGACAATTTTTTCTAATGCAACTGTAATCTGTTCAGAATTAAACAAATGTGTGTTTGAAGGTAGAATCTTATTCAAAGTAGCAAGCATTAGAGGGTCTTTTACATTTTTATGAGTACCTATCCTCTTTTCGTATATTTATAGTTTCAGTCTACAACCTAATCACCACTGAAAATAAGACCTTTAAGAGAGGCATCAGATGTTTGCGACCAACCAGTAAACTGCGCAGACAATTATTAAAAATATCTTTTTAGTTTTAAAATACCAAAAGTTATTGGTGCACAAGATTTATCAGAATATTGGTGCTTAAGGCTTAAGGCTTAAGGCTCTCTTTTAGATTACTTTTAAAATCAAAAATCAAATCTAGATCACTAGACGGAATATTTAAATTGTTAACTGTTTTAGTCAGTATTGGTAACACCTGCGAGGTGCAACAATCGTTGTAAGATTTCCTCTAACGTCCGATAAAGCAGACACATTGTCGTTATCGTCATGAAAGGCGGGTAGGTACGATGACCATGCTTCTTTGAACGATGACGACTAACTCGAACTCAACCTTCGCCGATGCGATCGGGATTGTTAGAAGGACTAGCTATAGCCGCTTAGCTACAATTCATTTTTCTCATTATCTAATGTAAGCACTAATTATCGGTTTCTTATCTAAAATAAAAAGAAAAAGTGCCTGGAGGGTAGATACCACGTATTAAACACAAAAAACACTTTTAAAAATACTATCTTTACTCGAATGCTTTCTTGCGAGGTGCAACAATCGTTGTAAGATTTCCTCTAACGTCCGATAAAGCAGACACATTGTCGTTATCGTCATGAAAGGCGGGTAGGTACGATGACCATGCTTCTTTGAACGATGACGACTAACTCGAACTCAACCTTCGCCGATGCGATCGGGATTGTTAGAAGGACTAGCTATAGCCGCTTAGCTACAATTCATTTTTCTCATTATCTAATGTAAGCACTAATTATCGGTTTCTTATCTAAAATAAAAAGAAAAAGTGCCTGGAGGGTAGATACCACGTATTAAACACAAAAAACACTTTTAAAAATACTATCTTTACTCGAATGCTTTCTTATCTTAAAAGAAAAGGTGTATCTACATCTCTTGCGGGTAAAATAAAAAGTTTGATATACCAGATAAGTTTAAATTATAAATTCAGCGAACGGTAACACCGTTAAGTTAAGAAACTATTCTAAGTACTCACGTGTATTGTAGAAACTCACGAGAACTGTGTTGCAGTTTAAATAAAAATAATTATATTTCTTTGTCACTTGATCACTATGTAGTGCACAAGTTACGCCGACGGGAAATTTCACGCCAATGATGAACAAATGGGCACGGGGGTGAAATCTCCTGGTTCCCCCACCGCGCCACCTGGTGACGCCACTGAGTGGGATGAGCGAGAGAGACAGCGATATACCGGAATAAAGAGAAGAAAAATACGACGGGAAACGGATATGCCTATCTCAATATTATAAGCTTCTAATGACGGTCAAGTGTTTAATATGTACTATTGTATGCGATCTCCTTCACCCAGGTGGCCCTGCGGACGGTCTGCTGAGACCAGGAGACCTGCTGACGTCAGTAGACGGCATCCCTCTGGCCGGCGCTACGCACGCGCGCGCCGTGGCTTATGTGTGCCAAGCTGCTTCTAGGGGGCATGTGAGTATCGTTCCATTTTCTAATTTGTTTTTGACCCTGTAAAAGAAAAGAAGACTTCTTGGCGGGAAAGTGAAGCGTCATATCTGCAGTTTTGTTTTTTTTTTGTATAATTTGTGTTTTGTCGAATATTAATGTGAAACAATGGTGGATTTTTTACTGTTAAGTGTTCGTGAAAGTGCATGAGTGTTGGCAAATAAAACAAAACAGTGCAACATCACTTTTCAAATTCTCTCAAGAAATCGGTGTGAGACCTCAATAAAGTCCCGCAGATTTATGGAGTCTCAAGAGTTTGGGGGAATATTCACCATTAAACGTTCATTATCACTCATTATCATCTACTTCATCATCATCATCATCAGTCTATACTCGTCCACTGCTGGACACAGGCCTCTCCAAGAACACGCCACCGAGCACGATCATCTACTTAATCCAATGAAAATATTTTTTATTAATTATAAATATCTTACTTGACACTGGCTAAATGTGCTGATCGCACGAAGCCATTATTTAAGAGGGAAAAAAATGCCCTTGCTGAGATTCTTGCCGGTTCTTCTTAGTACAAGGTGTCCTGTTCCATAAACTTACGAACCGATGTTATTTCGGTTCTGTGGTACATCTTATGTATTGTTATCGCAAAATATCGCATAGTCTATGCTCGATTCTGTCAAACTTGACGTTCAAATTTGACGTTGACAGTTGCGCCAAAAAAAAATGTCAAAAAATTTCCAAGACTGAGGGGTTAATTATTGTAGCCCAAACTGAATAAATGATATTGAATTTAATTTAATTTAATTCATATCACAAAGTAAGCAACGGCCGGGTGGTCGAGTGTTCAGCGACCTTGACCCTGCGAAATCGTCGGTCCCGGGTTCTAATCCCGGTAGGGGCAAACTGTTTGTGTGATGAGCACGACCGTTTGTGAGCGAGTTATGGATGTTTATTAGTATTTATGTATGTTTATCCGTTATTCAGTCACCATAATTCAGGCTAAGCCTTGTTTAAGGCTGAATGATTGGTGAATTAGTTGTGAAATTTATTATATATTATTATACATGTTGTAACAGTTATGTACCTACAGATTAAGTGACATCCTGTAAAGGTGCAGCAATTAAAGAGAGCTGTTTTGATAAAAATAATTGAACTAGCGACCTGCCCGCGCCGTCGTCTAACTTAAAAGCACCGTCATATTTCAGCCATTTGGATAATATATCTACAAATTACATGTTTATATCGATGCCTTTTTTCTAAATTCTAATTTGGTCCCAATAGAATAAGCGTAAAATCTTTGTATTTGATATCTTTTTTGCACTGTAGAAAATGAGTAAATAATTTAATTTATAATTAAAGTAGTAATAGTTGCTTCCTATGGTTACGCGCGTCCTTGCAGGGCGTCAATGGTACCCTACTTAATTCCTTAACATCTATTTATTAAACCTGTAACTTGCATTAACTGTAACTGAAACTTTCCAGGTAACCCTCGGTGTGAGGCATAACCGAGCCGACATACAACCTCTAGGGTTGCCGACGATGGTCGCTCCGCACCAGCATCAACCGATGTTAGCGTAAGTCCAATAACTGACTTATTCCTACCTTAAAAATCGGAGATTGTTTATATTCATGCAACAAGACACATAATATGTCACCATATTTCACTCAAAATATGAAAGTTACAAGTAGTTTGTAGCAGTATTGTATAATTAGTAGTGGTAGTGTTATTGTAGTTTAATGAACTGGGCATCTAATGGGATGTAGTTTTTACTGAGATGCATGTTAAGTGCATGTTGTGTTTGTCTATAAAAGATTGTACAATTAGATGGAAAATTGAATGAAAAAGGAAATGGCCCACTCCCCATACATTGTCCGCCCCACAAAAAATGATGAATGCTACTGGATCAAAATTGAATTTCTGTATTGGTTCTTCATACTGTTCTAAGAATCAACACTATAGTCTGTTCAATATAGCTTGATACTTATGACAGGTGTCATCAAAACGACGACGTGACTTTGTAAAAGCGTATGAAATTATTTGACCATGTTTAAATAATATTATTTTTTATAATCCATCACATAGCATACTACAATTACTTTTTGTGACTATTTATTACACGTTAGATTAGGTTTTATCCGAAATAACACACATTTAACACAATTTTGAAACATTACAATAAAAAAACGTACCCCTTCACAAGGTCATTCCAATACAAAAAAATACTTGTGTTGGGATAGTAAATCAATTATAATCAATCGATTGACTTTAATTTTGTATTTATAATTCTAGCTATATTAACTGTGTTTACTTAAAATGTCTTTACTTATTTATCTTGAGTTTAATGACGATTATATTGAAGTTAAAATAGTACATTGTTAGGGAAGGGAAGAGAGGGGGGTTGTTTGTATTATTTTGATGAGCCCATCGCCGCTCTATGCTGTTGGATGTATGTGCAGTGTTTAGTCCGTTAGTCGCCTTTTACGACACCGAAGAGAAGAGAGGGGTTGGTAGTAATAAATTGATGTGCCCATCGCCGCTCTATGCTGTTGGTCGTATGTGCAGTTTTTAGTCCGTTAGTCGCCTTTTGCGACACCAAAGAGAAGAGAGGGGTTGGTAATATTATATTGATGAGTTTATCGCCGCTCTATGCTGTTAGTTGTATGTGAAGTCTTTAGTCCGTTAGTCGCCTTTTACGACAACGAAGAGTAGAGAGGGGTTGGTAGTATTATATTGATGAGCCCATCGCCGCTCTTTGCTGTTGGTTGTATGTGCAATCTTAAGTCCGTTAGTCGCCTTTTACGACATCGATAGTACTACGTTCCACCCGCTCCTCATGCAACTTTAGACCTATTTTCCGAGTATAAGGAATGAAAATCTTTAAAAGTTATTGAATTGGCACATTAGAAAGGAACAACACTTCATTGGGCTCAATTTAAATCGATGATTGCGGTCGCATTTCGATGTTCAATTTGTTTTATTTTAATTGGAAATAAACTTCGCACTACTGCATCTGTGACGGTTTGGTTGGGGGTGGGAGCCATCTTGTTTTGATACAAGTGCCAAAGTCTTGTATGCGTAACGTTTTTTCAGTTTTCCTATCGTAGTATTTGCAATTTTTTTCGTTTGTTAAGTTTTGTTTAGTTGTAATTGTTTGTTAGGTTTGCTAATTTGATGTATTATTTGTTATTTTCATTCGTTTGTAAAGTTTTGTTCTGTTATAACTGTTCGTAAAGTTTGTTGTTTTTACTGATACAATGCCTAAAAGGTTAAAAAAGACTGTTTTGAACAGCGAAAGTCGTGAGTTTGTAGTACGCTTGCGAAATTATTTTGAGCGTGAGAGCCCAAACAAAGGTCCTCTACTACCCTTAAAGCAAGTGGTTGATCGCGTTGCAGATGCTCTTGGTATAGGGCGTGCTACAGTGTCTCGCATCTCGAAAGAATCATCATATTTGATGATGCATCTACGAGTACGGCAACCACCGAAGAAAATAAATTATGGACACCTAACAAAAAAAGGAATGTTACAAAAATAGACGATTTTGATACTGCAGCTATACTCGTACGTAACCATATTTATTCGTACTATTCACAAGGTACTCTCATCATAGTCACTCATACTCACTCTAGTAATTACAGTGATGATTTAGGTTGTACACCAATACATAATTAAGGAATTGTTAATTATTAAAACATTCAAAATCTATTCACGAATTTTATTTACATATTATTATTATGTATTTCTAAAAATTAAGTGATCTAAATAGCATCCAAAATTATAATTTGAAGCAAAAACCGATTAACGACAGATAATGATATTCAATTTATAACTTCAATTATCATTTGATTCAATTACGTCTGTAATGTAGCAACCCTAAGCATGACAATTTGACACCTGCCATAGGTATCAAGCTAAAATGAACAGACTATAGTTATTGTTGTAAATAGAGAGGTTTTAAAGATAATAAGTTTTTAATATTAATTCCTTGTCTCATTTGAAATTGCCGCCAAAGATTTTAATACAATTTATATTTTTAAACATAGGAAAAGCAAAGGGATTAATCTCATACAGACTTAATATAATTTGATACGTAATACTTTGTGATATGCTATATGTATTTACGTACAGACGCCAGCGCAGAACGTGACCTACTACAAAAGGTCAAATATCTTCAATACATTTTGAACTTTATCTCTAGGGGTATAAGTATCAATATCGATTGGAGAAATTTAGTGTTGCCGAACTATCGATCGATAGTATCGAAACTATCTATAGCTCAGTTTGGTACAATAGTATCGGTATACTACAATACTATCGATAGTATGGAAGCTCTATATCGTAATCATTGTTGATAGTATCGATAGTATCGGCAATGACTATTGTAACAACAATGTACGTTTGCGCTATCGATAGAGGGCTGGGACGATAGTATCGACACTACCGATGGTATAGATTGTTATTGCAATAGCCAGCAGCAGTTCGGTATTGATACTATCGATACAATTGATAGTGCCTTCGATATTGAGCTTCGATAGTATTGATATTATCGATAGAATGGTTGTGTGCCGATAAAATCGATACTATCAAAAGGCCTTTCGATACTATTGCTTTTACTCAACTATCGATTAACTATCGATAGTGGCCTATTGAGCGGCAACACTAGAGTAATTTGACAGTTTTGAATAGGTTGATCTGCCCCCTTACTCTTCAAACCGATCCAGATAGATCGAGATTGGTATTGTGATGTAAAGGAGAATGACCTTTTTACTATGGGAGTTAGGCTAGTTTTTTAGCTAGCTAGCGTAACACAGCGCTTTAATGAAATAAATAGTAATCAATAGCAGCAATGCTCTGAATTATGAAGAAAAAATTACATTACAATATCATGCGGGAGTTTGAAGCTATCTTCATTTCTAGCTTAAGACTTTTTAGGTATTTTGAGGTTATGACAACTGTTATCGTATGACTCTCAGTTCAGTTCAGCATTTATTTATCACTTGACTCTTAACGCGGCGTTCTATAGAAAACCTTTTTTAACAGTAGTCATTATCATTTAAGAAAACACTTTTGATATGTGAATGATTAAGACGCAATAGATATCGAATAGGCTGGTTTGGTCATTCTCCTTTCGTGCCTTTGAGTTACTGCACCATCGCTAATTTGGATTCATATTGCGCGGATATTGAGTGATCTAAATGCAAAACTCAATGTCATTTCAAGAGTAAGGGGCAGCAGGCTCGTGTGCATGGTCAGTAATAATAATATATAAAATTTTATGATTTTTTTTTTGGTACAGAGCGGAACCGCCGATGCAGCATATGCCGGGCGCTTCGTACAACATTTTGCACCCCGCGCCCCTGTACCCACCCGCACACGTGCCTATGTAAGTATACGTGTATCAAAGGGGGCTAATCAATGGTTCCCTTGATAATGGCTTTTTAAAAAAAAGATCAGTCGTCTGCTAAAATCTTTAGTGCCGCCATAGTATAAAAAGTACGCACTACACAGTATAACTTAAGTTTGGTTTACTCTGGTGAAATGCAAATGAATTCAACCCATATGCAGGGTGTTACAAAAATACCCGTAAAGCCGAAAGGGGATTAAATGATGCCTTATAACAAGTCCATTTACAATATTTGAGAACCGTACTATCACTGTATGACTTACCGCCAAAAAAAATAAAACTATTTTTTTCAATGATGTGTGCAAACCCTATTTCAGTCAAATTAAAGAGTAAACTACACAAAATGTTTAAGTACATTTTTACCTAATTCGTAAAACTGTAAAGAGACACACTAACAATATGTATAAAATTGATTAGATAGATATGACATCGTCATTTTGGAAAAAAATATGAAAAAAACACGAAACAATTTTAGAATATCGATAAATAGATTTGAAATTGACAACATAACATTTCTTCCGTCTTAACGTTTTTTGAAGCCAGTACTTAAGCATAATGACATCTTAGTAATGAACCTTGGTGGATGAAAAACAGAAAAACCATTAAAGTTGTCAATTATTAAAATTGGTAGCTAGGCCTCTCTGTTAAATAGTCTATGCTAAGTTCGGTTCCCTGACATGACAGCTTATAAGGGTAAACAATATGTTTGGCTTTGATAATTTATAATATTTTTAACGGGGTATTTTGTAACACCTTGTATTTACATTTGTGTTAGTTTACTCTGGTAGTAACATGAGTTTTGATCGAATCTACCCTTACTCTGGAAGTAGTTATTCTGGTATAACCTGATGTTTGGTCGAATCCACCCTTACTTAACATAGTTACTGAGAATAAGCCGCAAGGAACCCGCAAAGGGTCACTTCTTTCTCCGTTATACATCCTACTATCCTACTTCCTACTAATATTATATATATAACGCGAAAGTTTGTAAGTATGGATGGATGTTTGTTAATCTTTCACGTAAAAACTACTGAATGGATTTAGATGAAATTCGGCATATATATAGTTTATAACCTGTTTTAACACATAGGATACTTTTTGACGTGACAACGTCTTAAATTAGGTTAGCTGGGAGACACTTATGAAAAAGTGTAACGCTCGTCGGGAACGTAACGATGAGTCACCGAACGAGAGAGAGGCCCGCCGAATGCCTTGCGTCTCTCTCCCACTAAATAGTTAAGTTTAAGTTTACATGTACAATGTTTTAGTAAACAAAATAAAACAAAATAAAATAAAATAAAATAAAATAAAAAAAATAAAATAAAAAAAAAAAAAAAAATAAAAAAAAAAAAAAAAAATAAAAAAAAAATAAAAAAAAAAAAACAAAAAAAATATATTTCTATAGTTAAAATTTGTGCAATTCTTATTTTCATTCAATTCCTTGTTCCTATTGTGCAATTTAATTATATTCATATCAATAAATATTCTACCGAGAAAAAGACGTTGTCACGTAAAATCTTCGCCCGTAAAACCGACTTTACAGGCAACCAATTTTATCCCGATATTCCCACGGCAACGGGAACCACGCGGGTGAAACCGCGAGCGGCCGCTAGTTGATGATATGTGATGATGATTCTCCCCCAGGTACGGCGGCGGCGGCGGCTGGGCGGCGCCCTACGACGTCACGGTGACGCGCGGCGACGCGGAGGGGTTCGGCTTCGTCGTCATCAGCTCCACCAACAAGGCCACCAGCACCATCGGTGGGTACACGAATACTAGTGACTTTTTTTACCTTGGGCTCAACTATTAATGGGTTTTGACCTAAGGCACCTTTTGACAACCTCCGTGGTCGAATAGTTAGCGCACCGGATGTGGCGTCGCGCCATCTCTGAGGTCCCGGGTTCAATTGAGGTATACACTATACACAATTATAATAAAATAACAAGTACTATACTAGATTTACCTTTAGATAAGTTTAAGAATCATGTAAAATCTTGTTTACTTAGGAAAGGTTATTACACAGCCAAGGAATATTTAGAAGACAAAACAGCTCGGTTATAATAATATATTTACATTATTTTTTTCTTAATCCATTATCTTTACGTATAACTGATTGTACAATTTTGTAACGACATGTTGTTTTGTAAATGTCGTTACTTCTATATTATTTTAAAGCTGTGGAGTTTCTTGCGCCCGTTCTTCTCCACAGCTAAAAGACTTCCTGAATGGGTGGGGTGGGTGGGCGGGTGCCCATCCATCTAAATAAATTTAGACGATTCGAAATACTTATTTTAAGTTTATTGAATAAAGAAATTTTGGGTTTGAATTCCCGGTCGGATCAATTTATAGAAAACAGTTTTTCTGAATTGATTTCGGATCTGGGTGTTTTTCTATGTTGATGTATATTTATCCGTTATCTAGTTTAACTATATTAACGAGTTTCAATAGAAGCTTATCTTGAGCTAGATAATTGATGTGGAATTGATTGAATTGGTTGTGATTCACTGGCTAGTCCACTTTTCACTAAATAGCCAGTGCACATGTGTTCAGTGTGATAGGTGGCAAGCCCATAGCCGCTTTAAACTTTTTATGTGCAGTCTTTAGTCCGTTAGTCGCCTTTTACGACACCCAACTAAAGAGATGTGTTGGTAGTATTCCATTAATCATAGTAGTTACAGCTATAGGTTAATAAACTACGTTTTTTTTGCATTCTAACTACCCAGACCCAGAGTTCCACTCACTAAGGGCATCCGAAACTTACAAAAAAAAAATCATTAGCCTATAAACGTCCCACTGTTGGACGCAGGCCTTCCCACACGAGGAGGTCAGGTCATACCCCACCACACTGGCCCAATGCTGGTTGGTGGGTTTTTGAAACTTTGTTGACCCGTTATTTGTCTTACATTATGTAAATACACATTATTATGTGTTGGAGTCAATGTTCACCCAAATAGTTTGAACCAAAGAAGTGTTGCTTTATGTTTCTTCTTGAATGCTTGTCTTTAAGTTGTCAAAGGTGTTAAAGAGAAGCTCGATTGAAAAAATGTTTTTTATTATTCTTTTGGGATTGTTGTTTGAATAAAAGTATAATAATGCTTTATTAATGAATATTGTAAAGTCAGCCGCTCTTCAACATTATGTACTGTGCCAATCGCTTGTGAAATAAACAGCAGCGCGCGCGTATTGTACGACGAAATACTGGTTACGAATTTTTTTTTTTTTTTTTTTTTATATAAGAGGGAGGCAAACGAGCAGGCGGGTCACCTGATGGAGAGTAATCACCGCCGCCCATGGACACCCGCAAAACCAGAGGAATCGCAGACGCGTTGCCGGCCTTTAAGGGAGGAATAGGTTTAAGGAAGGAATAGGAATTGGGAGGAGGGGGGGGGGGGGGGGAAGGGGCCTCCGGAACCCTCACTGGTCGGACGAAACACAACAGCACCAAGTGCCATTATTTCACGCCGAATATTAGTGAGAGGGTGGTATTACGCCGGGCGAGCCGGCCCAATGTGTGCTGCAACGCAGCGTGGCTCTACCACTCAGAATGCGCTTAGAGAGGGAGGCCCTTGATTCTAACATTTTTTCCATAGTTCAAATGCCAAAATCATGCCTTCGAGAGACGATTGACTGTTAAATTTGCAAAATACATCCATATAATCACAACTATTATCCCCGAAGGGTTAGTCAGAGACTAGTTCACTTTTCACCAAATAGCGACTGCACGTGTGCTCAACGTGACAGGTGGTGAGCTCATTTCCGCTCTATGCGGTTGGATGTATGTGCAGTCTTGTCGACGACGTGCAGTCAGCAGTCCCGTAGTAGTCTAAGATCCGAGTTAAGAACGACCTTCACCGGGCCGGTTAATGGATGAAAAGTATTTTATGTCAAATTTAATATGTTAAAAAATATATTGCGAATGGGTTGGCTGAAAAATTTCAGTCCAGTACCTATAATGATTAATTTAATATTAAAAAAAATATTTTTTTAACATTGCACTGGTTTGGTTTGTTTGTGTTTGTAATGAGATTATCTTTATATAATTAAACATTTTTTTTTTTAACCAGACTTGCAAATTACTAATATTGACTTACCTGCTGTTTACACCTGCCTACCCAATGTTATGACGGGAAAAAATTAGTCAACCTAACGTTTGCATATTCTGTAGGCTTCATACTTTCGATTGGTACCTATGTAATTTATCTAAAACCCAAACCAGTGCAAAGTTTAAAAAAAAATTAAAATATTTAATTAATTATATACTGGACTGAAATTTTTCATCCAACCCACTCGCAATATATTTTTTAACATATTAAATTTGATATAAAATACTTTTCATCCATTAACCGGCCCGGTGATGGTCGTTGTATACTCGGATCCTCTACTATAATCGAGTAAGTACCCGGTTGACCACGTTTACGACGGTACAATAGCGTGCGCGTATATCTTGTGTGAGCGAATATCGCCAAAAAGTGGTCCTCGATTGTACAGTCACGGGCAAAAATATGTAAACAATTGTAACTATTAATACAATGGAATAAGAGTCAAAGTGTATACATAACTGTGCTCGTGTACTTACGTATCAGAATTATTGCAATAAAAATCATTTGAATTTGAATAAACTTACCAACCAGTGTTAGGCCAGCGTCCATTAGAGAAGGCATGTGACCAACAGTATGACTTTTATAGGATGATGATGATAAACTTGAATTCGTTCCACAGGCCAGCTCATCCCCAACTCGCCGGCCTCCCGCTGCGGCCTCCTCCACGTGGGAGACACCATCGTAGCCATCAACCATCTCCCCATCCGAAACCTCCCTCACCCAGAGGTGGTAGCCCTCATCAAGCACTCCGGCACCACCGTCACTCTAACGGTACTCCCGCCCGACGCCAGAGCCGACTGATACGAACTACCAGGCGAGTATAGCCTTGTCGTTACATACCAGCTAGTCAGGAACACTGATCTTAGGCTGTTCATGTTGCCAGATATTTAATTGTAACATTCTGAAGTTACGCCCATTGAAGCTGACATGAAAGAGATGTGTCTAAATAGATATGTAAGATGGACGGTTTCCGATGCCAGATATTTAATTATAATACTGTGAACTTAGATTCGGTATTTACTTAACCGGAGTGGAGAAGAGAGAAGATGTAAAATGTAAAGTTTTATAGGTTGCTAGATATTTATTTGTAACATTCTCAAGATACGCCTGTTTAAGTGGAGATAGGTGAAGACGAGAGAAGATGTGTCAAAATAGAGATCTTAAGTTACACTGATCTTTGGCTGTTCACATTGCCAGATATTTAGTTATATACACTGAATCGGATATCTGTTGAGATGTGTCTAAATTGATTTCTGTAAAATTTTGCCAGATATTTAGATGTAACATTCTGAAGATACGTCTACTTTAGTGGAGATGGGTGGTGAGGAGAGAAGATGTCTCTAAATGGAGATCTTAGCTCTATTACTTTGCCAGATATTTAACTGTAAAATGCTGAAACCATTAGCTACTAAAGTGAAGAGGGGAAAAGATGTGTCTAAACAGAGTTATCATAAGTCATTAACATTGCCAGCTACTTAATTGTAGCCCTCATCAAGCACTCTGGCACCACCGCCACTCTAACGGTACTCCCGCCCGATGCCAGAGCCGATTGATACGAACTGCCAGGCGAGTATAGCCTTATCACATACCAGATGTTAGGAACAATTATCTTAGGCTGTTTAGTTTGCCAGATATTTAATTTTAAAACTGTGAACTTGTATATTCAATGAACCGGAGCGGAGATGAGAGGAGATGTACTATGTAAAGTTTTATGCGTTGCCAGATATTTAGTTGTAACATTCTCAAGATACGTCCACATAGGTGGAGGTGGGTGAAGAGGAGAGAAGATGTCAAAAGATCTTAAGTTATTTGCCTCTCCAGTTATATGTAATTGTAAAATTCTGAAGTCTGTATCTACTGCAGAAGAAAAGAGATCTGTCTAAATTAAGATATCTTAAGTCGTTAACGTTGCCAGCTACTTATTGTAGCCCTCATAAAAAATACATATAAAACGTAAAGTTTTGTACTTTTCCATTCTAAAGGTACACCCTTTTAAGTTGAGACAGAGGGAGAGGAGAGCAGATGTGTCTAAAAAAATCTTAGGTCCATTACGTTGCCAGATATTTGATTGTAACATTTCGAATTTAATTCCAGCATTAGTGGTTACCGGGCCTTAGTCACGAAAAAACGACGTGTACAGTCAGCAGAAAAAGTCGTAATGTAACAGGCACTTGTCAACTTCAAGTAAAGTTATGACAAACACAAAATGAAAAGTGATAAACTTTTGCTATTAACTGTACCACTTTGGGCGCCAATAGTGTATTACACATAAACTTACGATTGGTATAAGAGACTGAAGCTTAAGAAACCTTTTACACGGACATAGTGTTTTTTCTCTTTCTGAAGGCGAGGATAATAAATAATATGCGACCGTTTTAACAATAGTTTATTGCAACACAACGCCATAAGGCAAAATACGTTTGTATCTAGACAGGTAGGTAGTTGGATATAAACTTACCCAGTATACTTACATCTTACAACATTTACATGCAATACACTACATCATGATCGAGAACTTTTAGTACTTAAAGAGAACGTAAGGGCGGAAGAGATAGTAAAAACGTTTCTCAATCTTTTATTGTATGGGCGTATATATAAGGTGACTGCTAGAAACCGCAAGATACTTCAAGGGCAGGTCAGGTCAAGTGTTTTAAACATGACAAAAACAAAATATGTGTTTTTTTTTATTAAATTATTCATTTTGTGAATTTTAATTGGATAATCTTTGATTATCTAATTTATTTTAAAGCTATAACATAAGAAAGAAAAATGAAAAACAATTAAAAATAACGATTATTTAAACCGCCGGGCAGCGGCCGGCCGTTGACCCACCCGTCTGTTGACCCGTCCGCGTCAGCTGGGCGATAAAGTACCTACGTTAGTCTGCAATCAGACCTCATTTTTGTCATGTTTAAAACACTTATCCTATAACCAGCCCTTGAAGTTTTTTGCGGTTTCTAGTAGTCACCTTATATTGTTACGTTACAAACTATGCAGGTTTGTGCCAAAACAAAATGTCTTTAGCGTATTTTAGATAATATTTTTTGAATATTTCCACATTTTCAATTAGATCACGAGTAGTATATTAGTGTACCTAAGAATTGTTATCATTCATTGTTATTGTAGATTTTAATCTTCTAAAATAAAATTAAGTACTAGTTCTGAATTACTGGTGAGAGAGACTAGCCATTTTATAACTAGACTATTTTTCCCAACCTGCTTTGGCAAGAAAGCGACTTAGGTTAGAAAGTTACTGAGCCTGTATCTGTATGCCCTTTTGTTTGACTGAAACTTAGACTCTTTAAACTGGTAGCAATAACATCTTATTTGGTGGAAGATGAAAACATGTAATCATTTTAAGAGGGTTTACGCCATTCGGTTTCCCATACAAACTTCCAAGTCGAAATTTTTTTAAACCAAATAGCCAATGTTGATGAAACTTTGAATGCTAAAGTAAAACAGAGGGATCTAAATAGTTTGTTGAAAACATTTTTAGAAAACGTTTATTTAGCTGAGTTATTGCGATTTAAAGTCCACTATAGAAAGTTTAAAATCGCAATAACTCAGTTCAATAAACGTTATTTAAAAATGTTTTCAACAAACTATTTAGATCCCTGTATTTTACTTTAGCATGCAAAGTTTCATTAAAATTGGATAATTGGTTTTTAAAAATTTCGACTTGGAATTTTGTATGGAAAACCGAAATACGTAAACCCTCTTAACATGTGTAATATATTAGACAAGGTGAGCACATGTAAACATAGCTACCTCAGAATAATAACTTTAGCATAGAAGGAGTGCTATGACATTTGAGTGTCCACGCCGTTTGGTCACCATTCGAATTACATTTGTATAGGTCGCTTTCGGTACCAATGGTGTCCGGTTTTTTTAGCTTTACATTTGACGGTTTTAGCCACTTATTTTGTCTCTTTCCTTTCAATGTTTATGGCCCATTTGAAAAAATAGGACAACTATGCTAGTCTCATTTGGACTCCTTCTTTGTTTTAATTATTATTCTGTGATAGCAACCCAGAAGGTTTGTCAAATAGGTGTATAGATGTGTCATTATGGTTGTGTGTCTTGTAACCTCTTTGATATCCATATTATATAATGGTAAAAACGTAATATAGTACTCTTTAAAATGAGTTTTGTCGCTTTCTTTTAATTATAGAATATACCTCAAAAGAGAGAGATAAAACAATACCGGTTTTAACTGAATTTTTTGAATATTATTGTCACGACCAGTAAAATGTGTCTTAGATCAATATTTTTCTCCCAAATCTCTTTAGTATATAGTTAGATTAGTACCTACTTGTCGAGAGCTTTAATGTTGATGTGTGAGTGTGACTTTGTGAGCTAGCTTCCTTTTTTATTCCAACATGGGTTCCGTCCAAGATCTGATGTCGTATTTGACATTACATTATTATACCAATTTCTTTATCTGTAAGATACTCGTAATTGATTACTTGGTTTAGGCAGCTAGATGAAATGTTGGTTTTCTAAACAAGTTCAGTTTTTTCAACTAGTTGTGCGTGTTTTATGTGTGCAGGGTGTTTATTATGAATTATCATAATTTTATCTTATCTTAATTTAGTGGGCCCTGCAGAGGTCTCCCTCTAGCAAAAATTATCTATCTCAAAACTGTAAGTCAACTTAATTGACGTTCGAAACGTCAATAACCTAAACTTATAAATTTCAAAAAAGTGCGTTTGGTGTTTTTTTTTGGGAAATTATCGTTAGCAAAATCATGTTTTTTTTTCATTTTATTACTGAGGTCGTGTTAATAGTCTCAAATTAAAAGAATTCAATATACATCTTGGACACGTATCCTACTCATATTGTGACACTTATGCACTAGATCGTATGTTATTAAAATAATAATCATCAGACTGTTTCAACTTTATGATTAACTGAAAAATTTTGAAATAAAATATTGACATACTGAAACATGTATTTAGTGATGGAACTATTGTAACTATCAAACAAAAAATCTATACTTCTATAATAACATTTTGCTATCTTTTTTTGTGCTATATTTCTTACTATTTTTCTTGTGCTATCTCTATTTTTTATTCTAAATTTTTTATATTTCTTATAATTATACTTTCTACATTATTATTTTACTTTACAGTGCCAGTATTTTATCAACTGTTCTAATTAATCTAGAAAGCATTATTAACTGAAATCTATTATTTTCTATGTGATTTATGCATTGCAGCCTATTTATAAACTGTTATAATATGTTTTTATCTATAGATCTACTTTTTTTCTCTTTCCTTTATAGATATTTAAGTGACTTATTAATAAAACTAGAAAACTAGGGAATATTCTCATTAAAAGAAAAAATGATTGCTCAAGATGATTATTTTTTTAATCTTCTTTTCGTGAGCTGTAGTTGTAATAATAAAAATCAATATTTAAAATACCTATATCTTATAAATAGTTAATGTTAGCTTTTTCTAAATATTTGTATGAATCTCTATGAAGTCTATCTTAAATGTTATTATATATAATTTTATTCAATGCATAATAGTTACGTATGTGAATTTAGATTCTATCGTTTAACTTTAATTTATGTTTAAAAGTAATGTTGGCATCTTTAAAATAGCGATGAATAATTATGATGATTATTATATCGCCGATTGGACTGACTAAAGATTATTAGTTCTACATAAGTTAAGAATAGTGTAGGTTATTATCTGGTTAGTCATTAAATAAACTTTTAGAACCTGTAAAACCTATCTTCTTATAAAAAATGTATGGGAATGGCGAACTATGACGTCACTGAATATTTTTACATAAATTTTAACGCAAATTTTGTCGCAAACAAATTATAATTACAAAAATTAAAAAGATTAGAGATACGAGCAGGATTTGAACAGAGCCACGATAGCATAGTTGGTAGTGCACCTTTTATCCGGTATGTCAGAAAGGTGCAGATTCGAATCCTGCTCGTTGAAATGTTTCAATATTGTGTTAACATTTTTAGTAGCATGTGTTTCTTTAATTGGCTTATGTTTAAGTAACATCTTCTGTACCTTGTGTTTAGTTATATGCTGTTGAAACATTGTTGAACAAATAAATAAATAAATAAATAAACATTTTCCAAATTTTGACGTCACTGGTATGTTTTATCAATAAAGTGTTAATTATCCACTTTTTAAATTGCATAAAGTGTGCTATAGGACCAATAAAAAGTTTAGTAAGTCTTAAGGATCTGTTACGTGATGTATTTTGTACTTTTGAATGTTTTATAAATTATAGAAGTTGTTGTCAACTATGTTGAGAACTATGGAATTGAATCATGTATTTTTAATTCTTATAGGGAATAAGGAAACCACCGAGCTTTCTCAATATTTTAGTGTTAAGAATTTTAATTATACCTACTCCCAACCGTAATTGATAAGATAATGCAATATACAGTGCCTTTATTGGTGTCTTGCCTATGTAGAAATATTAGACTTATTACTAACGGATTTTTTACCATTATCTTTGTTATCGACTTTAGGTGTCCAATATTTAACGTGCATTATGATTAGAGGTATGCTCTACGTCCATAACATAAAAACATGGTAATTACCCCGTTTATAATAATCTAATGTTAGTGACCATGATAGTTTAAAAAGTTATATAATTATGTTAAATTAGTATTGTGAAAACCTTGCTCATTGTATTTTTAAATCTATTTACATTATATTCCAAAGATATTTCGAACAATCTGCAATTTGAAAGTGTGTCTCCAATACATGTTACAATATTGTAAGGGTTTTTATGAATAATGAACAGATTTAAAAATAAAATTATTTTTATTTTTAACACTTTTATCACTTTTAGTTAACCCGGACAGTCTTTTGGTAAGTAATCAGCCTAATAGTTACAATTAATGACAACACATTTTTTTTATTATAATAGTTTTCCAAATTATATTTGCATCTCTTTTTCTATACCACAAATAAGGTTTGAGCACTGTTAACCTTTCAGCGGATACAGTATGTTGGACATTTTCATTGATTTTCTTTTGAAAATTGAATTTTTCCATAATAGAAAATAATGTTATAAATACTTGAAATGAGTCATCATTTCAAGTATATAACATTATTTTCTATGGATGTTAAACCTTATGGAAGTCTACAACAACGCTCCAACATATTTGCGGTATTATTTTTTCAACTTAGAATTTAGCGGTCCTAACAGGCGTCCCTTCGGAACTGGGAGCGACAGCCACATCCAGGATCCATTGTGTGTATCTATCGGTTCTGGTGAAAACGTCGGGACGCGCGTCATTTCCACAGTTATCGTAATGAGAGAATATACCGACTAGAACCTCCCCAATGACTGCGGGTGCTCCGGAATCGCCGAAACACATGCCGCGGGCTTCGGCGCTGGCGCATATCACGGCTGGAAGACAAAAGGTTAAAGTGTTCAGCTGTCGTAATACCACACACAATACAATTGGCTATCTGACAGTTGTAACAATAAAATATGATATATGTCGGTCAGTTTATAATTTTACGATAATTAACCAATTGTTTTTTTTTATGATAACTTGTAAATATTTTATTTTTACAAAATAAATATGCGATTTTTTTATCCGTGGTTTACAAGACCCGAAACACGGGCGTACATAATTGAGCTTCGTATGACGTCACATTTCACAAAATATACAAAAACTATCTGACAGGTTTTAAGTTTTTTTTTTTATAATGTGGTGTGTCGTCACAGGGCTAAAAGTGACGTGAGTAACCAACCGTTTTATAACGAAATTTGAAATGAATAAAGAAAAATATGTTTTTCTTTATTAAATAAAGCTGTTTCGACAAAAAAATATATATATATTTAAATATATATATAAAATAAGCGTTTGTAATTTTTAAAATACTTTTCCGAAACTGTCAAGTACGTAAGTATAGCCAATTCAACTGTTATCAACCTCTAGGGGTGTTCGTGGCAGACTAGAGGTTGAGAATAGTTGAGATTGGTTCAAAGAATTGCGCAGTATTCTTAGGGTGGATTCGACCAAACTGGAATAAGGTCTTACACTTAGATTAAACGCCGAATTTGTATGGACTAATCTCGGAGTAAGTCTTATTCCAGTTTGGTCGAATCCACCCTTAGTGTAGTAGCGCTGGAATACAAAGGGTAGGTTAAGATTGCTGCAAAGAATTGAGCAGTAATACATTCTTAGTGCGTGGTGCGGTGGCGGCTCATTATAAGAATGCTACGAACACATGTCTTCCCTTTAGCGTCGGTAAAAGGCGACTAAGGGGCTGTTCTGACGTGATGTTTTTAGCAACTTTTTAACCTCCCTTCCTCAATAGTTATAGTAGAATAAAAGAAGTATGTTATCTTCATACTACGCACCGAGCGCGGCTTGTACTGTAAAGTCTGTCGCTATAACAACGATGTTTATAGCATTGTTGTGTTCCGACAATAGAGATAAGAAAGCCAGTCTTTTTTTTATTCTGGGACGGAAAGCGCTTGGCCTTTATCTCACCTAATGGTAAGTGACGATAAGGCCGAAGGTAAAAGCGCGCTTCACCCGGAATCCTCAACCATTGAGGAACTGGCTATCATATCTCTATTGTCGGAACACAACAATGCTATAAACATCGTTGTTATAGCGACAGACTTAGACGCCCTCCTTGGTCGAGCGGTTTGTACACCGGTTTTCATGGTGTCGCCATCTCTGAGGTCCCGGGTTCGATCCCCGGTCGGGTCAATTTAGAAATTATTGTTTTTCTAAATTGTCTCGGGTCTGGGTGTTTTCTATGTATAATAAGTATTTTTTTTTTTTTTTATAAAAGAGAGGCAAACGAGCAGGCGGGTCACCTGATGGAGAGTAATCACCGCCGCCCATGGACACCCGCAAAACCAGAGGAATCGCAGACGCGTTGCCGGCCTTTAAGGGAGGAATAGGTTTAAGGAAGGAATAGGAATTGGGAGGAGGGGGGGGGGGGGAAGGGACCTCCGGAACCCTCACTGGTCGGACGAAACACAACAGCACCAAGTGCCATTATTTCACGCCGAATATTAGTGAGAGGGTGGTATTACGCCGGGCGAGCCGGCCCAATGTGTGCTGCAACGCAGCGTGGCTCTACCACTCAGTTGGTGTCACTCATTTAGCACCACCCAGGGATCACGTGTAGGGTCTCAAGGGTAAACCTACGGACGCGAGCAACTTTGACCCCCGTATGTATTTAAGTATGTTTATCCGTTGTCTAGTAACCATTTAACGAGTTTCTTCGAAGCTTCTCTTGGGCTAGATAATTGTGTGATTGTAGGAAAGATGAAAGATAGATAAGATGGTGGTAGCTAGCCAGGCGGACTTAACAGCCCTACCACCAACCAATCGCGGCTGAGCCGTATGCCGTACGTAATGCCGCGCGCGCCTGCGTGTTTCGTCGCTACCGCTCGCAAAGCGACAGCTCTCTAATGTTTAGGCAATTGTCGCTCGCTCGGGGGACAATTCAGCGTACCTACTTGTTTTATTCTACTATGCCCTGGTGATACGTGGTGAGATTTAGGACTAACCCCCTCACGCAGTTTTTCGGAGAAATAGTACGCGTTCAACAACGGTCATATTTATAAGTATGTCAAATATTAACTTACGGTCTTTGATGATGACGGTCTCGGAGTCCTTGTAAATCTCCTGGCATTCGGCCAGAGGCAGTTTGTTGAGCGTGATGGTCTTCAGAGTTTCTAACTGACTATTAAAGTCATCATCCTGAAAATTGTACGTATGCAATATTACAGGTCCTTTGTATTTTACTTCTTTTTATTTGATTTATTTATTTGTAACAAGTATTAAACTTGTTGGTGTCGTTAAAGCCTTGTAAACAACTGTAAACTTAGCGTTGATTTTTACTATTATTAAATAATATAGCAATGTACGGTGAGCAACAAAAGTGGTTTCTCCGATTGTACCTACGGTACCTACTTCAACCTATCACAAAATGGCAATTTTTGCAATATATTTTGAACTTTGTCACTAGGGTGTAAGGATCGACATCAATTTCAGAAATTTGACAGCTTTGGATAAGTTTTGCTGGTACCACAGAAATAGATCTAAATAGAAGCACCAAGCGTGTCACTTTTTTCTGTGTCAATTTAATAACAAAATTATTTACCAATGAAAGGTTAACTTGCTGATTATATTGGCTAACCTTTCGTGTACCTATGTACAGTTTGATACGGTACAGTAGTCCTTTTTTATAATTCCACTTATGTCCGGCGATATAGATACTTACTATATGAAACGCGGTCGAAAGGTGCATGGTTGGCACGCAAGGTACGTACACTGCGGCTTCTATTTAGATCTATCTCTGGCTGATGGTACACACCAATACGCTACTCTGCTATAGAAAGTCTACGTTTGCGCAGCGCCTAATTTAGGTATATACTTACTGACTCGAATCCCCAGCTAACAATTTTGATCTCCTGCCCGTCAGGGATGTATGTACCAGGTGCAGGTATATACAGAACGCCTACGTTTCCAGTGATCGAGAGGGGGGTGGCTAGGAAGGCCACGGCCAAGTCTCCGGAGCGAGGCTCTTCTAAATACTCTGGGTGTTTGACGAAAGTAGCCACCTGGACCTCGGTGCCTCCGTTCAAGCTGTATGTGGAGCCTGCGCGGACTCGCATATTCTCTAAGACGGCGCCTCTGAAAATGAATAATTAGACAGATAGATAGGAAATACTTTATTATAACATAACTACAAAGATAAGCCATAACAATGAGCAAAAAGACAAAGTTACAATTTGGCGGTCCTATCGCTATAAAGCGATTTCTGCTAGACAACCGTTCAAGATGCAAACATTAACATGAGAGGTATATCTTCTATTGCTATAATAAAAATCAATTGCTATGCTACGAATGTATGTTCACGCATACCTTCAGAAATTATTTTCTTGTTTGTATTAACCGTGTCGCTTAGCGGTGAAAGAATACTACCACCCCCCTCTCTTCCCTTGGGTGTCGTAAAAGGCGACTAACGGACTAAAGACTGCACATCCATCCAACAGCATAGAGCGGCGATGGGCTCGCCACCAGTCACGCTGAGCACATGTGCAGTCGCTATTTGATGAAAATGCGACAAGTCGCAGTTCCATTATACACTCCGCGCCAAGACTGGTCGCAGTTCCGTCTCTCGATGTAGTGTCTTTCGAAATTAAGAGTTAAAAAACAAAGATATATTTTAATTCCAAATGTTTGATTTCTTTTCTACATCAGTTATCGTCACCCAAAAATAATATAGAATTTAGAAGTATTTACTCCGTTGGTTTTCTGTCAGATTATGTTTACTTTGTTTATCCGCCAGTACCAATTGTACTCGTACAAGTTGTATTTTGTTTGCAACTGTATCCATCTAGTGTTTAATAGTATGTGATTAATTTCAATTCCCTAAATATTGACCAAATGAACTAAGTAAATTCCTTAGTATACGTAATAACTAATACCCCTTGTTTTATTTAGATTTGACCATATGCCTAACTTGTAGTTCAATGTGTACTATGCTTTATAATATCAGTTTCGTTAGAGAGACCCTCAGTTTTGTTACCCTGTCAGTTTAGTTACAATTTAAAAATGGTTCACTTTATCTGAGTATTCCATGTAGGTATGTATGTGTGTATAACGTACGCAGGCGCCAGCCAGCACTTTAGTTTTAACCTAAGTACCACAAAATGTCAATTTTTTTCAATACATTTTGAACTTTGTCACTGTATGGTATAAAGGTGAATATCGATTGGAGAAATATGACAGTTTCGGATAGGTCGATCTGCAGGCGTGTGTGCAATCGCTTTCTTGATCGCTATCATAAAAAAGAAAAAAAAACTTTAAGTACTCACGTGAAACAGAAGCCGGAGGTGAGTACATGCCACGAGGAGATGAGGGAGCCGACGCACCGCTGGATGATGATGCCGGGCCCCGGGTACCGGTACGTGATGGCCACGATGTAGGGGAACTCCTGGATCGTGGTGGGGGTGCCGCCTACCAAGCGGCTCTCGGGCGCTGCTGTGGCTAAAATATTTTTTTATTATTTAAATAAATATTAATACTCGACTGATTCACTGATCTGATCAACCGCATGATTCTGGCATGTTTTTACGACAGCAATCTTTTGGGGTGCGATATTTGAACCAGCTATTCTCACACTATACCTAATACCAAATAGGAGGCCTTTGGCCATCGTATGTAGTAGGTACTGTACTTTATAAAACATACAGAGTAACGAGACTATAATCCCCAAAAGATTAGTCAGAGAAGACAATAAGGACCGCAAAAACAGGCCATAGTCCATGTTAATTTCGTACTGCACATGTGCTCAGCCTGATAGGTGGTGAGACCATTGCTACTCTATGCTGTTGGATGTATGTGCAGTCTTAAGTACGTCTTGGTGGGATTCTTTCAGTAAGCAGTTATACCACACTATATAGTAGAGCTGGGTTGCAGCAATACCGGAAGACCTCATCTCTCCCCCCCCCCCTCCCGGCCCTCCACAATACCCACTCCCTCCTTATGGCTGGGTCCCACGGCCTGTCTGAAGACAAGCCGCGCCGCGCCGTGGGAACGCTTAATGCCACGCCTGTCGCGGCGCGTCCGCAAACGGGCAGTGGGACCGGCAAAGCCTGTCGCGGCTTGGCGCGGAGTGCCACGGCGCGGCGCAGCCGATGGGTCGGACTCGGACAGGCGACGGCACGCAGCGGCATGCCTCATCGGATGCGTTGATTCCCACGGCCTGTTGGCGCGGTTGAGCGCGCTCAGGCCTGCCAAAAATCAGGCTGTGGGACCGCGCCCAGCTAGCAAAATACCCTTAGAAACGAAAGCTTTTAAGAGCTATGTCGTTAAATAAATTTTATATACGTTCTTATTAAGATAGAGACTCTAATAATGGGATATTATAAGTCTATTTAAGCTATAAGAGCATATATACTTGTAAAAAATACTTTTAGAAGTATATAAGAAAACGAGAAATAACATCAATAAGACCAGTAGTGTTATAAACGCACTCCGTAAGCCTAATTCTTAATTAACACTTATACATGCACTATGTAAGTCCACTTAATCTTAAAAGTGGCTTATCAAAGTATTTTATTAGATATCGGCTTATACACTTATAACTTATTCTTACAGACGTATATAAGCAAACTTTATATAATGTTTATTAGAGCAATAGTATTATACACGCACTTTTTAAGCCTAATTGCCCTAGAGTCTTAATTAACACTTAAACATGCACTTTGTAAGACCACTCAATCTTAGAAGTGACTTTACTAAGTGTTTTGTTAGATATCGTCTGTTACTTATAACTTATTCTTAAAGATGTATATAAGTCTACTTTATAAAACATTTGTAGGAACAGTAGTATCATATGCGCACTTTATAAGCCTAATTACCCTTGATTCTTAATAAACTTTTATGAATGCATTTTGTAAGATCACTCGATCTTAGAAGTGACTATTGTAAAAGATAGTAAAGAGTACTAGCACGTCAAATGTCTTAGAAACATAGATAATTGCAATTAGAATTCTAATGCATTGCAAAAAAAGTCAAAAGGTGGTCGACCAGGAACTTCCCTGTTTGTCTTTTAGCCTACTTTTACTTTATTAAGAAACCCTAAAGGTTATGAGCAATGGCCGCGTGGATTAAAAAATGTGGTTGAATTTGATTTTAGAAGTGCGGTGTAAACCTTAAACAATGGTAATGCACTTATATTGGTTCTGTTAAAGCCACTATAAGGCATGATTGGTGATAATGGCGACATTTCCATATTTTTAATTTTTAATATAATATTTTTTATTATTAAAGATACATTGTTGAAATGGCCCGTAAAAATATTGTGATTGTTATTTCAAAATACTCGATAAAATCGACTTCGCAATTAAATAACAGTTAGTAATGCGTAATAAACATGAAATTATACTTTCTACACATTTTGTAGGAAAGTGAATTAAACAGGACAGTACATAATACTTACGTTTTTAATACTCTTCTTATTATTCAGAAAAGTTTCACGAGCACTTGGCAATCCTTTCGGCGGACTGTGATTACATCTGATTACATGTCTTACTAAAAGCTCGCAAAGAGCACTACAAGTAATATCACACTTATAACAGCATTAGTAAGTACATTATAAGGATAAATGCCCATAAAGAATGCCTTTGTAAATCATTTGTAAGTCTGTTTAGTATTATTAAAGCATCAACAAGAATTTTGTAAGATTGAAAATACACTTCTCGAAACCATTTTAAGATATATTTAAGGGTAAATAGACTTATTAAGTGCGCCCAAATCCACACTTATAGCAGTCTATCGGAGTACCATAAGACTGGTAAAATTATACTCTTGGGATGTGTGTAAGAGGAAATTTTGCTAGTTGGGCGGCATTAAAGATCCTTCTCCTTCCTTAAGGCCGGTAACGCATCAGTGACTCCTCTGGTTTTGAGGGTGTCCATGAGCGGCGGACCTACTTCCGTTCAGGTGACTCGCCAGCTGTAGCTGCTCTTGAATGTAAAAAAATAATAAAACTTACCAGCAGCGACCAGAGCAAGTGCTAAACAGGCCAATTTGAGACACATCGTGTCGGGTTAGCAATGACGAGAATAAACACTAATGGCGGCGGTGCATCGTATTTATAACATTGTAGGCTCCGTAAAGACAGTGATGATAATCTTAATAATCTTTTCACTGAAGTAGCACAGAATATTTGCAGTAGGTAAATACAGGCTGTGACGCAAAAGCGGTGTCCTATTTTAAACTTTAGCTGTAGGAAATTAATCCTAAGGGTTAGTCAGAGACCAGGCAATGAGGACCGCGAAGCAGTCTACTTGTCCACGTTTCACCAAAATGACAACACATGTGCACATGTGCTCAGCTTGACAGATTGGCGGCACGGCAGCCCATCGCCGCTCTTTGCTGTTGCTGGATGTATGTGCAGTATTTGTTCCGTTAGTTGAATTTCACGACACCCAAGGGAAGACAGGGGTCGGTAGTAAGTATTCTATTAACCCTTTAACGGACACAGCATGTTCAAATTTTTCATTGGTTTATGACCTTATTTCGATTGCATAAAGTTCAAAATATGGTGGCAATTATATGCCACTGCCTTATAAAGGGTGAGCCGCACGCCACTACAAAGCTCATAAAGAAATAATTGTTATACTTACATAAATACATATAATCACGAACTATTATCCCCAAAGGGTTAGTCAGAGACCAGGCAATGAGGGCCGCAAAAGCAGTCCTCCACCAACAGTACACTTTTCACCAAATATCGACTGCACATGTGCTCAGCGTGACAGGCGGTCAGCCCATCGCCGCTCTATGCTGTTAACAGTCTTTAGTCCGTTAGTTGCCTTTTACGACACCCAAGGGAAGAGAGGGGGTGGCAGTATTCTTTCACCGCCACGCGACACGGACACGGTTAATTGTTTTATGTAATAAATATCAAAACCAACGACAACCACCTCAGAGTTTTTTTTATTATTTCTGAGCTATACCTAATAGCAAACGAATACGTACGTGCTCGGCCCGCCTGATGGGAATCGCTCCCTAGTCGCCCATGGATACGCTCCTTAAAGCTTCAGGAGCCCTACTGTCTCCTCTTTTATTATCAGTATTACTTTTGTCTTACTATGAAAAAAATCGCATGGGAATTTGCATAGTAAAATTAAAATAATACCTATTCCTCTTAGTGTTGATGGTAAGGTCCCAGTACTTAGCCCTATATGCCCGTTATCACTTTATCTAATCGTAGCGCCCTTCAAATCGGAACGCAGCCATGTAAACTATTGCTACTTGGCGGCAGAAATAGGTATGCATTATAGGGCCGCCATCCAATCGATGTTTGAGCAGAATTTTTAATACTACTTCATGGTTATATAGCCCGGGAAACACCTCTGAAACATGCCTAGCATATTCGCGGAAATAAATTCTATCCTGACCACCACTGGTGTCATCTACCTTTATATTAACCGCCTCTGTGATCTAGCCACCCCGGTCGTTGACCCAGTGGTTCCTGATAGGATCATCAGCGGGCGATATATCATCGTGTTTGGTTTGGTTGGTGGTTCGGTTAGGAGCTCTATCTCCCGGTGTACTGCTGTCCATGTGGGAAGGCTTGTGCCCAGCAGTGGGACGTTTATATGATGACATGTTAATTCCGATTTTCCATCCGCCTGTATACGAGCAGTTTTCATGTGGTGACACTACGAGATTACGCGCATTGCTAATCGTGCACGTACGAATTATCGGCGACAAAATTAAGTCCCTTGATTACATTTATTTTTGGTTCTATTTTAATCGGTACTTTAACAACTAAAGGCCAATATTAACTAACTCGATGGAAACCACGTCAGCATTAAACAAGCTTGGTAGACACAAGGGTATCCGTGGCAATGAGAATGGCTACTGCTAGGGAGGGATCAGAGACCCCATAGGTATATTGATCCTGAGCCGTTTGTATCGAGTACCAGCAACAAGGAGTTTAAGGACCACATCCAAAACAGGCATAAAAGCGAATGGAAAGAGCTACCCGGCATTAGACACGTCATTCTTTATAGGCGAAGACACTCTAAGACGGAGCAAGACCATATTTTGCGGAGGTAGTAAAAGGCAATCCCGAATAATCACCGGTGCCCTGTTTGGGCACTATGCCACAAAACAAATGCTCCACAAGATGCAACTAACAACAACAGGGCATAGTCCATGCATCACCTATTATGTGACAGATGATTTTAGGCTCTTCGCCCTCAAAGACATTGCCAGCTTAAGGCAGTTATTTTCACTGAGGAGGCAGAGTGATAGGACGGGGTTGAACAAAGATTCCAATGGGCCGACGTGGTACTGCAAGAGGGAGACCTCTGCTGGCCCCGATAAGATAAGAGAACTAACTCGATACTTACACTAATCATTATTAGCAGTCAGTAAAAGATACCTTCTTCTGGGTGTATGCCGACGAATTACGAACCAATTAAGGGGTTAACCCCCGCGCGGGATAAAATAGTTATTTGCGAGGTGATAAGCCGTAGGGAAAATTTTGTGGTTTAGAATTTATCTGCAGTAATAGATTCACTTGAGTAATATTTTCTGAAAATGGATAATCGTCAGTCCAACTTCATTTTCTGCAAGATTTTTTACGGAGGGGTTAGTTTTCCTAATAGATCATAGGGGTAGGTACCAAGATTAAAAAGGTTAGGAACCACTGAGTTATAGTGAGTGAGGTCCTAGGTTTTGCCAGATATTTTTTCAAATCAGCATCTACCCACCGCACCCTGGGACCACGATAATATGATTGGATAACCACGATTTATCCGGTCCTCGGCCATAGTGATAGCAATTAGTTCTAAATATTAATTATTATAAGCCGCTTGACAAGCGTGGTGGTCCATCAAGAGCCGGCAAGGTAAAGGGCGACTGATGCTTCTTATTTCTAATGCTGTACTGGTTGTCTTTGCGCCTCTACTCCAAGTCCACTTGACATCAGCTATGCGATTCTCTAAGCAACACATATAGACTCTGCGCGCATGGCTGTGATCTGCTGTCTCTTTCCAATTTTATGAATATGAAAGAGACAGAGTGAATTCTTCTCAGCGCTGCGGCAGCCGCTGCTACCAAGGCTTTAACCACTACCCTGCTATCGCACTGCTGGGGTGGAGTCATCTGCCGTGATAAGTAGGTACCTATAAACAATAAATGCTGCGTGACTTGTTTTTAATGATGCAGTGGATCCACTGCATTATTAAAAACAAGTCACTGGAACACTGAAGCCATTATACATTATAATGTAGGTAGGTAGTAGTAGGTCTTAGGTATATATAACTATACTTAAAGTGGATTCAACCAAACTGGAATAAGGTCTTATACCTAGATTAAACGCCGAATTTGTATAGACTAATCTCGGAGTAAGTCTTATTCCAGTTTGGTCGAATCCACTCTTAATCATGTTTTATCAAAAAGCAGATACATGCACCGAAAAGTCGGTTAGCGCCCGGTATGTGCGGCAGGCGTATTCTTTATCTTGATTACACTAATCAGTATTATTATAGGGCATTAGTATTATTAGTACCTATTACTCTTAACTACATTCGATACTTATCTTAATAATAAATAACTCCATACATACATACTTACATACATATAATCACGACTATATATCAGCGAAGGGTTATTAGTCAGAGACTGGGCAATGAGGACAGCAAAAAGCAGTCCTCTGCCATATTCCACTTTTCACCAAAAATAAGCGACTGCACACGTGCTCAGCGTGACAGGCGTTGAGCCCATCGCCGCTCTATGCTGTTGGATGTATGTGCAGTCTTTAGTCCGTTAGTCACCCAATGGAAGAGGGGGGGTGATAGTATTCTTTCACCGCTACGCGACGCGGTTTACTACTAGTTACTTCTAAATCTAAAAAAATATCTAAATAATAAAATCTAAATCAGTATATACACTATTCCCATTAGGATTATAATAATAACTGCCTCTGTGGTCTATTGGTTTAGACCAGGTCCCGGGTATGACTCCCAGCGGGGATGCAAGTTTGTACTCGGTTTGGTTGGTGGTAGGGCTTGTTAAGTACGCTTGGCTAGCTAGGTACCACCATCTTAGCTATAACACGAATTGTTTTTATCTGTGCAAATATTTTTTTAAATTATACTTAGAGTACCTACCTAACTTAATCTAGAGTCAGGCCTGGCGCACTCTGCGGTATAAGGTAGCCGACCGGATGGACGCCCGCGAAAACCCTGCAGTTGTTAGAAGAGATAAGAGCTACGCGATAGAAAGAGTGGCATTTCTGAGGGAGGAATGAGAAAAAAAAAGAAATTGGTTCGTAATGACTTCATAGATGGCGCTTAGCATAGATTAGTATGGTGCTTAGTAAAAGGAGCGACGCGAGTCCATGAAGAGCACGTGTAATGGCTGCGTAATATTTATTCCATTCCAAAATAGAAAAAGGTCCTGGACGTCCTAAATGAAAATAGGTAGGTAAGTATACTATTTTTTTATTTTTTTGGTAGACAAGCAAAAGTGTTGAATTTATTACAGCCCTTATGTAGGTACGGCTCGGCTTTTCTATAACGCTATCTATAACACTCCCTATATAGGAGTGTTTTTGAACTCATTTTAACTTTTTAATTTAGGCTGTCAGAAAATCGCTCTACATTGCCAAGAATGTGAAAAATTATGTTCGCGCAATTACTTCAGAACGGCTGCAACTTTTGGCTAATTCTTTTTTGTTGGGTTTGTAATTGTTAGGACAAGGTTTGTATGAAAGGAAATAAGCAGACATTTTTGACTAACTCGAAAACAGCTGGAACTGCCTCACATCATGGCACATCGAAGCAAGCCCTCGATCATTAAAATCAAGTTATCGCTACAATTAATGGGTATCATATCACCAATGTTTGCCAAAGTGGTGGTCACAAATCCAGGCAAAATTCAAAAAAATCCGATAAAAAATCATTCAGCCCCAAACTAAGCATAGCCCGAACTATGTGACTGAATAACGGAAAAGCATACATAATTACTAATAAACAACCATGACTCGGTCACAAATGCTTGTGCTCACCCACTGCTCACCACACAAACATTTGCCCCTACCGGGATTCGAACCCGGGATCGTGGATTGCGCATAAATACTTTGCCCGACCGGAAATTTTTGGTCACGGCATCGGCAGGACCTCGTCGCACTATCGATGGATTCGAGTTAAAAGTTTTAACATAGGTAGGTACATAGGTACTGTTTTAACGTAATGCTGGGGCCACATCTATCGCGCTGGCGCGCTAATTCGACGCGTCTGGCCGAACACTTCGTCTTAGCGCGATGCATCATCACGTTAACGCGCTACTGTGTCGCGTAGTAAAGCGACAATGGAACACGAAGGTTTTTAGCGCGCTATAATGTGGCCCCAGCATAATGATGGCTAGTGATAGTAAACTCTACTACATCTAACTAACATCAATCGCCCAATAGTTAAAGGCGATCCGTTAGTGTTTAAAAATATGATCATATCAATATTAGATTGACCATGCATGGTTCGCCTAATGCAAACAAAACTTAAAGCCTAGCTCACATCCGCGGGTCTATCGGCTAAAAAGGTTAAGGACTAAGGACATAGGCTTCATTTGACATTTGAAGCCTATATTTTGTCCTTATATGGGCATATTTTGGGCTTCAAATGTCAAACGAAGCCCATGTCCATATTCATATTTTTTAGCCGATAGGGTAGCTGGGCTAGTAATTTAGTAGAGCAGAAGTACCTAATTGCTTTCATCTTATATGTACCTATACAATACTGCGGGTGGAGCATATCTGCCGTGTGCCGGATGAATTATGGGCGAGGGCCACCACCAGCCACCACCTAACTGGGTCCCACTCCCACGTGAGGCCTTGTGGTTATACGGCAGCGAGGCGTAGGTGGAGGGACGAGCTTGATGCTTATTCGAAGCAGTGTGACCATCTCAAAAATGGCGAATCTGCCCAAAACTGGCAAAAAAATCTGACAAAATCTGCCAAACCCGTCTCCAGAAAATACGGACAGATCATACGTCTAAAATAGTTGGGGCATTCCAAAGCTACTGGTGGGACTTTATCGTGCGATACGTAAATATTATTTAGAATAAACGGGAGACTCCCGTACCAAAGAGAGAATTCAACTCTCGTAACCTATATAGCATGCAACCAAATTCTGCCACTTTTTTAAATCGTCAGCATAGTCTGCCACAGTTAAAATTTAAGTGCCAAATCTGTCCAAATGGCCGAAATCTGCCACAAATGGTCACACTAAATTGCTCCAAAGCATAGCAAGAGACCGCAAATATTGGATAGAGGGGAGGGGAGGCCTTTGCCCAGTGGGACAATATGGGACAATATGTGGGAAAACTTAATAATCTAAATAAGCAAAGTTGTGTTAGTAAATTAGTTGAGTAGCGATAGGTAATTGCTAATAAAATTACAAGACTTAAGGGGCTACCACACTGTTGTAAACAAGCCTTTCCCACCAGGTCACCTTGGCGGGAGGCTCGTTTACAACTTGTTGTGAAACGAGCTTCCACTTGGTTTGCCACAGTCCACAGTGTTGCCATTTTTAGCAGGATCCTGCTTTATTAGTATTTTTAAGAGTAAAAGGACATCGGGCAAATTCCTTTGACAATAGACCCAAAAATGTATAGCATTTCTGTTTGTACCACAATGTAGGTATGTAAGTAGTGGACCGTGGACACTATTCAGAGTTTAATAAACTATCGATGGATTCGAGTTAAAAGTTTTAACATAGGTAGGTACATAGGTACTGTTTTAACGTAATGCTGGGGCCACATCTATCGCGCTGGCGCGCTAATTCGACGCGTCTGGCCGAACACTTCGTCTTAGCGCGATGCATCATCGCGTTAACGCGCTACTGTGTCGCGTAGTAAAGCGACAATGGAACACGAAGGTTTTTAGCGCGCTATAATGTGGCCCCAGCATAATGATGGCTAGTGATAGTAAACTCTACTACATCTAACTAACATCAATCGCCCAATAGTTAAAGGCGATCCGTTAGTGTTTAAAAATATGATCATATCAATATTAGATTGACCATGCATGGTTCGCCTAATGCAAACAAAACTTAAAGCCTAGCTCACATCCGCGGGTCTATCGGCTAAAAAGGTTAAGGACTAAGGACATAGGCTTCATTTGACATTTGAAGCCTATATTTTGTCCTTATATGGGCATATTTTGGGCTTCAAATGTCAAACGAAGCCCATGTCCATATTCATATTTTTTAGCCGATAGGGTAGCTGGGCTAGTAATTTAGTAGAGCAGAAGTACCTAATTGCTTTCATCTTATATGTACCTATACAATACTGCGGGTGGAGCATATCTGCCGTGTGCCGGATGAGTTATGGGCGAGGGCCACCACCAGCCACCACCTAACTGGGTCCCACTCCCACGTGAGGCCTTGTGGTTATACGGCAGCGAGGCGTAGGTGGAGGGACGAGCTTGATGCTTATTCGAAGCAGTGTGACCATCTCAAAAATGGCGAATCTGCCCAAAACTGGCAAAAATATCTGACAAAATCTGCCAAACCCGTCTCCAGAAAATACGGACAGATCATACGTCTAAAATAGTTGGGGCATTCCAAAGCTACTGGTGGGACTTTATCGTGCGATACGTAAATATTATTTAGAATAAACGGGAGACTCCCGTACCAAAGAGAGAATTCAACTCTCGTAACCTATATAGCATGCAACCAAATTCTGCCACTTTTTTAAATCGTCAGCATAGTCTGCCACAGTTAAAATTTAAGTGCCAAATCTGTCCAAATGGCCGAAATCTGCCACAAATGGTCACACTAAATTGCTCCAAAGCATAGCAAGAGACCGCAAATATTGGATAGAGGGGAGGGGAGGCCTTTGCCCAGTGGGACAATATGGGACAATATGTGGGAAAACTTAATAATCTAAATAAGCAAAGTTGTGTTAGTAAATTAGTTGAGTAGCGATAGGTAATTGCTAATAAAATTACAAGACTTAAGGGGCTACCACACTGTTGTAAACAAGCCTTTCCCACCAGGTCACCTTGGCGGGAGGCTCGTTTACAACTTGTTGTGAAACGAGCTTCCACTTGGTTTGCCACAGTCCACAGTGTTGCCATTTTTAGCAGGATCCTGCTTTATTAGTATTTTTAAGAGTAAAAGGACATCGGGTAAATTCCTTTGACAATAGACCCAAAAATGTATAGCATTTCTGTTTGTACCACAATGTAGGTATGTAAGTAGTGGACCGTGGACACTATTCAGAGTTTAATAAACTATCGATGGATTCGAGTCAAAAGTTTTAACATAGGTAGGTACATAGGTACTGTTTTAACGTAATGCTGGGGCCACATCTATCGCGCTGGCGCGCTAATTCGACGCGTCTGGCCGAACACTTCGTCTTAGCGCGATGCATCATCGCGTTAACGCGCTACTGTGTCGCGTAGTAAAGCGACAATGGAACACGAAGGTTTTTAGCGCGCTATAATGTGGCCCCAGCATAATGATGGCTAGTGATAGTAAACTCTACTACATCTAACTAACATCAATCGCCCAATAGTTAAAGGCGATCCGTTAGTGTTTAAAAATATGATCATATCAATATTAGATTGACCATGCATGGTTCGCCTAATGCAAACAAAACTTAAAGCCTAGCTCACATCCGCGGGTCTATCGGCTAAAAAGGTTAAGGACTAAGGACATAGGCTTCATTTGACATTTGAAGCCTATATTTTGTCCTTATATGGGCATATTTTGGGCTTCAAATGTCAAACGAAGCCCATGTCCATATTCATATTTTTTAGCCGATAGGGTAGCTGGGCTAGTAATTTAGTAGAGCAGAAGTACCTAATTGCTTTCATCTTATATGTACCTATACAATACTGCGGGTGGAGCATATCTGCCGTGTGCCGGATGAGTTATGGGCGAGGGCCACCACCAGCCACCACCTAACTGGGTCCCACTCCCACGTGAGGCCTTGTGGTTATACGGCAGCGAGGCGTAGGTGGAGGGACGAGCTTGATGCTTATTCGAAGCAGTGTGACCATCTCAAAAATGGCGAATCTGCCCAAAACTGGCAAAAAAATCTGACAAAATCTGCCAAACCCGTCTCCAGAAAATACGGACAGATCATACGTCTAAAATAGTTGGGGCATTCCAAAGCTACTGGTGGGACTTTATCGTGCGATACGTAAATATTATTTAGAATAAACGGGAGACTCCCGTACCAAAGAGAGAATTCAACTCTCGTAACCTATTATATAGCATGCAACCAAATTCTGCCACTTTTTTAAATCGTCAGCATAGTCTGCCACAGTTAAAATTTAAGTGCCAAATCTGTCCAAATGGCCGAAATCTGCCACAAATGGTCACACTAAATTGCTCCAAAGCATAGCAAGAGACCGCAAATATTGGATAGAGGGGAGGGGAGGCCTTTGCCCAGTGGGACAATATGGGACAATATGTGGGAAAACTTAATAATCTAAATAAGCAAAGTTGTGTTAGTAAATTAGTTGAGTAGCGATAGGTAATTGCTAATAAAATTACAAGACTTAAGGGGCTACCACACTGTTGTAAACAAGCCTTTCCCACCAGGTCACCTTGGCGGGAGGCTCGTTTACAACTTGTTGTGAAACGAGCTTCCACTTGGTTTGCCACAGTCCACAGTGTTGCCATTTTTAGCAGGATCCTGCTTTATTAGTATTTTTAAGAGTAAAAGGACATCGGGCAAATTCCTTTGACAATAGACCCAAAAAGACCCAAAAGTATAGCATTTCTGTTTGTACCACAATGTAGGTATGTAAGTAGTGGACCGTGGACACTATTCAGAGTTTAATAAACATTTTTATTAGAAGAGATATTCACGTATGAAATAATTTTTATTGGTAACACTGACACTAAAATAGTAACACTTGTAACTCAAACGAAACGTTTCGTTATGTGCTAAATAAACATAGTGTTCTCGAAAAAATTTGCTAAAAGTGGACGTACCGATTTAAATTATAATTATTTATTATGCTTTCTTGTTGTACACAAAGATCTTAAATATCAAACACGATACGGATGGAGCGTGTTGAATTCTGTTCTGTTCATTTAATCATGTGGTTGTTACCAAACGCTTCAGTTGACTGTCATTGACAATGCCAGTGACAGCCGACAGGCTGACTGACAGATCGAAAATGACATGGCATTCAAATCAAAGCGATACCCATTTTCAAGTATTTGCCTAAGCTATAATAACAATAAAAATCTAAAAGTTAGATTTCTCTAACTTCAGAACTATTTCTCTGAGAAATCCAATCCAACCAACTTCTGTCACAACATCTAAACAATGTCATCTGATGCAATGCGCCTTGTTCTTACGCAAAAAAATAGTGATGGCGGCCACAAAATGACCGTTTCATAGTTCTATTTTTGTTTTCTAATTAATTAATTTCAGCCAATTGTAGGAGTTTCAAAATAAAGTTGATACTGATTTAGGTATATAATTACACATAGTGCATATAGATAATAAAAATAAGTTTATACATTTTCGGGTCAAATGTGCCTGATGTCCTTTAGGCTACAGCAGGATGTTAAGCATTGTCGTAAAATTTAGCATATTTGAAATATTTTGTTTTACTTGCGAATTTAAATAGCGCTATTGGCATCCCTTCCTTGATATACCTAAGTAGTGAGGCAATTTAAAAAAAAAGATTAATTTACTGGAGAAAAACGCGATTAAATTTATATAATTATTAGCTAAATATGAGCTTTTATAGATGTAAAAAATACCGCGCTGTACGTACATTAATATATACGAACTTGGCTTTTTCCAGTAACCACGTTGTTTGTAGGTTGAAGATAGCGGTTTGTGTGTAATGGTGTTTAAGGCAGTGGCAACACAGCGGTTTTCAACGCGCGCCCGCAAACAAAGGTCGTGGAAAGGTTGACCGAAATGTCGTTGAAAACAACCTACCACACTGTTGTAAACGGCTGTTGTAAACGTCGGTGGTAGCCCTTATAGATGCGAAATCAGCATAAGTGACAAATTGTTCACACCTTCGACACTAGGTAGCGCTGATTCAGTCTCATGGGGACATATTATAACCATGAGGCATGGTCTTATACCTACAAATCGCTTTATAACAAAGACATTAAACTTTATAATCTTTATAATATACCTATTAGTGAGAGAAAAATAATGTGCCGAAAAATATACATGGACGTAATGGTGCCGTAACGGTGCCATAACTTTCCATCGTGTGTCGGAAAAGGTTCATCTCTTACCTAAAATAAAACGCTTTTGATAAAACCTTCTTAAACATAGTTAACAAAAAAAAAATTGTCACATTCTCTGTGTAAAAAAATATTTTGACATTTAAATCTAGCTCAAATCTAGCACCAAAATTAAAGTTTTACTGATACACTATAAAATAAAATCGCACAATTATGGGAAACAGTAACGTAAGAAGTATAATACATACGCAATCTTGAAGAGCAACATATAAGTTCAGAAGGCGACAGGGACTATTGGTATCTATCTCAATGACAGGGACTTTTGCAAGGAATACAAAAAATAATGGGAAACCAAGGAACGTAATGAAACCAAGGCCCTCTAAGAAATCTCAACCACGGCTTACTAAATCATCACGCGACGACTTTAGAAGACCGCGCCGGTATCTTTTAGAAAATGAAATGTCAATTTTGTTTGCGATTTTGTCCAATGACAGCCATCATCCAAGCTATTCGAATAGGAAATCGTATCACATCAAACGTTGTCATTCGAAACAGAATAACAGACTGCCTTGCAAAGAACGGCCATGTGGTAGAGTCAAGTCGTTTCCGTGTGTTACGTACTGATATGCGATTCTCTAAGCGACACATAGACGCTGCACGCATGGCTGTGATCTGCTGTCTCTTTCCAATTCTATAAATATGAAAGAGACAGAGTCATTTGGCAGCCGCAGCTATTAAGGCTTAGAGAATCGCACGGCTGTCAGGAGTGTAATAAAATGTTGTCAGCAGCAGATGTACCCGTTAAGAGCCATAGTGTAGCCGTATAATGAATAAGTAAATCAAAAATAAATGTGTGATAATAAAACAATTTAATCTAATTAAATTATTCTAAAATAATGATGACGTTTAATTTTAGGGAGTATGTAGCGGAATTATGGCAACACCAAAACAGTGGCGCGCCTTCGTATCAGGTGAACGTGTTCTGTACGTTGTGTCATTGGAAATAAAAGTTTTCATGTTTTCTGGGAATATCGCTTAGAATCTCGTAATAATCTTTATAGTGACGTTTTCGTGATTATGTGTTATCATCTCATGTGCGGTGAAGTAACAAGATAAAGGTAAGATAACCGTATAAACACAAGCTTGCGCTTTATTTGATCATGCCTTTGACAGCCGACAGCCTTAAAAAGATTACCTACCTATTTTATGCATTTTGCAGTGAGTGTAGAAGAATAATTGGCATACATTTATACTTGTGGTAACGCCGAGCCTAGTTAAAAGTCCACTGCCGTCAAAATTACCATGTTACTTCGTACCAATCATGTCTTGGCACACTTTATTTATTTTCATGTTTTTACTTTAATAAGTTAAACACTCGTGTAATTGCCTTGTTAGGGCTTTATTTCCACTTGCGTAAAGTATGCAATTCATTGTAATGAGTGTGATAGCTTGTAGGAATCTTATTAGAACATTATCAATTTAATAACATTACAATAGTAAAATGTATAGTAAACTACCCTGTTTATCTAGGAAACACGTTGTTTTTGATATACCTTTACTAAGTAAACATTTTTGTAATACATAGATAATGAACTTTTAATGGGTATATTTTAGTAATAAGTTTTTTGAAGATTAAACAAAAGTCAAACAATTTAAAAATATTGATCAACACAAATTGTGTAACCTCTACCAAAACCATAAAATAAAACTATGACCAAAACATTAAAAATTAAATACCTTATCTTAATTTCTGAGTTAGAAAAACAATTTGTGCCAGATTTGAAGAAATATTCCTCTTACCTACATATATACATGTATCCAACTCTCTGTGCCTTTTAGTGCAGGTTTCTTTCAATTTCACTTTTTTCCAGATGCCCTGATTTTCCAGAATGGTTCTAGAGCCATCTTCTCAGTTCAAATTTAAATAAAATAAATAATGAAATTTATTTACACAAAACTACCTAACTGGTTTTTATCAATTGCAGCTCAGTACCTATGTTATATTCATTGTCCTAGAAAATATAGACAAGAACATTCATACAAACCACTTGTACCAATTCTGGAATGAGAGACCTAAAGTTCGCTGCAGCGCTTAAACATTTAAATGTCGTCTGTCTAATCAACAGACAGACATCGCAGCGCCGCAGCGCCAGATCGGTCAAAGACAACATAGTGTGTATCAAGATGGCGTCCCAAATAGATTGTCAATAACAATAATTGAAAAAATATCTTTTCTATACTAATAATACGATATAACTACATAATAATGATTTGAATAACAATTAATTTCACTTGCTTGACAAATGAATTGTAGTGAACGTCTAGGTGTACACTTTAAAAAGAAATAAAGAATTATTCTCTCCGCTCCGCACGCGCGAATGTCAAAGCCACACTACAGCAAGGTGCCAAGTCGACTCTGCAGATGAGTACGATGTACATAGTACGTGTTTGGAACGGCCTATATAGTGTAATGTATATATCGTTGGTTATATTATAATTATTTTAAGGTTTTTAAGTTAACCCTAAGTTTCTTCATTAATAAATTTATTTTAAGGGTTTAATTGTTATATCTGTTTTGAATACCTCACAAACAGAATAATAAACAAAATAGTAAATTCACAATAAATGAGGTCACAATACAATACAATACAATACTGAAACAATATTAGTAAAGTCATCATGTTTTTTATTCCAACTGTTGTATGTATTATGTACTCTTTGTTATACTACAGCTAAATGAAGTTGGTACACAAGCTCATTGTTGATTAATAAACAGAATGATATAGAAACCGACTTGAGAGCCATTAAGAAGATCATAATTGGTCTAACTAGACGACCACTGGATGCTTGCATCCCATATACTAATTGGTGGTCCCAACTCGTAACAAGCAAGCAACGGACTATATTCTGAATGTTTGTGGACTGTTTGGACAATTAGAACATAGTGGAGAATAGACAAGTTTAATAGTAGGTTTAAGACTACATTTTAGTTCTGCAAGAAATTGCATTTGCTTTGCATTTATTCACAAAAAATATGAAGTTATTCACAAAGAAAAATACACAAAGATTTTGTCATCATCATCATCACAGATACATGGGAAGGCCTCCCAAATTATTTGGGTTACTAAAATATAAGTATTTAAAGTCAATAACTATTAAAATAAATCACCCTTTAGCATCAGCCAATAAATCCCAAGAAAGTTGCAACAATATGTTGGTTTTTACATCCCCCAATGCATATTTTGTATGGACCATAAAGCAACTAAACTGAGTGACAGAAGTTATTATAAAACAAACATTGGGCTAGTATATAAATCCAAAAAAGTGAATAAATAGATACAAATAGGATTATAGACTAAAGTAAATATTATTAACTAATGTTAATAACCGTCGGGCGTAGCTGTGAAAGAATACTACCACCCCCTCTCTTCCCTTGGGTGTTGTAAAAGGCGACTAACGAATTAAACACTGCACATACATCCAATAGCATAGAGTTGCGATGGGCTCACCACCTGTCACGCTGAGCATATGTGCAGTCGCTTTTTGGTGAAAAGTGGACTATGGTAGAGGACTACTTTTGTATTCCTCGTTACCTAGTCTCTGACTAACCCTTCGGGAATAGTAGTCCTAATCATATTATGTACTTATGTCAATAATGTTTATTGTAGCTTTAAAAATCTATAATATAAATTAGGCATTTGGTGCTCATTAGTTATCAAGAATCGGGGTATTATTTTATGTTTATTCTGAGAACTTAGTTTTGTGTCCTCATTCCGTTTTGACCTTTGTTTGGCTATACCATCTTGCGAGAGGGAAAGCCAAGGTCGACAAATGCAAAATCACACTTTTACATTAACTTCTCATTTGAATGAACATCTTGTAGGATTCTCAATACTGCTAACTGTAATTTGCAGTCTTACTTTCCATTTTATTAATAGTATGAAGGATGACTAGAAAAAAATTAAGTTAAGTTTGATAATTAGGTATATTATAATTCAGTGCTTGCATGCATAACAAATATTTGATGAAATTCAATATCATGTCATATTATAATGTGTTAAGTAAGTGCTAAATAGTTAGCAAAAAACTATAGGTAATGATTTAAAATTATAACTTGTTTATTTATATTAGATCACTACTGTAAAAACAATACTATACCTACCTATCCGTAATCACTTCGATTATGCCGTCGATTGTACATACATATCGGTTTGTGTAACCAATGATAAAGACATGTGCGAGAATGCGGGCACTTTGTCTTGTTTTATCATAAGATATTTTGATGATTTGTGGGCCACAGAACTAGCGGCGCGCGTCTTGTTCAAAGTTCATAATTGCATTCATGTCACGGATGTTAAGAAAGATTAAAAAGTAAGAATCATGGTAAAAACAACCCTTCTTGTTTCAGGCACTTTTGATTTAGGCAAAAACATCACAAACTTTTAAAAATGTTGATCATTAAATAAATCTGTCTGGTGATCGTCTATTCTATACTAATAGGATAAACTCAATTCTTTACAATAACAAAAAATAGATATGAGCAAAACTTAAAATAACAATTTTAAATAACTCTCTTTACAAAAAAAATGCCTAGTAGATCTTTGTATAATCCATACTTAATCGTTTTATTTTATTTACTTAGCGGTCCCCCGACGCGGCGATGCACACTCATCTAGGGTTTTTTTATTTTTTTTTATAATATTTAATTCATTTTTAAATTCGGTCCTTGTCTTCAGAAGAAATGAAGAGAACTCGTTAAGACGAACCTAAATGAGCCCAAACTGGATGGGATTACTAATAGGCAATCCAGGATTTCGTCTCCTACCTTCGAGTTACATCATCAGAGTAGCTCAGTCGTACCAGCATACATGCGTGTTTCAAATGTTATGTCACAGATATTGTTGTCTAAGATCCCTACCGCAGCTAACAAAGGGAGCTGATGACCTTGAAATGCAATTTTAATAAAATTGCAAAAACCAGCAGACGTTTTCCCTCCTTCCCTGACATGGGGTCCTTCAAACAAGGCATGAAGAGGCACATTGTGGACTTAATTTATCTGTGATAGAGGGCTTGCAAGGTGAGGGTGCCTGATGCTAAGACTCTGACGCTACACCAGTTGTATAGGTACCTGGACTCCACTTTCACTTAAAAAAATGGAACATCATACTATAACAGTAACATAATAGATAAATATATAATACCTATACGAGCGGCCGCTCGCGGTTTCACCCGCGTGGTTCCCGTTCCCGTGGGAATATCGGGATAAAAAGTATCCTATGTGTTAATCCAGGTTTTAAACTATCTGTATGCTGAATTTCATCCAAATCCATTCAGTAGTTTTTACGTGAAAGAGTAAGAAACAACCATCCATACTTACAAACTTTAGCGTTTATAATATTAGTAGGGAGGATAATCTTCCGTTCACCGTTCCTAATTTTCCATTTCCTAAATGTCTGATATTATGATATCGTCTTTATTGCTTCGCTAGTTTTATTATTTTTCAATTCGTATTAAATATGGAAAATTATCAAATCAATGTACACAATAGAGGAAGTTCGCTCCATTCCATTCTGAGTCTGACCGCGCGTACGTGTGGCGTGCGCGTAGAGAATCTACGCGCACGCCACTATACACGATCTCTACTAGAGATCGTGTGCAAGTGTATGTAATCGCTATTCCAATCACATACAAGTTATAACAAGTAGCCAGAACCACCACTAGTGCATTTTTGAAGCAAGAGGCGATGGGCTCACCACCTGCCACGCTGAGCTCATGTGCAGATGCTATTTAGTGAAAAGTGGACCACTTTATGTACAGTCGAAGAAGTTCCCGATCTACCACTTTTCGGCGATATTCGATCCATTCCATTCCGAGTCCGACCGCGCGTACGTAGCGCCTGATGATAATTTGATAAAGGAGGGCAGATGGATCTAAAAAGGAGGATTTTCTGTAAAAACGGAGGACATTCACAATTAAACGAGCTTTTTATATTATTTTACTTTATTTTAATAATATTTAGCTGAGCTGCCAATTTTTGCAAGAAGGTCTTGGGTTTTCAACAAATAATTATTAAAATCATCACATGTCATGTTTTTGAAGTTGTATTAAGCAAGAATTAAAGATTTAACTGACTGCACACTAAGTCTGTTCCTCTCTTTGCTCCACTGACTATTAATCAGTGAAAAAACTTTTTCCACATTTGCGTTATGTGCGCTTATACAAAAATAAAACTCGCAGATCTTGAGCAGTTCTGAGAAACATTCAATGTTTTTAGCACTTAGGCGTTTAGCAAAAAGGAGGACTTACAGTAGGTAAGGGAGGACGGGAGGACAAAACATGGAAAAGGAGGACATGTCCTCCTTTTGGATACCATCTGGCAAACCTCTGTGCAAGCGAATTATCGCCGTAAAGTGGTTGACCGGGAAGTCCCTCGATCATACACACGCCAGCAGGTAATGAGGTCAACCTATCCAACACTGTCAAAGGAGAATAGGCAGAATGGTACCCGGCTTCAATAGTTATGCTTGTTATTAGTTATTAACACTACCTATTATTTTTTAAATTTCTAATGAGGTCAACCTATCCAACACTGTCAAAGGAGAATAGGCAGAATGGTACCCGGCTTCAATAGTTATGCTTGTTATTAGTTATTAACACTACCTATTATTTTTTTTAATTTCTAACAATTTACTAAAAATTAATAATCTAAATGCCAAACCTATGTTGGATGAACGAAATTTTGTAAGGAATGGAAACCGCTGTAAATCGACCGAAATGTCGTTTCGGACAAAGAGAGTAGGCCCTTCAGGGCTGAACTAAGCTTATACCTTTAAAAGTATTGCGATGGGTGTTGAAGTCAGACAATTAATTAAATTAAATTAATTAAAAAAAAAACTTATCTACAATCACACCAATTATCTAGCCCAAGAGAAGCTTCGAAGAAACTCGTTAAATGGTTACTAGACAACGGATAAACATACTTAAAATACGTACTTATTATACATATTAACAATTAGTTCCCAGGTTCGTGGAACCCGGATCCCGTCTGCGCTTTTCGTGGCCACACACGTAATAAGTGTATTGTTAGTTTTTACGAGCCGACTAGCGTCAGCCGGATTTCAAAGCATGCCGAATACAAAGCCAACATGCTTTAATAACTAAAAGCGCCAGTACTAGTACTACTAACGTACTTTGCCAAATTACCAATTTGGCAGAGAAGCCTACAAGGGCCGATTTTTTTATCCTCGGATAAAACTTATCCGTCTGATAAAGTATTACGCGATCAATCTAAAATGTCCCCAGTAAAAGAAAAGAAATGTAACAAGTAGCCAGTAAGACAATACATTTTCTAAATGGTTGTATAAACTTCAAACGAATATGTTTTATCTGACAAATCGGCCCTAACAGAGGCCCCAAAGAAGACCAAGAATAGCCTAAAGAGAAGATGAACGTCGTCGTGTCTTTTCAAGAAGTCCAATAATTTTCTTGGAAAAGAGAATTAGACTACACCGACATTTATGTATGTATCTATGTACTTATTTATTAAATTAAGTCTTCAATCACATATTATATTATGTGATTGGAAAATTAAGTACATGAAAGATCACATACAAACATAGTTTGTATCCTTTGGGTTGGTGATGACCACTTCCCCATAAGGCAACTTTCTGATATGACCACTTCTTGATATATCAGGTCCCAGTATGAAAAAACCGTAGAAACCAGGATATAAGTTGCGATAAAAAGTACAAGAAGTTATTAAAAAAGCTTGTGAACAAGCAGCTCTCGGCAATTTTCTTGAGAAAAATAAATCTCATAAAATTAGTTAAATAACAACAATATACTTTTCCAACCTTAAATTACGTTTAGATAGTCGATAAAAGAACATTCAACCATTAATTATATGAATTACCTTGCCGGTATTATGTTAATATATGTTTTGCTGAAACGTTTTTAAAGAAAACTTGCAGTTACTTTATTTATACATTTACAAATAAAGTATTCTTGTTACCAAAGAATTGTTTTTTATTTAGTGATGGAAGTAATGCCACGAGTCCACGACGAGGTATATCGGCATATATTTCGATTCTCTTTAAATAATTATGCAAGCATATTTTGGAGTCGTTTAAGAAGTGGTCATATCGCGAGGTGGTCATATCGTGATATGGTCATATCAGGAAGTGGTCATCACCAACCCAAAGGGATCGTAATAACAAGATAAAACATTGTTCTGGATGGAACGTAAAGCAAGAAAGACCTTACTTAGGTACGATTTTTAAACTACACACTACAATATTGACTGAAAGATCGCAAAGAATAGGTGGATATTTAGAGATAATTGTAGAATTAATGAAAATGTAGTCCCAACATAGACAAAAATTGAGAAAGGAAAGAAGAACATGCTTAAATGGTTTGGCCATTAAGAGAGGATAGACTAAAGAAGACTGAAAAAGTGGACATAACATTGCCTCAAACACTTCTTCCATTATGCTACAGAATAAATAATAGTACTACGGTAATACCGCGACTACACTATTATTTATTGTGACCATACGCTTTGCAAACCTCAACAAGCCGTCACAAATTCAAACGTGTGGATAGAGCGTTTGGCTTGGTTTGCTAGCTCGTGTAGCCGATCCGTGAACAAATCACAAAGTTATCGGATTTTTCGGTGCTGCCGCCCGAGTTTGTTATTATCACTAACCCGCATTCGGCAAACGTAGTGATTAAGTAAATACTCATCAATTGATTTCAATGAGGACTTGATGACTTGATTTCTTGACTTCCGATCCAGCATGCCTACGCGACAGGGCGTTTTGAGTCGAGCTCTCGTGTTCCTCATTCATCGGTCAAGTCATTACCAACTTCCAAGTGATCGCCGCAAGTTTAACTACAGATACTATTGTGATCACCGTGGAAGGTCAAATAAGAAATGAGACGCGTGTCCTCTACAACCAGCACGCAGGAGCAACGTCGAACCAGGTTCGCCCCCTAAAACCTCCCTTTTTTGATCGCCAATGTTGAGTTGATGACTTGTTTCCAATGATGGAGGCCTTTCCCAGCAGTGGGACAGCATTATACAGGCTGCACTGAAGGTATCAACGTAGATAGTATATCTGCTAACAAGCTTACAGTTCATCCGCCCCTGATAGAAATCAGTTACCTTACCGCCCGCCCCGCCGCTGCAGAGCTTATAACGTCTATCAGCAGCGCTATGCTATACCACAGAATAACTAATAGTACTACCGTACAGAAGGTTCACTCTCTAAAGACTTTCACGCGAAATTGAAACTTATCGTGTGACCCGAGCGTTCATATTCCGTTAAGCAACGCTGACTCGATATCGATTTGATGTCATGACGTCACAGAGCGTAGGGTTTACGCGCGCGCGCAGGGATTACGAGTTAGCGACTCGGCGCTCGGTGTTCTGTGCTCTTGCGCTCGCGGCAACCTTTACTGCCATACGCCTAGGCGGCCTGCCTGGGAGGCGCGCCAAACGAACGTACCTAAACTGCGAAGTGACACCCCCCAGGCTGAACGTATCCCTACCAGTGGAGATAGCCTGGTAGGGATAGGTGGAACAGGCGAACGTAGATAGTATATCTGCTAACAAGCTTACTGTTCATCCGCCCCGGATTGAAATCAGTTACCTTACCACCCGCCGCTGCAGAGCCTATCAGCAGCGCTATGCTATACTAACACAAGGTAACATATAAACATAACATAATCTAAAATTTAGCACACGGTTTCGCTTCGTCGTGTTAATTTTCCCAGAAAAAAGTAGATTTTAAAGCCTCTAGGACCCTATCAATGTTTATACGAAAATTCATCAAAATTATAAAAAAGAACAACATACAAACAAACTCACTTTCGCCACAATTCGCTTATTTTTGTAAATATTTCTTTTCACATAGGCTAGTTGACTAAATTTCAAAATCATATTAAAACGATACCTGTTTACCTATTTTATCCTAAAAACACATTACTTTTCAAAAAATCGATCAAATGCAATATTTATTTTGCGTTTTTATATTCTGATTTAAATTTACCGCAAAAACGCTCTTAAGACCGCCATGTTGAGTAAATGACGTCACGCCGCCGTGCCAAACATCCGTTTCGTTTGAGGCTTGTTCTATAAAAATGTCACAACAATAAAATGACATTTGGCACGGCGTGACGTCACGGCTTTTGATTTTCGTTTAATGTCATATGACTGAATGCGTATTATTCAAAATAATAATAATCTTAATTTTTTATAATAAATATTTGAGATTTGTTTCTCTAAATCATAATTGATCATTAGAAACGCCAATCCACCCGATTTTTTCTTAGTGGACACAAGCCTGTTGTAGTGAAATTAAGACGCTTTACGGCAGGACATGTTATGGGAAATAACAATTGACGACAACGAAACATTCAAACAATTACAACCCTCAGGTGTAGGGTTATTTATTAGTTATTACCATTTAGGAATTTGAAAAGTCTTGACAAAAAGCTTTTGATAAAAGTCCGGACTTTTTAGTCACAAAATGGAAACATTACTCATCACAGCTTAGATGAATGATTGGTCTCGCTGCGCTCGACTAGATACCGCTCTGTCTAAAAACCACAACTCACTATGACAATTTGCAAGAATGCTGTCCAGGTATTTTTTTTGTAGAATTATTTTTACGCAGTTTTATTACGCAAACTGGCGTTTTACTTTGAATTATGCCCAAAATTTAATAAAAAAATCGGTACGTACACTTTACACACCGCTATCAGTGTGACTGGCTCTCGGGTAGGTACGCCGATTTCGGCGTAGTATTTGTTGCCGCATTTTACAAGTACGACGGAGGTATCTTGTCGAGCGCAGCGAGACCAATCATTCATCTAAGACACACAGATTTAAAGACTTATTTGATAGTACTTAAAATTTAGTTTTATTACTCATATCCCAAAATCCGGAAAAATTAAAGAGTCGGACAAAATCCGGACTAGAGTCTAAAAATCCGGACATGTCAGAACTAATTCCGGACGGATGGTAACCCTGGGAACGGTGGGAATCGAACTCACGCACGTTGTCCGCAATCCGGGTGGCTGCGTTGAAATGTTTGTTAAGACGTCAAAAGCATTGAAAAAATTCGTCAGGTGGTCAACGTAGCCGGACTGCGAAGGACTTGGGTTCGATTTCCACCTGAGAAACTAATTTTTCCAGCGTTTCGTTATCATTGTGTTTACTTTAGCGTTGTTAACGCAAATAATCAAATATTACGAACAATTGCATGAATGACGATATCGTGCCCTGATTTGAAGTGTTTTCATGTTTTGTTTCATGAATTTGCTTTAATTTCAATATTGCATTTACAGTTTTTATGTAAAATACATTTGTAATATCGCAAACTCGCAGTAGGGGCGGGCGCAGTCAGTACACGACCTAATTGTACGATGTCCTATACTTCTTACCGTAAATGGCCTTTACCCTTGGCCTTTAAAGACATCCCCAAGGCCTTCTGATGGCCTCTCCATGTTTAAGGCACGCTGTTTTGTCCGCCTGGGAAATGAAAAGTGTGATTATGTAATGCAATAAGATGTCGCACAATTTGGCTTGAGTGCCTGTTATACGTTTTTTCCCTTAAATGGCTTGGTTTTACATTAAGCCAGTGTCAAGTAAGTAAGAGACATAATAGCAAATAGATGATGCTTTGCTAATTGATAATATCATAGACAAATAAGGACGACAATATGAATGTTTAATCGTTAATGATATTTCCCCAAACCCCTTGAGTTTCTGTAAAGATGTGGGTGGGACTAGGATCTCAAACGGATTTCTTCAGAAAATTTTAGAAGTGCATAACAGTAACTGCATTTTCAGAGCTTTAAGTTTACTAGCGCCGCAGCCGATACACAAAATGTCCAAAAATAACACACTTTTAATTATGTCTAAATAGAACCAACAATAGAATTAAAATATTTCCAATAAACATTACCAGATAATAACTTGTAAATTGTTATAGTTTTGACAGGAAAACGGATCAGTTGCTGTACAATATTTATGGCCATCTTTCGCGTAACGAACAGTCACTGCAAAAGTTCACAACGTGGTCATTCTCTCGCAAATGTAAATCAGCAGACACGTAAAGCAATATTATAAGGTATGTGTAATTGCATCATTAACACGTGAAGTGGGAAAACAAACGCGTCTTTCAGCCATCGCCTTGCTCTGAGCGACTTGCAAACGCAAACAAACTTCAGTGAAACGGGCCTGTTTCCAACGGCTCCATTAGCCATTTCATTGTGAACACAGATAAATTCAGAAACTTAACACCAGCTGGATTTGCAACACGTTTTAAGAGTATCTGTGATTTTTTGGCTTCAAAATACAAATAAACAAAAGAATGTGCGCGAGTGTTCAACTTTCAAGAAATTAGGAGTTATGTTTTAATTAAGTTACGTTTTAACAATTGTTTTTGTCGTTGACTTTAGACAAATGTTACCTATCTGTTATACTTATTATAGGAGATAATTCATAAAATTAATACAAATCCAAGAAGTCTTTGGGAGTCAATCGTAAAAATAAAGCTAGACATAATGCGGGAGAAATTAGCGCCAGAAATATCATACCTACTGTTATCTAAAGAAACACAGAAAAGATGCAAAGCTTGTGAATATGAGAAGAAGCGAGCATGCAACGGTAAAAAAAAACCATCAAATGGATCGTTGTTACTTCCTAAGGAGCTTAAAAGCTACGTTAGCGGCATCAGTAAAACATTCCATTACAATATTTATTCTTCAGAGATGTATCATTAATCTTCAGAGATGTATCTTGCAAACGTGCGCCGTGAATTTCAATGGCTCCCTTTAAGAGTAAAGTTAGCGTACGTTTTAATACAATTTTGTGTACTCCTATCGGGTTCATAATCTCGGGCCCGTATTATAGAACGACACTCAAATTCAAGTAGTACTAAAAACTAGTTTTATGGCTGTTATTAGGCGAATTCAGTACTTGTACAGCCAACGGACCATATTTTCCCTAAACCGGTGTACCAATGCTGAGCAGAGAAACCTTTACCAATTTTTCTTCCATGTGTCTCTTTCCCGAGTCAACTCATGCGAGTCAGTCCGATATGCCTCCAGATAATTTCTCTCTTTCTGGGCCGAGCTAGACCAATATTTAAATAATATTTTAAAATGGTCTCTTGTGGTAGATTTTACCTGGTAAGTGTTGCTGCCTGATTACAGCAGACTAAACTAATTATACTAGACTATTAAAACACTCTTCCATTTTGGTAACATTTTCTATGCCAAATTGGTAATTAAAGTTTCATATCAGTAAAATATATTTCAATTAAACTATCATAAAAATCGATTGATACAGTGCTGCGTACAGTTAAATCGTTACAGGAAAATGGTTAAAACCCATGGATTGGATATAATTGAAATGCCTAATCAGTATGAAGGTCACTGAGCCGTGTTCAGAAAGAGAATAAATAGATTAAAATAGAGAACTCGTGCATCCTTCCCACGATCCAGGTCAGTTGGCTTTCCGCACTAGGAGTGGGCACGGTCCACAGCTCTCCAAATATAGGCCGGTCCCCCCATGATGCTTGATTAGACAACACGCACCCCACTATTGATTGGCTTTTATCTGCCTGGAAAATGGTAGTCTTAGATAATATTTATTGCCTAATGGCCGGCTTTGCTGGCTCTGTGCTTTGCTTATCGATTTCATTTAAATACCCTTGAAATTTGATAACTGTTTTTTTGCTTCGATCATCTAAAATGATGGAAGGTTTTTTTTAATTACTTCAGCAGTGTAGAGTGAAAGTTCTACAAACATGAAATTGGTTCAGGACAATTTTAGAACAGTTCCTTTTTTATGCGTAATATTGTGTTAGACTACAAATTTTCAAGAACCTAAAAAGCCGTTTTGTGATGACATAATATGCGTCATGCATCATATTTAGTGCCAGAAGTTTAATTCGAAAACTTGAGAGCACCTGCGACGAGACGGAAAGTTAACAACATATTATGTTCAAACGAGAATGAGTCCTGCCGCAACATGAATAAGCCCCACAATCGCAGAATAAATAAGCACTAATTCTTTGATCCTCGTCGCTGACAAAGTTCAGATGGTTTTATGTGCCAGGCGTAAGGTATATCTGGCCGCGTTGATACTCCTCCTGGTGTTGAGTTACTGCTTCCTGGACTTAAAGCGGGTGTGGTATAAGCTGCTGCTTCACATGTTCTACTTCGTGTGTGACATGCTGAAACTGCTGATGAAGCTAGTCGAGTTGTACTGAAGATGGTCTAAGTTTAGGCTGGTAAGTTGTCTACAATGAAATTCACAGACCCTTTACCGCCTCTGATTATAAAAGTTTAACTAAAAGCGTTGGCTTTCCGTGTTATTACTCGTGAATACTCGTGATATTACTTTTCCCTCTTATAAACTTAATCTTTAGTGACTTTACCACAGATTATTATTTTTATTTGGTCATTAGGCTCAACCATACGTTGATAAAACTCATAAGAGGGCACCGCGCGGAGCCGCGCGATCGCAAAAACTGACTTAAGTTTCATAATGAACTTGAAAGCAAAATCAATCATATTAATATTTAAAATTAGAACAATTCTGCTTTGAAGTTTCAGACCTAGTAATTTGATTAGAGCAATGTTTTTATTCTGCGAAATGTACAAAACCATCACGCGCTTGTGTTAAAAATTTAAATTTACTTTTTTAAGATGGGGGCGACTTGCGGAATATCAATACAAATATTTTCATGTAATAATTATTGTTTCATGCGTAAAATTAAGAAAGTTGTCGAAGAAAAAATGTTTTTAGGAGTCATTAGATTTATGTATTGTTTGTTATTGTTTAAACAATTTGTTTCAAATTTCGACAAGGCCACGACCTTGTGCAATAATCAGGCTAACTTACGTAAGTTCTTTTAATGTATTTAACTAATTCAGCGCATAGTACAAGTGACTTAAAAATACGTAAATTTTCACAATTTCGTGCAGGATCCTCTAAGTGCTTTAGTTGCATTTTTTATCTTTTTCTTGACTGAACATGCCCTTACTATGATTTAAACAATATTGTATATATTTCTACGATCATCATTATTAATCTGTCTTCATTTTAAAATTAGATATACGCAACCATGTTCGTTTTCACATTAAAATATAGTGCTATTCTATTACACTGTTATAAATTTGTGTAGACATCTTGTTATGTCGTTCCTTTGATCCAATTTTACAAATAGCAAATTGCTCTCCTCATATCAACAAAGAACACGTCAATCTGAAGTAGCCAGAATGTGCTATACGCCGTTTGTGTATGCTAAACTGTTTTAGACATATTCCGTGCGCCGGCCTTGGAAGCAATTTAGAAATAGTATCCTCGGGTAGTCCTCAAACTAATAGATTTTAAATCATATATCTATCTAAGCTAACTGTAAGTTATGCTATGATGGATAAACGTTATCAGATATGCCATCTAAAATTAAACCTTAAACCTACGTGACAATGAATTAAAATGATTCGGTTTGTATTTTGATGGGAGACAGGAACACTGTAATGAGAAACATAGCTCTCTAATCCATGATGGAATCCATCCTTGCGTTTAGATATTTAGTACATAAATGTATGTCGTGCTCAAGGGTAAAGGCGAGAGTATTTATGAATATTTAGAGTGCCTCGACATCCCTCCCTAACTATTAACCGTTAATAAAGATAAACAGACAGATTCTTGACGTGATATGAAAACTGGTAGATTATAAAAGAGATACAAGATACAAACACAAAGCTATTGAAACATGAAAAAATGTAGAAGTTGAAAAGGTATTTTTTACCGTAGCGTCATTACAGGAATTTCTGTTGATTTTTTTTTTCATTCCCGGAATTATTTCTTCCGTAAAAAGATGATGGACTAATCGTGCTCAGTGGCGTGTTTTTGGAGAGGCCTGTCCAGCAGTGGACGAGTATAGGCTGATGATGATGATGTAAAAAATCCTTCACTTCTGCTTTTATCTTATTTTATTGTAGAAATTAGAGAACTTTGGCGCTATCAAAGTGAAAGTCTTTCATTATACAAGTACGCCTTTAGGTAATAATCAGTTAAGAGGATTTTTATAGTCGCGCGTCAATGTCTTTATTCAGTAGTCAGGCAGGATCGAGCATATGGAAAGCCTACCCTGTAGGCGTGATGATGTATGTATGTCTTCATTCAGTCGCCAATAGTCGCCATGGGTGTTGTAGTGGTTACGTGATTACGTCACACACTCGCACCAAACAATAGTGCCATTACTGTATCTAATAGATGAGCCATGTAACTCGTTAGTATCTTAACACATCTATATTGATAAACAAAATTGTACTCGCCACTCGCCGTGCTATTATAGTTTCTGCGTAGTCATGGACGTTTAAAACTATTTTGCAGTAGGTATACGCATCCGTTTGTTTCTCCAAATTATTCTGGTGTCTATCTTGTCTTTACGACTTTCGTTTCGAATGCTTACTAGCTTTTAGGACAGAATAAATAATAGTCTTTTAGTTTCTTCGGTTATAATTAAGTATAATTTATATAAATAATCGCTCGTGCATCACTGCAGAACGGCTGTATCTATTTGGCAATTTTTTTTTGTTTTTGCAATTGACAAGGTTTCTATGAATTTTTTTTGTATAATTGTCACGGCTTACGGGGTGTTCTCTCTTACCCAGGCAAAATCGCGGACGGGCAGCTGTTTATATTAAATTATATTTGTTTACTATAATAAATATGGTTACACTTACGTTGAATAACATTTTTATAGAAGTTCTGTTTTACATAGTTACTACTTACTTATGATTTTTTCGGTAAAAGGTGTGAAAATAAAGATATATCTTGCCGGTCGGTAGTTAAGGGGAATTAATTAGTTTTGTGTTAGTATATCTAGTACTAGGTATCATATTTTATTTCCTTGCATAGCCTACAAACGAGTACCTACATGATCCACCTTTTGAAAAATGGCCGCCACAGCCGATGGAAGCTTGAAAACATTGCAACACCAAGGGTAGCACACGCGCCCTCGCTTAATAACAAAGCAAAACGTTGACGCAGCGACCCAAAGTGAGTCTTAGACCCTGATAAGGGCTCAGAGAGTGCAAGACAGTGTCTGTCTGTCTGGGTTTATCCACCATATGAGGTATAAGTTATGCCTCTCCGCCAACGTTAGCTCTTATACCATGTAATTGCACTAGATCCTGATCTTGCCTTGAAACCGGAACAGAGCAATAGATAAAACAATGGAGCTTACCGGCAGAAATAGCAGAATCCTGTCATCCAAATAGAATACAATCTGTCATCTGCAGACACGGACCTGTTTTTTCAGGTCCGTGTCTGCAGAGTAACAAAATAAACTGCTGTGAAAACCTAAAAGTATCGTGTTCCTAAAATGACCCATTAAACGTTGTAAATAATTTCCCGTCCTTCGCCGGAGGAAGTTGTCAAGAATCAAAGACTACTTTTTAGTAATGAAATCTGATCTGAAACGATTAGATTAAAACTAAAGACAGGAAACTTATTTTTTTAAATGAACATTTACAATGACTAGCTTAAGTATGAAAAATATTATGCTCAAAGGACACAAGGTGTGATATTATTAATTACATTGTAAACTCATTACGTGGTAGTGGGTTATAGGCTGAGTCTCCCTACGGGTTTTTATTTATGTGTGTGACTGATGATGGTAAGTGAAGTATACTTGTAGTAGAAATTACAACTATTAATTATACTGTAATACTACAATTTAAAGTCATCAGTTACTCGCTTATATTTCAATTTGAACACGTCCCGTTCTCCTAATTCAATTTTCCGACTTCCAACCAAATAGATGGAATCTAGCGTCCAATTAGGTTGTCAATAAGAATCTCCCATCAATTAATCTAGACAGCTTTACAACTGGTGAGCAAACACTGAGAGTTGAGTGTTAATTAACTTTCGATAGCCCCGCGTTATCTCTTGGGCCAGTGATTCACCGCCAATTATGCAATACTTACTCGCCACGCATTTTGACTGGAGTTCATTTGTCGCGTGCAAATGTTTGCTTTATTATCAAACAGGCCATTGCTAAACTGCGGCCAGATTCGATGATTTGCGTAAAATGGCCAATTTTGGGCGTTATGGATCTCAGAAACAAAAATACATTAACAATTATGACTTATTGAATAGTGAAGAATAGCTAATAGAATAGTGCGTAGCGGCCTCGCTTTTTGTAAATTTTGCTTAACTTTTTAATTAAACCCAAAATTGCAGAGAAAGATTTTCATAACGTGCGCGAAGGATTTTGTTTGAACTCATTGATTGTACTACTGTTCTAAACAAGTGAAATAAAAAAATTATAATGTTATCTCTTAGATAGTCGAATAGTGCGTAGCGGCCTCGGAATTTTTAGATATCATTGATATAGGAAAAAATGTTATTCTAAATCAAAAAACTTCGAAAATCGCTATAAGTTAGCTGTGTATATCTCCTATCTACGATAATATTATTGAGCAAAATTTATACCACAGTAATTGTTACTTCATGAGGAATAAATATTTTATAATGAATTTGTTATCATATTTCGATAAAAACGATAAATACAACTGCAAAATTACTACAAAATTCGAAAATGGGCATTTTACGCAAAAATCACATTCGAGATGTAATAGATCTCTTAACAATTCTTTGTGCAAATATCTATAGACTAGCAAATTCGTACGCGACAGGGTTACCATCCGTCCGGATTAGTCCGGACATGTCCGACTTTTACACTCTAGTCTCTTTAATTTGTCCGGATTTTGGAATATGAGTAACTAAACTACATTTTAAGTCATATCAAATAAGTCTACGGTTTAAGGTCTTTACTTCTCATTGGAAGATTGGAAAAAGGGAAACGAGGCCTTCGCCCTGCAGTGGTCCTACTGATCATGGCTGAAATAATAATAATAATAACTTCTCTTTTATCTAAAAACAAAACAAAAAGTGAGTAACGTTTCCATTTTGTGACTAATAAGTCCGGACTTTTATCGAAATATCAGGCTTTTTGTCAAGACTTTTCAAATTCCTAAATGGTAACCCTATACGCGACAGTGCCATGGTCTGCGGGCGACGGGGGAGGGATGACCTGCACACAACACAGACGTTCCTAGTTTCCTACTACGTCCTCTGGTACTACGCGGCCCCGGCGCGCCGCCGCCCCGCCCGCGCTCTTCTTTCCCGCCCTCACCACCGGCACCGTCTCGGTGGTCTAGTGCCTAAACCACCGGGCTTAGACCCAGAGGTCTCTGGTTCGATTTCCAGCGGGGGGTACATCTTTGTGTACTTAGTTTAGGTGGTGGTAGGGTTTGTTAAGTCCACCTTTTTTTCTCCAGTGAATCTATCTTATGGATACCCTGCCCCCAAAAGAGAGGCAAGGTTATGTGGGGCTTCATCTGTCCCCCTTTTCACACTGAAAGTGTAATAATCAGTCAGAGATGAGAGGGAGGAAAGTTTATCCACTAAATACTGAAGAAAAGCAAATTCGAGTAAAGTAGAGGTCGCGGGACCTGTCTACAAGGGAATTAAACCACGGGATGTTAAGTCCACCTGGCATGCTAACACCATCCTATCTAAAGTCTGCCGCCATAACAACAATGTTTATAGCATTGTTGTGTTCCGACAGTTGAGATAAGATAGCCAGTTCCTCAGTGGTTGAGGATTCCGGGTGAAGCGCGCTTCCACCTTCGGCCTTATCGTCACTTACCCAGGTGAAATTAAGGCCAAGACTAATAGTATGTACTGTAGAGTTTATACCATGTTAGGGCGCTGGCTGGTTTTACTTTGTAATAAATTATAAATAAAACCTAATTTGAAATGACAAAACGTCAAACCGGGAATTAGGGAGAACGACTAGGTAGTGGTTTGCACCGGAGCGGAATCTGGCGGACCGGTGAAATTCACCGGTGATTTGCCGATCTTCGGTGATTCACCGGTGATCTCCGGAGAATTTTGTTATTTAGCAAGAAATTATTAAGCTATTCTATTCAGTTATTGTTCGGTAATGTTGTGCAATTTCTTCAAATTGTAATAACGATACGATGAGATTAATGCTCTAAGATGAGATTCGATAAAAGAAAACATTAGGTATCAGTAATTGAAAAGGAGAAAAATCTTTATTTTACATTTATTATTATTTATAATAAATTATGGTTTTCATGAAGTAGACACAACATTTCAACAGCGTCATTGCGCAGCATATGGCATATATTTCTTTGGTCATTGAGAATATAACATGTCGTTGAAAATACTCTCTCTGATCGAACTAAGATCAAACCAAGCCCAAATTAAAAAATAATAATTCTGATGTGGCAGTGATGACAACAGGGCCAGAGAAATACTATGTCGAAGAAATTAATAAAATCAAATTTAATCCTACTAATATTATAAACGCGAAAGTTTGTAAGTATGGATGGATGTTTGTTTGTTCACGTAAAAACTACTGAATGGATTTGGATGAAATTCGGCAAACAGATAGTTTATAACCTAGATTAACACATAGGATACTTTTCATCCCGATATTCCCATGGGAACGGGAACCACGCGGGTAAAACCGCGAGCGGCCGCTAGTAATTTATAAGTTCCTCTCGCATGAACTTGAATGGTATACTGGCGACGAACGTTATAACTAGTGTCCGACCGAAGTAGCGGTTTCGGTTTCAGCCAGTTTCGGTCTGAAAATCACGTTTCGGGAAGAGGTTCTGTTTCGGCCAAAAACAGCCGAACCTTTCAGCCGCGCCGAAACTTACCTACATCTTCGTACTTTTGGGTCGCGTTCGGCTAACGTCGAGTGCATTTGGCACGGCTGGCCATATGGTGTCACTCGCCTCGCCTAACTCCACCGGCCACTGAATCAGTGCTCTTTGCTCGTGTAGTGAAAATTAAAAGTAAAACTAAAAGAAAATACATCATTATGATTAAAAAGTCGCTGCCTCAGATGTAAGTAACATTTTAGATTTTTCACTTTTTAGGGTTAGTTAAATTTTGACCCAGTGTCATTTTAACAATGTTGAAATTTCAATTCGATAAAAGTTGAAAGTAGAAACTTGTAATATTAGGCCGGCGAGATGTTTCATGAATCAAATATCAGGAAAAAACGACCCACTGACATTTTTATTCAACGTTTTAATCACGTTTATAAATGGTTCGCTTTCGGTTTCGGCTAAAAAACATGTTTCGGTCGGACACTATATAACATTATGCAACAACTTAAGACAGTCTTCAAAAAGAAGAATACATAAAAATGAGAAATAAAAATATATTAATTTAAAAAATGATAACAAATAGTAGGTAGGTACCTAATAAACACATCGTTATTCAATAAATAAAATATGTTTTTTTATTTGGCTCTATAAGTTGTATAACCGGAGAATACCGGTTTCTCTCCGGTATTTTTTACCGATTAGTTTCACCGGTAGAACACCGGTGTTTCTCCGGAGATCTATGCTTCGGTGCAAACCACTAAGAACGACCTGAAGTGCCAACATGGGTAGACTTGACCAGGTTATTTTATATTCTGAAAATGTAACACATAAATGTAAAAAAATATAAAGTCTTATACAATAAATATGAAGTCGTATACTAAATAAAGGTTGTTGTTATTATAACAAACGCCCCCCAACCTTTTCGTGTGAAACAGTACCTTGATAAAAATACATATTGTCGCTTTCATTAAAATGAATATACTTGAACTGTAGCCCTATACCATGAGTTTGTTACCAAGCCTAACTAAAAGCCTTACTCATTTTCAGTTTCACACTAATATTATCCCACCCAAGATGTACCCTTTGATGATCGTTCTACCGCAAAGTTCATTTTGCTATGCTAGACATTTAGGTCGTTGCTAACGTGTGGGCAAGTTAAATATGCAAACGAACGATTGGTGTTTTAAAACCTACTTGTCTTCTTTGCTTCTTGTGAACTTGATAAATTGGTTGTCTGGCACAAAATCGCTTTAAGCGACAAGACCGCTGAATTGTATATTTACATACATACATACATACATAAATCACGACTATTATCCCCGAAGGATAAGTTAGAGACTAAAGCAGTCCTCTACCATAGTCCATTTTTCACGAAATAGCGACTGCACATGTGCTTAGCGTGACAGGTGGTGAGCCCATCGCCGCTCTATCCTGTTAGAAGTATGTGCAGTCTTTAGTCCGTTAGCCGCCTTTTACGACACCCAAGGGAAGAGAGGCGGTGGTAGTATTCTTTCACCGCCACGCGACACGGTTGTATTTTTAGTATTTTTGTTTATTTTTATTACTAGCGGCCGCTCGCGGTTTCACCCGCGTGGTTCCCGTTCCCGTGGGAATATCTGGATAAAAAGTATCCTATGTGTTAATCCAGGTTATAACCTATCTGTATGCCGAATTTCATCCAAATCCATTCAGTAGTTTTTACGTAAAAGAGTAACAAATATCCATCCATACTTACAAACTTTCGCGTTTATAATATTAGTAGGACTAGCGGCCTGCCCCCGATTTGATCCAATCCATATCCCGTGACGAAGTTCCAAAAATATTTTTTCATACAACCCTTGTCCTGGCAATTACAAACATAACAAAAGAAAATGTTTCAGGTGTATAATATAAAAAGCTGGTCTGAATTTTTGAGCGCTTCTCTCTCGCTCTCTCGACGGTACGACGGTAAGGGACGAATATAGCGAAGCGGCGCGAATAATCGCTTTTTATTTAAAAAAAATAATAGATGTAATAAAAAAAACGATCGGTTATAATCCCTCAAGTTACCTAAAAACTTCATTTTGGTAAATTTCTCATAATATCAAATCAATTTATTTTAAGAATAAAACCTAGAAAAGAAGATAAAATGACACAAAAATATGTAATTTTGTGAATTTATTCTATCGAGCCAACTTTATCAAATCGTGTTTCCTTCGAAAAAATTTCACAGAATATAGCCTCAACAAAATTTCATAATTTTCGCACATTTTATTTTTCGCAGAGTTAACTGTGAATATTACAAACATACATCGATTCCTGACTATTATCCCAAAGGGGTGGACAGGGACTAGGCGATGAGGACTATGCATATGGTGGACTATGGTACACGCTTCACCAAATTACACGTGGTAGGTGGTGAGCCCCTCGCCGCTCTATGCTGTTGGATGTATGTTTAGTCTTTAGTCCGTTAGTCGCCTTTTACGACACCCAAGGAAAGATATGGGTTGGTACTTCGATCATGATCAATGAGTTGGTAGTATTATTGTAGTTAGCCGCTATACCACGCGACTCAACTATGAATACACGAAGACTTTTTATCGGTGATCAGGACCTGCTGATTCCGACTAAGTAAATGATGGCCATTGAAATAATAATAGTAGTCACATGTTTTCTCCTTATAAAACACATAATTTTTTTACTATGGGGCTTGGCACTAAATTCGAAAGTCTTTTAACTTGACGCCAATGTATAAATACTTGAAGAATATATTATTACTAACATATTTATGACCGTGTTATTAATTTAAGGACCTCGGTTTTTTTATATAAATTAAAAACCAACATTGATTTCTACTTGAAAATGGCAACATTACATTCGGATTGTGACACTTTATGTTATTAAAAATAAAAAGTGACGCTTATTTGACGTTTTATATGTCAATACGCATCGTAGACAGATGTCAGACTGTCAGCCGCCAGACGATTCCGCCGCGCTTTCGTTGTGTTAGCTAGTGTGCATCGTTGTTAAATACTTATGATGTGCGAAACAGATAATTCTGTGTTAACTATATCGTTTCTACATTACCATAGACCTCATAGACTTACCTACTTATTAACCCTGCGTTTGTTAACATAAAAAAACCGGAACTTTCATTCAGAAACGTACAAAACTTATCACAATACAGCATTCTTTAACGGAGGTAATTTTAGTCTCTTGGACAAGGAACTATATATTTTGTTGCAGTTAATTTTTCTTTTATTTTAGTACCAATTAAAATTATGTCCTTTAATTTTGTATTTTTAATTAGGTAACCAAAACAATTAGAATGTATGGTCTTCCTACATTTTTATGAAGTGAAGAATATACGTCATCAATTATAGGCTACTTGGCTAAATTTTAAAATCATATTAAAACGATACCTGTATATGTACCTATTTTATCCTCAAAATACATAATTTTTAAGAAAATCGATCATTTACAATATTTATTTTGCGTTTTTTTTATTTCGATTTAAAACCGCAAAAACTAAAGACTGACATGTCAACTTGAATGACGTCACGCCGCCGTGCTAAACATCTGTTTCGTACGAGGCTTGTTCTATAGAAATGTCACAATCACAACAATAAAATGACATTTGGCACGGCGGCGTGACGTCACGGCTTTTGATTGGCGTTTAATGTCATATGACTGAATGCGTATTATTGTCGATAATTTTTCTTTAAAAATATTAATAATCCCAATTTTTTATAATGAATATTTTAGATATTTTGCTTCTATAAATCATAATTGATTGATCAATAGAAACGCCAATCCACCCGATTTATTCTTAGTGGACACAAGCCTATTATTGAGAGAAGTACGATGACCATGATTTTATTATTCATAGTTATTAACTTTACTTTCCAGTCAAAAATATAAAAAATGGAACGCTTACATGTAATTTTATTATTATTGCTATGGCCATCATTTACTTAGTCGGAATCAGTAGGTCCTGATCACCGATAAAAAATCATCGTGTATAATGCAATGACCTTTTATGTATGATTGAGATTATTAATTACAAACAAACACACATCACTTTCGATTCTCGGAGGACTATGCAGAGACTGTTCGTGGTCCTGAGCTTCCCCGCACAGAATAGATGAAAACTAGGTTTTTGTGGGTATAGGACCACGTCTTTCCGTCGAGCTCTTCTAACTGGGCTGCGGAATGGGAGAACAGTCCCTGGCCTCGGTGTAGGCGTAAGACGATATTTTAACCGTCGCGTAGCGGAGAAAGAATACTACACCCCATTTTGTAGTAATTTTGCAGTTGTATTTATAGTTTTTATCGAAATAGGATAATGAATTCATTATAAAATCTTTATTCCTTATGAAGTAACGATTATTCTGGTATAAATTTTGCTCAATAATATTATCGTAGATAGAGAAATTCACAGTTAACTTTAAGCGATTTTCGCA